>JANAVB010011799.1:12851261-13451261 GCA_029216955.1 Iris pallida
GCCGCCTTACTTTTCACATGTAGATATATTTGAGAGGCCAAAAAAAAAAAAAATTCTGAAAAACAAAGCGAAGTATCATGTGTCAGTACGTGATTGACTGGAGAAAGAAACAAAAAAATACTCTCTCCGGCTAATGTGGGAAAATAAATCGGCGTATAAAAAATCGACAGGTGACATTGGTTCACACGTTGATTTTCGACACCCGACACAGTCTGAGGATAGAAGCACTTATATATAGAATTAGTAAATAACACGTTTCTATTCGTTTTTTTTTCCTTTTTTGTAATTATTATTTTTATCATATTGCCCCCTGGGTGTCTTTACTTACTGTATGGATACAAAATACCAGACAACAAATTGTTCAACTTAACAATGTATAAAATTCTAAAACTATTCGACACTAAAAGAAAATATATAATATTCTAATTATTCTATACCGAACCTTTTCTTTGCTTAATGTTATGTACACCCTGTGTCTGCATAATCCGTTGTTTTATGAAACAAATATTTATGAAGCTTTATTAAAGAGAACTGTTTAAACAGTCTTCGAAAAGTTTAAAATGTACTCTTTGCCAAATGGGAATAACTAGAGTTTAAAATGTACTCTTTGGTCTTTGCCAAAACAGTCTTCGAAAAGTTTTGATTGAACTTTCAATATATATATATATGCTCATAAGTTCAAAAATGTGATCTTTATTTACTTAAATTCAAACAAACATAATATATCCCATTTGGCAAATGAAAAGTTAGAAGAAAAAAAAAAAATGGTGGAAACCCTAGTTATTGCCATTTGCTACACGTTTGACTATTTGAAAATGGATTAAGAAACTTGCAAAATCTGATCATATTTTGTTGAATATGGAAAACTATGAGTTGATCATGTATAAGACCACTTCATTAATCTTATCAACATATAAACTATCACATCATGTGATCAGTAAAATATGATCATATTTTGATGTCCCTTTCGCATTGTTGAGGACACTACCAAGGTGAAAATTATCCACATTCGAGTGTCCATCTATTTAGAAAAATTATGACTCAATTACTTTATTATTATTATTTTTATAATCAAACACCATGTCAATTATTTCTTATTGTCACACTACATCCAGGTCGACCTTGGGCATGGACGAGCTAGGCGACCACCCAAGGCCCAAAGCTAATAGGGACCCAATATATATACCTGGTCCGAAGGCCTACAAACTCGGTTTGACTGCCAACTCCCAGCCCGAATGTCCGCACTTGTAACGCACCACATCCGCACCCGACCTGCACTCCTGCTATCCTTACATTAATTCCTCCACAGAGAATTAAATGTACTTTTTCCGTTGCTTTTACTTGCAACATCTGGGAAAGATGTGCCTCACTAACCACTTGAACTAGAAGTTCTTGTGATATATATATATATATATATATATATATATATATATATATATGTGCGCTCTTGCAAAACCATCTATATGGTTTCATATTATAGAACCATCCTATGTAACATAACGAGGATTTGAATTAGGTAATTGAGATTAAAAGGTGTACGACCCATATACGTGTGTGCGCTCTTGCAAAACCATCTATATGGTTTCATATTATAGAACCATCCTATGTAACATAACGAGGATTTGAATTAGGTAATTGAGATTAAAAGGTGTACGACCCACCACCTTTTAATCTCAACCATCCAATGCAAATCCAAGTGATGTAACATAAGATGGCTCCATAATATGAAACCACCAAGGGGCGCGCACGCCTATCACAAGTGATGATTGGTTTTCGGGTTATCTTGGTTACCCTGATCCAAGGTTGGAATACCTGTGCAACGGTGACAGAAACACGATCTTTACTTATCCTGTTGGTCGTATTGTAAGCTGGGGATGAACTGATCAATATGAGATATATGGTCAAGAAATATAACATTGCAACTTTATTTAGGGCACTGCCCTGCTCTCCACCAGTGTGACTAACTTTGTAAAACGTACATACGACGCACATACAATGCGAATGCATTCGAGACGATACAAAAGGGAAAGAAATATGACCTCATTTTAGTAACCACAAATTGCACAAAGAACGAACGAACGAAAGAAATAACTTAAAAGATGTTTGTATAACGGTTGCTCATATGGATGACTCTTCCAATGCTACAGGTCTTTCAAATTGATCATCTCAGGGAATTCAATTCGGACACGTTGAATATGCTGTACAAACTCGACCTATTCTTTTCTACAACATACAATGACGGTGTTGAACAAATGTAAACCCCGATACCCATGTGTCGGGTGCATTTCTTACACCATGGCTGAACTACATTCATGTCAATCAATTAAAGATGAATTTTCATAAAAAAAATTTACTGGCATTACAGCTGCAATGCCAAATCAGGTTGTTTATGTTGCTGTGGCCGTGGTTCAGGCAACATACTGAAGACAGGAGACCCTGGAGACTGGAAATCAACATTTAGATCTGGCAGAAGGGACCCAGGCTTTGGATCCATGGATAATTCTCGCCACTGCCCTTCAGAATGATGCTTAGGATGCAATGTCGTGTTGCTCAAGTTTATTGTACTTGGATTGCCAACAGCTAACCTCGTCCTCTCTTCTGCAGCTACCTGTCTCAAGGGTGATTGATGGTTCATAAAACTGTTGTCGCCATTTCTGCAAGCAATGTTGCGCACCCTACCATGTGCCATCACCTCTTCAGGTGGTTTTGTAAGAATCACAGTCTTCCCTGCTTGAGTGGGCAAATTAACCCCGAACCCAGGATTAAAACAGTTCATGGTAGATCGCAGTGGGGAGTTCTTGAAAAGCTGGATGGGAGTTTTTGACCCCGCACCACTTTCCACTAGGTCCAACTTGCCTTCAGGGTTCACTATTTTACAAGCTTCAGGACCGTCCACAATGTCCAAAGATCTACTTGGAGTTGGGGCAGCAGAAGCGGAGGCTGATAGTGGAGGAGCTGAGTCATTTTGAGATGGTTCATGAATCTCCGTAGGTTTGTTTCCACTGGAGGGTGTACTGCAACGTACGAGTTTCATTTGAGTTGAAACCTGGGGAGATGCTGAAAGTACTGGTGGCTGAGGCTGTGGAGCTTCACTATCTCCAACCCATCCTCGGCCAAACTTTGTTCCTGGTGGAAGTGCTCTTTGAACCTTTTTGGCAGCAACTTCCCAGCCAACAGGACCAAGGTTAGCTGCAAAACGAGCCAAGCTCCTCGCATATGAATGATCCGCGTGAAAACCAACCTGGTGTTTGATAGAGTGCATACTGGTCATAAAGATAAATAGAAGGGCGGTAAAATGTAGTGTACCAACACATGGATAGACAGACAAACGAGTTTAAATGCATAAGTTTATATGCACAGCAGACATGATGCATTAAACAATATATGGATCAATAAAAAACAAGAAGAAAACAAGCCAAGGTTTAGGAAGAGTAAAATAGATTCAACACTCTAGAAGTAGAGCCCACTTTTATGCAGGTAAGCCCAAATCATCTTAAAAATTAGAGAAAGCCCCCCAGAGTCTTTTATGCATCTAACCCCAAGATCATGTCTGTATACAGCACCCCCCCCCCCACCAAACCCACCCACGCCACCACCAGCACAGGAAAACCTGATGTTGGGTCAGTTCAAAATTTAACGCCAAGAGGATAAGTCTCAGAAAAAAAATCTGCTAGGGAGGTAACCTGCAAAAATTGAAATTTTAGGAGGGTATCATGTAAGTTGGGCATAAACAAGACATCAAACACATGATTTAGAAGTTTTGGAGTTGATCAACAAAAACAACAATCTGAAAAAAAGAATATCCAAAAAATTGATAAGGAATTGCGACATCAATCACATAATCAATTGCAGATATGCTGACCTCAATTCAGTAAAGATAAGTTTAAATGGGGAAAAAACATCTTAGCCTTATAACAAGTTAAAAGTTTACCGGCACCAGCAGCTTTCTCTCCAAATCGACGGTGTTTAAAATTGACTGTTTCTGTTGAAAAGTGGGCCGAAGGGGTTGATTATATGTATCTCGGCGATTTTCATCAGTTACCGACTGTTTCTTCCAATTTCTCATTGAAATCCCTTTAAGCGAAAAACCTGAAAAACAAATGACCACCAAAAAAGGAATAGAAATGATTTTTTTTATCTTACACATGTAGACAATCCGAATATAACAGAGATTCACTTCAATGCGTAGTTTGACAGACCTAAGTACTCTGATTTCTGATCTCCATTACTCCTGTGTGTTTGGTTGTAACATAAAGTATGAGAAGCCCTTGTAGATGAGTCCACCATGTTCATTTTGTCAAAGGACGGTCCTTTTCTCAATAGATCATTTGTTGAATTGGAACGAGTATCATCTCTAGAATTAGCAAGAGTTGCATTAGAGACATCACAAATGGTGCGATCCGCAGGAGGTTTCGCAAGCATCCGCTTGATTGTGTTCTTCATTGGAGGTCTACCCCTTCGTACGGTCTGAGGTTCTGTCTCACTGTCACTTTCTTGCCTCAAACTCTTGAAGTCTTTCTTTGCAAGCTCTTGGATGGACCGTGCCTGTACAACAAGAAAATCATTGTACGACGTTACAAAACTTCCAACAAAATCGTTCTTTAAATACAATGTAGATTAGGTCATAATAATTACCTGCCGATAGTAAATTGTGTCTGGTGCATTATAGTGCATAGCATTTGAGCTTATTAAAAAGACATCACTCTGCATATGCATCACAAACTGAAGTCAAATACAATTGTAAGCTAAAAAGCAAGAAAACTTTAAAATAAACATGACATGTCCACGTCGTGTCAGACACTTATCTACATGTCACGGCACCAAAATAGACTAGGACCCACCGAAATATGTGCCGAAATGTGTGTCGAATCCGTGTCCATGCAATGTACATTGCAAGTGTAAACCAAAACTACTTCCTGTTTAAGATATCAAAGGAGTCGAATCCCACAATGTATAATGCTTCGAGTAAGCCATGATAATAACAAAAAAAAAGTAGCTATAAGAAAACATGGATCTAACCACAACATGGACGAAAGAATTAAATAAATTCTAAGAAGATGGTACAGAATTTTCAACTGGATATGACACCCTGATGCACAATTGGGCAAATCTAAAGTGGCACTCTAGAAGATGGGTGAGTAATCCTCTGCTCCCTCCACTTGGAATTTGGAACGTAGAGCTGACTATGACCCAATTTTTACATAGTTAACAACCCCCCCACCCCACAACCCCCTCCATTTCCTCATGTGAACCTTCCTTAAGATACGATTGCAAAAAAAAGAAGTCACATCAATGAGCAACCTGATCAACCTAAAAAGTAAAAACAATAACTAAATAATAATAATAATACTATTATTATTATTTAAATACAAAAATGTAGATCACTATAGTTAGGCTCCAAGCTTAACCAATTAGAAAGTAGAAACTATAGAAAACTTACCCTCATCATCATTGTCTTCATTATAATCATCCAACGCTTCCCCATAATGGGGCGGACCACAAGAAAGCTCAATAAAGAACATATTGAAAATTTAAGAACCAGATGTTTAAGTAGATACCAATCCCTAAGGTTGGTGGTGAGCTCCTAGCAATGCAGTTACCAGAAAGAAAGGACCTTGCATAAAACCTCGAAGGCCAGTTTACATGTAGGTCGTCTTATCATTTTGGACATGCTGTTAAGTCCATGCCAAACAAGTACCACCCTAAAACTTCTTGTTTAAGCTCAAGTTCCATTACTACTACCACCGTCATCTTCGCCAATCATCATTGCCTCCCACACACAGGTTGGTCAGATTTGAGTCAGACACCCAAATCGAGGTCATTTATTTTGTTTGTGTTTCTTCTTAATGTTTCATGCCATTTTGGGGTACCACAATGTCTGCTTAAAAATGAGAAAAAATAGTTTCCTCTGACCTGAACTTATGAGGGGGGTTAGAGAAAAATACCATTTAGAAAATAGTACAAAATTCCTTTACTCGCATTAGAGCAAGAAACACGTTCACCAAACAGGCTACAAAGGGCTGGTATGGATGAATGAAGTAGGAGAACCACAAAACTGTATGGGTTTAATTTGGAAACAAAAAGTTCGAAAATTTTAGGAATAAAAATACGAGTATTGTGGAGATAAGGGTCAAACTAAGAGATGTTCATTTAAGGGGCTGTTTTATATTTTTCTAGTTGAGGAAAGGGTTTGCTGGATAGAACTGTACATTCAGACTTACCTGTCTTAAAAAAAAGTGATTTAAACTCAAAATCAAGGATTTAGGTTTGGACTATGATGGGGCATAAGGGTTAAAGAGAGAGATGTGGTTGATTTGGAGGGCTTTAGAATGAATCTTCTAGGGATTTGATGGTCATTTGTTCTGACGGAAGGTTTTTATGGTCATTTTTCTGATGGAAGAGCAAAACCATGATCAGATTTCCAAGATTTAGCAAGTCGAAAAGGATTTTTATGGTGACAAAAGGAGAAGAGTAGCCATCGAATCACTTAATAAGAAGATGAGTTATAGAAAGCCTCACAATTCGGGCCTCATTAACAGGGACATTGCGCCTGCCATCAATCGTATCACAAATGGAAGAGAAGAGAAAAAGTAAGATTTTTATTGCTAGGAAACTTCTCAATTACACAAATTTTCGGCCTTTATAAATAGGCATTAAACAAATATATCTCTTAATCTTATTCAAATCTATTAGGTAAGAAAAATGCAAATAAGAGATAAATACATGTCCAGAAGAGAGAACACTTATCCAAATTAGAGAGAAGCAAACCTAAACTGTTCAACTCAGATTCAAATTGAAAGTCCTCAATATAAGATTTGAAACAAACATAAATAAAATTGAATTAACTGAAATAAACAGTTCTAAATCAATGCTCAAAGAGTCTCAGTTTATCACAAAGACCAAGTCCATGCAACTAGGAAGTATGCTACTATGCTCCGAAAATTCCTAAGAACAGGATAGTATACTTAGAACGATTGATATCTTCACTAAATGGTATTTTGTTCTTCTTTGACTCGCAACATAAGACATAGTGAAATACCATAAAATTCAGAACGAATACATAAGCTAGAGGATTTGATACTAAGACTGATAAAAAAAAAAAAATGGTTTGTTAGTACAATACTACAATTATACCATTTAAGCATAACTGAATCATAACAATATCAACAATCATAGAGAAACTCCAATCCAATTTTTTTAGGGTTGCCACATTTATCTTTGTCATATAGCTTTCTGAAGTCTTAACGATGATTATATTGCATAATAAGCAGCATTGCTCAAGAGACTTGGATTAAGTGACAATAATTACGAGAGTAACCTACCAATTTAACTGACTAATTGGTGGCCAATCAAGCAAAAATTGCTAGGTGGCCTCATCCGTTGGCAATGTAATTAGTCAGCAACCAACCTTGGACCAAATGCAGAACAGATTTGCTTGATATAATCAAGTAGCAGCATTCGTATTGTCTAAATATATGTACCATTCTGTAAAAAAAAATGCAAGAGACTGGAGAGTTCCTTGGGGGAATCGCCTACTAAGCCAAATCAAATGATTCACCTGACTCACATGCACTATTCTGTAATCGTATGTCGTAATTGGCAGGATCTGGCACTACTTAGGTCTGTAGTGTGAAAAGCTAAACTGATCCATTATGACTGTGTACCAGTAAGCTGCAGCTAATAACTAAGAGAACTATCTTCAAGTCATTGGTGGCTCACAAACTTAACAGCACTATAAACCCCTACTAAGATTGCTTTCAAACAAGGTGATAGACCAAGGCAGCAAAATGATAGGATAAAGGCACTTGGTCTGGAATTACTTGTAGTTACAAATAACAAGAAGGCCACCTATCCACTTTAAATGGGTCAAAAGTATACTGGTCTCAAGATCAGCTTAAACCTTGACCGACATTTTCCAAATACTCTGCCATAAGAGAAATGGTAATTAGACGGAAACCATAGAGCAGACATACAGTACTGGAAACAAAATCAACCAAAACGCCAGTTATTCAATCAACATAACTTCAACTCCAAGGACTTCTGTTTCATAATACAGAGGTAGAACTTCACACCCACATTTCTACTTTAAACTACAGAATTCAGGATTACACACTTGACATATTAGCTTTCCAATAACACTCAACTGAGTAGCAGTTTGGTAATTTTTAGTATGAGAGTACATGCGCACAAACATAATGCATATGCCATACTAACTTCACATAATAAAAACAGCCGTAAGGCAAGTTAGGACTAGCAAGAGGCAGTTCTTAAACAATAAGTACGTACTATTATATTAATTATTTAACTTACCCCAAGTGGGGGCCAAATGAGAACCTTTGCTTATGGAGAACTGCGAACGTAGGCCAAATGGTGCTAAGCCTGACAGAGTGCAGGCTCTTTTTTCTGAGAAAGCCCCCATCACTTGCACCAAAACTCTAGAGAGAGATGGGGACTATATCTATTTTCAACACGCCCCTCCCAGTCAAAGACCCATTTTACGGGTCGAGAGCTGGATTCACGTGACGGTATAATTTTTTTTTTTTGGGGTTGTAAAATCTGCTTTTGAACTGAATTGGTTGATTTTTGTAGTTTTGGCAGTTTCAATATCGGACGATCTCGCAAGTATGATTCAGAGGACATTATAATGTCCTTGGTTGGCAAAACAAAGTTTGTTTCTCAAGTAACTTCCTAATATGAAGTTCTGCTTGATAGGGCAATTTGGGACAGATAAGAAACCACAAACAGGTTAATCGCAAGAGGACAGCAGATGGATCGTATATCTGCTGAAGATGAAAATGGACTTTTGTTTTAGAGCTTATCTAGGAAGTATGTACGCAAAGCTGCCTTCAGCTTAACTGCAACAGCCATGATGTTTTTTCCTTATATGGTGTAGCATATGCAATAACTCTACAAGTTTACTAGAAATAAGCCGATAAAATTACCTTTTTCATCAAAAGGAAGATGCTTAACTGGATATGTCATCTAGCTTGATCAGGTATCTCCCTCGTGAGCTATTTATGCCGACCTCGGGGGAATATACATGAGACTGTTGGCTGACTCGGACGTTGATTTGACTACATAATTTGAGAATACTGATAAAGTAGGAGAGCATTAGGAAATCTTTGGATATATTAGGGTGTCTAGTGGGAGAACTAGAATGGGGTAGCTTAGATTCATACTTTCAAAGTCCCTTCCATGGATTTGCAGAGTTGGTTGTTCGATTTTGATAAAAACGTGGACTGGAAATAAAATACTAACAAGAAATAAGATAATAATATTGACAAGTTTACATTGTTCTGATTCCTGGCTCAGACGACTGCTTAACTAAGCCAAATGGTAAGCTGTATGGGAACGCGGTATGACCCGTACCGGAGTTGGCCCATGAGGTGCGATATTGGACTGGGCCCATATGCATTAAAAGGAAATTCCCATGTAAGGCCTGAACCAATCCCAATTATATACACCTCATGATCCCACCTCCTACCAGATGTGGGACTAAATTACCAACTCCATTGTCACCCCCCCTTTGAGGGCTCAACCGGAAACGAGATGCAATCCAACAAGCTGTAGACCTCAGAACAGATTCTAGTCCACAGTCCACTTAATAACCAAGAAGCAAAGCGAAGTGAACTCTTTATAATAGAACACAAAAGAAGTGCAAATAATTCAGAACAGCGAGACTACCAACCTCAAATTGTTCCAAGCAAGCATAAGCTCCACTTGACAGCTTGTTCCGCACGGTTGCGAAATCCATGGGATGCTGAATGATGTCATGGTAATCCGGAAGCTGCACGCATCGATTAAAAAAAAATCACAAATACCGTATTTTCTCATTACTAAAGTACACCGATTCTTGGATTTCATCATACCTCATCGGGGTCGACGGGCTCCGAGAACACGCTGTAGGTGTCTTTCCTGAAGAAGCAACCATGTATCAGTAAAAGGAAGGAACGTAAAGGAACGCAGTAAAAGAAACAAAGAGAGAGCATTCACTTGTGAAGCCTGTCGAGGATGAACTCCAGCAATTTTTTGTCGGGGAGGGGAGTCGTGGTCGTGGTCGTGGTCGTGGCTGTGGGCCTTGAATCTGACGGCTCCTCTGTTCCTACAAAAAAAATAATAATAATTCTACTCAATATTTCCATTTATATTCTCATTTCCTCCACTTTCAACTTGCGGAAATAAATGCCATCATCGTCAGCTAGCTACAAACCTTCGACACGAGCATCCGTCGCTTTCGAGCTGGAGTTTTGTCCTCCAGTCTGCAGACAACAGCAACAATCCCCAAAATTAATAAATAAGGACGAAAGAACAGAAGCTAAAATGCTGGACACGACACAGTGTCCCCCCCCCCCAAAAAAAAAAAAAAGCTGGAATTGTAGCAAGAAAGATGGTTACGGAGTCCAAGGAGTGAAAGTACAGTTGACCTAGTCAAATCGAGGGGGAACTTTCTCGATCGGGAAATCCACCGAGTCGGGAGTTTTATTCAAATATATAAATAGTAACAGAAAACGAGGGAGAAACAAAAGAAGCCTCCGCCAAAATTTAGCAGAGCAAAATCGCAGATCCGTACGAAAATAGTACGGTACGCTCCCCAAAATTCAGTGATTGACGAATTCGATTAAATCGGACCTCTAAAGAATCGATCTTCCTCTTCTTCTTCTTCTTCTTCCTCCTCCTCGAGGAGCCCTCTTCTTCCGGATCGGATCCTCCTCCTCCTTCTTCTTCCTCCTCCTGGAGTACGAGTTTGAGCTTCTTCTCCTTCCTCTTCCCGCCGCCGTCGGATTCCTGTTCTTGTTCTTCTTCTTCTTCGTCGTCGTCCTCGGGATTCGAGCTCCGGCGGGTGGCGCGGCGGGCGGGGGCGGAGGAACTTGGGAATTTGAGGTAGGGATTGGGGCTGTGGCTTCTCGATTTAGGGTTAGTGTTAGGGTTTCCGGTGTTGTTCTGGTGTTGTTTCTGGAGGCGGAGGCTCCGCTTCTGGAGATCGAGGAGAGATGGTCGGCCCTTCTTCTTCTTCATCATCGGAACCGCCGCTCGCTTTCTCTCCTCCCTCCTCTTTCGGTTTTCTCTCTCTGGGATTATTCTCTCTATTTTTTTTTTACGACCCGCGTCGTTTTGGAAGGGGATGTGTCGCACGTGCAAAGCCAACTGCAGGCATTCGCACGCGACGGGACACGGTGATCATCTGGCCGTTTATTTGTAAGGAGGGGAAAAAGTTGACGGTAGAGATCCTTGTTGGGTTTTTCCAGGGAAATTCTATACGCATTTTATATTTTACTTAGGACATCAGTTACTTCAGAACAGTTATTTTTGCAATTTTTATTAAGGACAATTTTTAATTTATTTTGGACTGTCGAATTCCTCCAAATTTATTTTGGCTTTTTATTAGCTTTTTTCGTTATTTTTTCCTATCCGGTTCTGATGTGGAAAGTGTGGAGTTAATTGATTATTGTCAAGTGTTCATTGTTCATTGGATCGGGCTCACTACTTAGCACATCCAGTGGTGAGCCGGGAGCACCTAATAATTTCTCCTACCCGAGAGAAAAATATGTATTCCAAAGCTTGAGACTACAAAAGTCAACAACTAAAACTATTATTATGTCGAAATCTAGTGACCCTACTTGTTATCGGGAAGAGAGATAAGATCCCGTCTATGTGAGGAGATGTATTATTTCTTATATTTATAAAAATAATAGGAGTTGGAGATAGCGGACCTGCAAGTTTTCGTACGTATCATCGGACATCTTAAAAAAAGAACTATTATTATAAAATCTTGCGATTGAAATAAATTGTTATTAAAATTTCAACTAACCCAACAAAACTTTTGTTTGGTAGCCAAAATATTATTCACATAAACACTAAGAATTCACTATAATTTGGTAATTTAGAATTGTAAACATTTACATAAACGTTAAAAATATTTATTGCGAATCTTTTTTGCGACCTTAATCATCTTATTAACATTTTTTAAACAAATTGTGAACATTTATAAGCATTTATAATTTTTTATAAATAATTGCATACATGTTAATTATAAATGTTTGTTTAAAAATATCCGCGGGTGGTTATCTTGATTCGGATTCTCTCTCTCTCTCTCTCTCTCTCCTCTCTCTCTCTCTCTCTCTCTCTCTATATATATATATATATATATATATATATATATATATATATAACCATGAAAAATTTATAATAGAGACTCTCCATAAGAAGAAAAAAATCTCTAATGTGATTTCTGTCTAAACTCTATCCTAGATTGAAAAAATTTTAAAATAGAGGCTATTTTAGAGACAGAGACTCTACATGTAGAGCAGTTGATAGGGTTTTTATACATCTATGTGGTATATGAAAATAAATTTAGCAATATTTTTCTTATAGTATGGTTTACATATGAATAAGTACAGTTGACACATACAAACCTTCTTAAAATGGACATAGGATATGAATAGATATAGAAACCAACTATTGAGGAATTTAAAAATATATATATAATTGAGATTTCTATATGAGAAAAACTACGTAGACATAGAACCCTTCTTTAAGGACTTGACACATTGGATAAAAATTCAAAATAGAAATAACCTCCAAGAATCTAAGGAATAACATAAGTCTCATGGGAATATTAATACTTCTTGTATTTGTTTTAATATCACAACGTATCAACTGTTTATACAAATTCTTAGAGTATAAGGTACGTTATGGGGAGAGTCAAAATTTTGCTACAAAGTCGGCCCAGGGGTTGGACTATCCTATCCGAAGCTAATTTTTTTTGTCTATTGAGACTTATTGTGGGCCTGGAGGGTCATCCAAGGCTCTGAAATCTTGTAGTGTCACAATGAGTCTGGAAGATTGTCCTAAGCAGAAAAAGTTCGTCCAACCCATAGGCTTGCCTGGTTATCTCTTGGCTGGCCCTGCTTGTGAGAGTTGCTAAGGCACAGGAATAGGAGGCTTAATTTCAGGGCCGGCCCTAGGGTAAGCCTGATAAGACTTCGGACTTGGACAACCCCCCTCCATAGGGCAACCCTCCAGGCTATTTAGTTTTCTTAGGACCGGTCCAAAAAAAATTCAAATTAAACATTTATCTTTCAATAAGGATAAAGGGCAACAAAAATTAGCTCCGGCTAAGGCAACCCAAACTGCGGGGCCGATCCTGCTTAATTTAATATTAAATTTATTGACCTGCGTATATTCACATCTAGACAAAACTCATAAACAAGTTTAGACGTAAATTTGTCTATAATTCAAGTTAGCTTGAAATTATTTTAACCTTGAGCTCGTGAATGTTTTGGAGAAGCCGTCCTAAATATCTAGCTCTATTTTCCCTATAGAGCCGAGCCGAGGATGCTGGCTCAAAGCTCGTTAACACCACTATTCAGTTCTTTCTTTCTTTCATTTGACAAAACTATTCCACATTGTCTCCAATGTTAACACTTTAGGCCACGTTTGGTTCGCGGAATGGAAGGAAAAGGAAATCGATTTCTTGTCATTTTCTTTTCTTTGGAAAACTTTAATTCTCATTAATTTTTTTTCGATATTTGGCAATGCCAAAAAATTTGGAAAATAAAGTAAATACTTCAATGTGGAAAAGTGATTCCTTGCTTGGATGGATGGAATCACTTTTTTTTTTTTTCTAATTTTTCTTCCATTGGAAATCACTTTCCTTTCCTCCTCAATTCCTTGGACAACCAAACATAGAAAAGTAATCACTTTCCTTTTCCAATCCGGAGATTCCGCGAACCAAATGAGGCCTTGTTTCACGAAAAGGAAATGCATTTCCTTGTAGTTTCCATAGGAATGAAAAAGTAGGATATCTATCACATTTCTTTTCCGTTGTTTGGTTGGTGCAGAAAAGGAAAGCAAAAATATAACAATATTCCAATAATATCCTTACCTTTTAAAGTAAAAATAACATTATGAAAAATAACATTAATGGTAAAATAAGCAATAACACATGGTTAATTTTGTCATAACTTTTGTAATAAATGTTGGAAAAGGAGGAGGAAAAATCAATCCCATGGATCTTGAGTGGAACCATATTCCCACCAAATTTTTTCCTTGTCAGGAAATTGATTTCCAAGTAGCCTCGTTTGGTTCACGGATTTAAGGAACCAAGAAAGGAAAGTTGTTCCTTTCCTTTGCTTGGTAGCCACAAATTTGGAAATCAATTTCCTGACAAAGGAAAAAATTGTAGGAAATATGGTTCCACTCAGGACCCATGGAATTGATTTTTCTTCCTTATTTTCCGGATTGATTTTTCCTCCTCATTTTCCAACATTTATGCGGAATCATCGGGTTGAAAAAAGAAAGTGGTTACTTTCCTATGTTTGGGTGCCAAAGGAATCAAGGAGAAAAGGAAAGTGATTCCCAATGGAAGAAAAATTAAAAAAAAAATGATTTCATCCATCCAAGCAAGGAATCACTTTCACACATTGAAATATTCACTTTTCTTTCCAAATTTTTTAGCATTTCCAAACATCGAAAAGAAAAATCAATAGAAATTATAATTTTCCAAAGGAAAGTAAATCCCAAGGAATTGATTTCCTTTTTCTTCCATTCCGTGAACCTAACGAGGTAACGTGCCTGCAACTAGCATCCATTAGTAACAATATAATGATATCAGAAAATTGTCAAGGCGACCTACCAGTATTATGTTCCAGTGCATGCACTGGGGAAAAAAAGGCCCAATACCAAGAAGAATGCAAATATTTCCAATACAGAACACAGTAGAACTAAGCAAAAAATGCAATGTTTGGAATTCATCGCTTCAATTTTCATTTGCAATATGAAACTAGAAATTAACATCAACACTGTGACATTAAAGCACAAGTTCAGTGCAGTTTTCTAGTATTATTCATATAAGATTATTGGGTTAACGCTACTGAGTTACACTCCTTCCAGGCAAAACAAAATTCTCCACAAAAACAAATTTCTACACAGTAAAAATTGGCTGTCCTCTTCAACTTGCATACGAAAATTCTGAGCTGGGACTTCAAGCTTTCTCCACTCCACCGTGATCCCGGATTATAGCTAGTACCGTTATTCACGATCTATCTGGAGGAAACAATCTTCGCAACCTTCTGGCAGGCAAACTTGCTAACTCGGGAAGTTATAACCAGCCAAGGTATTATTCCAACCTGTGAATAAGTACAGTGATTCCAATTTTCATAAAGAGAATGTTCTCCACTACTGTATACATATAAGTGGAAGATGGAAGTGTACCGTGACAAGGCCAGTGCCAGAACTTCCTCTCCAGGATAAAACTCTCCCTGTCAAGAAAATATGATCTTCAGTCTTGCAAAAAATGTAATGTCCGAAGCTTATATCGCAAGAAAGGTGATATAGAATTACAGATTCGTGTCAACAACAGAAATGTAAAGTAACCATGAACAGATTCGTGGTCTATGAACCAAATGGAGTCAGGTTGACAGAAATGCCAATAAGCACAATAGATGGGGTAGAGCAGTTTCGGACTAATGATTCAATATCAAAGACCTCTGCACCTCAGCAGAAGGTCAATAACATGTTCATAGTGATTCTATGTCAAAAACATTCCAATAGATAACAAAGTTCGATGTAAATGGCAGTTATGAAGCTAATAAACAACTCACAAAGTGCTAGGAATAACTTCATGAATATTTCTGGGGGCACAGTAATATCACCCAATCTCACAGTTTGATTCTTGAGACGACTAGTATTAAAGAAGTCTCCCGACCATGCCATCAAATCTGAGCAGCGTTCTCTTGAGGCTTTTACATGACAAATTGTCTTCTTTTAAGTTTGGCACTGAAGAGTAGTGTAACAGGAGTCTCAATGGAAGTCCTGCTTTGATGGTAGATTGATCATTGTGAGAAATGGTATGTTAGTGTAGGCTAGAGAGAGAATTGTTATCAAGTATGCAGATATGGGTTAAGTCCCAGGGACCTGGAACAAACCTAGGATAAGTTGAAGTGCAAGTTTGACGAGTACAACTCTACATATGGACCCATGTTACTCCAAAGTTACAAAGGCTTACCATTTGTTAGATGTTCCATAGAAGTGTCAACTGCATGGCCACTACCTGAATCCATCTGCATTAGATTGGAGGATGGGAGTATGGAGGAGCAAGCTGTTGAATATGAGTGGAGACCCCACAATGCTTGAATGAAGAGTTTTGAGCATGTTGTACACAATACCCTGTGGTGTTTGTCAAGATTTGGTTAAGGAAACATAGGGAGAAACTAGTAAGTCTTACCGACGATAGTCAGGTCATCATCAGGATAAAATAGATAATCCTTCTCAGATGATAGGTGGGATCATCCTAGCTGACCAACCAAGTTTTTCGCAGAGACTAAAAACTTAAAAACTCTTTTGTCTCATCATTTTCTATAGATTCATGCTTCACCAGAACCATAAGTAAACTATTAAACAAGGTTTTAAGTATTGGACGAAACCTATATGCTTCAGCCATACCTCCCAAAACTGCCAAAGTCGATACTCACAGGGAAGTTCTGCAATACTGAAACTCAGTTTCTGAACAAGGCTATTAAAGCTACACCCTTAATGCCATGAAAGGAATCAGGCCAATTAGAAAACAAATCTTCTCTTGTTTAAAGGCAACTAGAGCTTGCTTCAGTTACAAAAAGCTTGCTTTAAGCATTCAGATTAAAACAGTCGACTGTATAAATTATTCGGTGTTTCTGCATTCTATCAGGAAACACAGGCAATCACTAAAAAATCATTAGAATCAGACTTTTTTGTGAACGTGCCTGCCGACCTAATATAGCAAAGCAAATCACAGAAACAATTTCCAAATAGCAATTAATCCCCCTAGTTTTGCCATGATCCAGATCCCCACCCACACAGTGATAAGTGAAGATGGTTTCAGAGAAAAACAAACTTTAGATAAATGATAAATCTTGGATAAAGGAGAAATGAGATGTTAGTTTACAAACTTAAAATAGATAGATGTTAGGTATCTTTCATCAAGAACACAATTTATAATCAGCTAAATTGTAAGACTGACAACATCTGAGGATGGACAAGTTGAGGAATAGCTGCAACAGGTTGGACAAGTAAGTTAAGGGGAAAAATTGGTTACCAAAAGGTTGCAAAAGTTGTTGAGGAACAGCTGCAACAGGATCACTCCAAAATCGCCAAGTCAGTCCAGTATATAAACATACCTGTCAGAATATCCCAGCAAATCTAGTCAAACTGACAGCATGTGAAGACGGAAAACATGTAAAGTTGTCAAGAGGCACCTTAAAAACAAGGAGAGCTCTCGCATACATATCAAATGACATTTTGTTCTCCTTGTTTTCCTCCCCTTGTTCTGCATTGACATATGAACAGTAATATTTAAGAATCAACCAAAACAATGAATGACAACAACAAAGGCACTTAAAAATATGAAATATGTCCAAAACATGGATGGGAAATCATAAAAGCATACAGTAATATTGGTACAATAAATTATCTTGAGCTATTAGAACTGTTCGACCAGCAATTGACCTTCAGATCTTATGGTAAATCCCTCAACTCGACTATTGCCTCAGGCACAAGTTTGACAGCTCGATTGACAGTAGTTGCATTTTTCATCGACTCTTCTAGACTCATAGTTGTGCTTCATAGTTGAGATACCTTGCTCGCTTCTTCCATTTTGAAAGAACCTCAGGAAGTCTGGAAACCCTCCTGAGATATGACTATTTATTATCGAAATCCTTGACGCTATTTTTTCATCATGGAGCGCACCTCCATCTTCTCAGGCTCAAAAGTACTGTTAAGTTATGCTCACATTGAGTAATTTTATGTTCGTGGACGAAAATACCTTTTTGTTAATCCATTTGACCATTGGAGACTTTTTTCTCTCCATGAACTGATTCAATTTACTAAACCCTAAATCCTCATCCAAACTTTGATATTTGTGGAATTTGATGTGTTATACCCCGAAATAGTTGTTATTTTAACTATATTTCACTTTTTTTGAACAATATGTGAATTTCAAGTCTGGAACATTCAGAGCACAAGTTTGGAGACTCATAGTTTAAATTATCGGCCGATACCGATCCGATACGGCCGATACCGATACGGTTTGGCATGTCCCGATCCGATACCAACCGATACCCGATATTGACCGATACCGACATTGGGGGTCTCTTTTCCGATCAATTTGGCAAAGAAAATTGAAGAAAAAAAGACAAATCAACAAGGGTTTGAAGCATAATAAGGTTGTAAAAGCATATAAAAGAAGAAAATTGATGTATTGTATATAAATCAATCGGTAAGGTGACTACTATTTCATTTAATTTCAAAACTACTTAGAAATAACACTGGAAATAATTAAAATTATGCCTAAATGTATAATATATATATATATATATATATATATATATATATTTAAATGTTAATAATTTATTAATAATTATTTGTTTTCCGATACCAAAAAATCCGATACTCCGATCCGAAACCGCCGATACTACCGATATCGCCAATACCGATACTCATAGGAATGGTCCGATACCGATACTGCGAACCTACTTTGGACCATTGATTAAGAAACTTGGAGATTCAAAGCTCAAGTTTGAAGAAGATAAAAATTTAGACGATTGAAAGCTGAAGCTTGTAGAGAAATTAATAAATTCTGATTCCAATTGGGTAATTTGTACTTATTTATGAAAATATAGTCATACATTGTAATGGGAATTACAAAGTGAATTACAATGACATTAATCTACATAAAAACACATTGAAAAAAAGAAGCAATTCCTTCGTCTTCTCTGAAAATCTAGTTTGTTGACATATAGAACAAATTTGAGGAAGAATAAGTTTAAAATTACTTAAAATATTTGGACACACAACGAAAAATTCCATAAAATTGAAGGTTTTGTTAGGAATTTAGGGTTTGGATGGAATATTTATTCAGAAATTTTGGAGATTCAAAGCTCAAGTTTAGATGGAATTTGGAACTTTAGGTTTCGCAATTTCACTTTTTGGAGGCACATGCAAAAGAACAAAATGAAGTCACAAAAGATGATCTATTCGAGTTGAAATTTTGGAGAAGAAAAGAGCTTTTGGTAGGAATTTAGGTCTAAATCCAATTTGGAAATTTAGGGTTCGAGCACATGAATGAGTTAATGAAGAAGAAATTCAAACGGTTCAGACTATTAAGAGGGCATTTTTGTCCAACAACAAAAAAATAGTCCATGTAAAACTTAAAGGAATTTTTGAAACCTTGATAACGGAAGGGGGCTCCATGACTAAAAAAATAAACATTGGAGGGTTAGGTGATAAGTGGTCAAACGTCATGGGGTTTTCCAGATAATTATCTGAGTCATTGAACTCCCAATGCAACTTGCATTGGCATGGAAAAGATGTTAGAGAAATAATCCTTCAATTTCAGATAGGCAAGTCTAGTTAGATACATAAAGTTGCTACATACTGAAAGAAGATTGGTTAATTATACTAAAAAACAAAATAAAAAATAAACGTCCTTCAGGTATGGCGAATTCACCATTTGTGCTTCCACAATATCACCCGTACTTCCCTAATATGATTTCAGGTTTTAAGGAACTGTCAAACAAATTTCCCACTGTATTCCCTAAGAAAATCTGAGCAACAAAGAAAAGTGCATGCAGGAGAGTAAGATTAAAATAACCGAGAGCTTGAGATGGATGAGTGACAATAAATTAAAAGATAGGATATGAAATAAGTGCATTCATTGAGAGTTAGAGGGTAGTTTCAATTGAAGATAAATAACAAAATCCCATGAGATGGTCTGGAAATGGGCAATGGAGACAGATATATGCTCCAGTTAGGAGTATTAGGATCTTTTTTAACTACTGGAGCTTGGGGACGACTTAAAGAAATCTGAATTGTGAGTCTGAGAAAGGATGTCATTTGCCAATGTTAATGCGTATATGGCCCTTACTAGAGCAGAATAAAAGAAAATAGCCAACAACAAAATTTTGGGATAAAGGTTTTGTTTTTTGTTTTTGTTTTTGTTTTAACCAAGGCACACGATCGCAGCTGACCGGCTACATGGGGAGAGTGCAAAGCCCCCACTCAACACTCCCCTGGTTAAGTCAAAGATTAAATGCAGCCGGCAAGATTCAAACACTCTATCTCTTGTAGAAGAGGGAGTGGGCTTAAGCAACTGCACCAACCATGGGGGCATGAAGGTTTTGTTCTTGTTGTGTTATCATTTATACCATATCATATTACAATGTTGCAAATGCACACGTGTCATCAGGTGTGCCCCTAGAACTACCCCTTGGCTATGATAGCACACCCATCACAGTATGTTGCACGTCTCAGAGTATTTGAACTGTGCACAAATCATATCTTCAACCAATGTTACCTCAACTACATAAATTGGCTTAAAAATTATCAACTTTATTTATTTATTATTTTGAGACAAAAGGGTATGTACTTAGCCAAGATCACCTAAGCTTAGCACCCAACAATATATTTAAATTACTGTAAGAAAACATGACAATATCTACAAGATTTTGGTGATGCAAACCCACATCAAACCAAAACTCAAAAGTCTGACTTATTATAATATTTTATTGAGTTGTCACTTACATCTTAATACTCCCACTCAGCTGCATGCAGCTTTTGGGCATCCACTTTCTTGATTGCTCATTATTTTGACTAACCAGTACAAAGAAATTGACTAATATATAAAACAAACAGAATGCATGTATTGTGCTTTCAAAAATGTCCAGAGTGAGGGATCAATCTCAGTATATAAATGGACCACCATATTTAAATAGTATACACAAATATACATTTAGATAGGATTAGACAGATAAATGCTGGAGCTACAAAGCCTACAATCAACGAAAAAGTGACTTGGTCACATCTATACTTAATTTGTAATTATTTGTCACCAATGGCCAGTTTATAGTTGCAGAGGTCTAAACTGGACGACCGAGAGTAGTTTTCCCATACTTACCAAGTGCCTTATAGGTCTACATAGAGCTCCATTCTTGTTTATTATGCCCTTTGTCAAGAACTTGATGCCAATTGAGGGTTAACAGACGGCTGGCTGGTTATAAACTTTTGTCAATATTCCACGAAAAGTCCTCAACTTAGAGTTGAGTTCTGTATCCGACTCTGCGTACCAAGGAACTATAATATGATACTGGTGATCACCTTTGGTTTCTAATTGCATTTTATGGTGGCCTCTAAACAGCCAAGATTAGTTGAAAACAGTACTTTGTGACATTGAATGTAATGCATCATTAATGAAAGATTGGCCTTCACTAAATGGATCCAGGCTTTTGGCAAATTGTATATGAAACATCAGTGCCAGCTGTCGACTCCTATGTCACATTCAGCTAAGTAGAATCAGTCACCACTCTGAAATAATTATTTTCTGTGTTAGTCCTTTTATTTTTCTTTTCAGTCGTGGTTTCCTATTTTTCTGTTTTAGTTGAATACGTCAAGGAACTGTTGTAACAGTGCCTATAATAGTGGAGTTCCCTTAGGAGGTTAATATTGCATTGAACTCTATATTAGTCCCAAGTGAATAAATGAAGGTACATAGGCTGAATATTTTCTGGACTTGTGTGTTAATTGGAGGATACGTTCCCTCAAAGAAACCTACTATCTTTATAAATTCTCTTCGTCAACTCCATCTCCTTTAGGCAGCGGGAAGACCTCTACTAGCAACCTAGCTCTACCATCCTACTAATATGAAGACATCCACACCAATTTACATGAGGGCGGCTAATATTTGTTGATCAGTATGATGGCGCCTTCCATGTATATTACTTTGAAGGAGTTAGGCATAAGAAACCGTATAGGTCCTAGGAAACAACTTAATTACACTATTTTCAATCATTTCTACCGGGAAAAAAAAAAAACTATTTTCACCTCAAGCTTATGTGTGTTGAAGAAAAACTAAAGTTCATAAAGTAAAGAAAATATATTTTTATGAAAGTCCACTTACTCTTCATTAGTTCCTTCTCTTTAGCTGCTGCTGTTCGTCTAAGTTTTGCAGCCTGAGCAAATGTAGAGGGCCTGTAGTCACAAAAGATATTACAAACCGGTACAACTCAAACCAATGGAGTATGTCTTATATGAAGAAACTATCAGCAGAAGGAATGATATAGTTACTTCACTAAAGTAAATTGATATCAAGATGGTGGTGGCAACTTGCTAAAAACATAAATTAACATGAATAATATATGTTTGAAATCAGGGCTCTTAGACTGAACGTCACTTACGTTGACAAAGAGTTTGCTTCTTTCAGAAGTTGCTTTATTTCTTGTCGCAATTTGATTTGCTCACTGCTTCCCAAACCTCTCTGGAAAATCAAGTTATGAACAATAAAATAGTGATATACTAAACATAAATATACTTGAAAAAAAAACGAATGGCAACAAGGTTTCCGTGCACGTATAACGAGAACAATAAAATAACAATCTCAATTTAATATATTCACTGCTTCCTGATGATCATCTCTGGAAAATCAATATGCAAGAAGCGTAACATGAGAAAAAAAAGAAGTCAACATAAGCATCCTTGGACAATAGAAGTACAAACTAGTATATATCCCCCCCCCCCCCCTCCCCCCACCCACCAACACACCCCACCACCAGATGACACTTTTCCATGTATAAATTTAGTGAACAATATACCCTTGATTACAGTTACTGAAGTTATAAAACTACAGAGTAGTAAACAATAAAATTTTCAGAACACCTAGAAAAGTGACCCATCAGTGACCCCTGCCGCCACCTGCTACGATGCAGCACCCGAAACCACCACATGCCAACTTCTCCTTTCCTTCTCTTCCTGCTACTTCCCTCTAACCCGCCCTAACATCTCCCTCGATTAACCGACCAAACTAACTTTGCCACAGGGAGCAACAAGCTAGCAATACTGCCTCCACACCATCCAGTTGTAGACAGGTGGCTAAGTTAGGCAAAGTGACGAGCACAGGTGAGTGAGAGAAAGGACGAAGGAAGGAGAAACGAGGATGAAGGAAGGGGGAAGGAGAAGTAGGCTCTGGGGTGGTGCACGGTAGAGGGACAGACAGTGAAAGGAGATTGGGGTGGGTTATATTGGTGTTTAAACTATTTATCGTGTGAGTTCGAACTATGCAAGAATGTAGTTCATTATGCCCAGGCAGCTGGTCCCGAGGGATCACGGCTGCGGCCTCAGAAATTTTCAAAATTATAAATATTTATATATATATATATATATATATATATATAGAGAGAGAGAGAGAGAGAGAGAGAGAGAGAGAGAGGTTATATATATATATATATATATATATATATATATATATATGAGAAAGGATCCACATCCCCTCACTTTTACATCCCCTCTTTCGCGTCCGTTGGATCTTGTTTAAGTCATATAATCTTAACCGTTGATTTTTCAATGGTTAAGATTAGATGACTTAAACAAGATCCAACGGGTGTTATCATGGGGATCCACGGGAGATGCAAAAGTGAGGGGATGTGGATCCTCTCTCTCTCTCTCTCTCTCTCTCTCTCTCTCTCTCTATATATATATATATATATATATATATATATATGGAAATGGTAATTGTGTCGAATGCTCCCATCGGTAATCGATCTCCTGACCACTCGGACTGCATATCTCACTACTACCACTAGACTATATATATATATATATATATATATATATATATATATATATATATATATACACACACCAATTGGACTTCAGAAAGTTAAAGTTATGCACAGGGACTTCGATCAAGTGTCGACATTTCGGTCGATTGAACTTAGGCAAACAGTCATGTCTTGGGATTTTTTTTTTTATATATATAGTAATGATTGGACTTAGGCATATAGTTATAGCCAGATTATGTAGCCACCTTCGTTGTGAGTTCACACACCTGTTGTCCTCGTTGTGAGCTCGCATACCTCCAGCCTGTCCTTCTCCTCATTTCAGAATATCCACCGGCAAAAGAGCAAATACTGTTGTAGGTAGCATCAGTAAAAAAAGACGGCAGCAATAACTTAGCAGTGGCAATGGTCCCACGACCACCATTGCCACTGTCAGGAGCCCCGACTCCCCTGCCCGACCACCCTCGACACTCTGCCAAGTCTCACGGGGAGACTTGCACCATTGGATGCCCAACGTTCAACTTCCCTCCGACATAAGTTTCGTTCAATTCTAAAATAGTCGACCGGATTGCCATTTTGCTAGGCTCACAATTCGTTGCAGGCTGAAGCATTTGTGTCGCACCCCCTAGATGAAAATCTTGGTTGCAGGCTGACGCATTAGCGTCATGCCCCCTAGATAAAAATCCTGGCTACGCCACTAATTATGCCCCAAAAGTCATTCGCAATAGTGGTAAATAAGCGTATTGAACCATATGGAGCCCACTCGATGTCAAGTCCAGCTCCGTAAAGAACCATGCTTTAATGGAGAGAGGGCTAGGGTTATAAATTGCATGAAGAAGTTGCCAATTGCGAAACATACAATATAAGTAGTAATTTTCTAACATAAAGTAACTAGATATAACGACAAGAAGAGGGTCATAGGATGAAAGACCAAACATCAAGGATACAAGGCTTCAGATAAGGAAACAAAAATTCATTAAGACCCAACCTGAAGGTTATAAAATGAAACTTGGAAAAGGACTGAAAATAAAGATAATAAAAGGTTTTTGGCACAAGGAAACAAAATTATTCTTTCAGTCCCAACCTAGGATGCACAAAGATGCCAAAATCGGAGTCATGTCTGTGAGGAACTCATGTCAGACACAACATGGACACACAAAGAAAGAAGTATACATGGATGGATACGACAACGTGTCTATATAACCATGTTTGTACCATGTTGTGCCACGTGTTCATGCAACATATGCTGCTACCATACTTACAAAATCAGCATTGACGGAACAAATATGTCAAATAAAAAGGAAATCAAGAAAGTGTCCATTTTTGTTCACCCATCAAAACTTGTGTAATGTTCACCATTCCATTCAAGGGTTGCCACGTGTCAATCTAAAACCATGTTCTCCATTATTATGAGGCGATAGAAATTAAATTGAAAACAAATGTGATTTTAGGTTGAAACGTGGCAATCCTTGAGTGGAATGGTGAACATCACACAAGTTTTGGTGGGTGAACAAAAATGGACTCATCAAGAAATGAATTTGGTCCTCAATATGCATCTTTGGCCGCTAAATTTCAGAACATAAACGTCGGTCTCTTAAAATAATTCATCAGGTCACTCTACGTGTACAATCTCGCACCATCTTGCAGCACAGCAATGTACCCACATGAGCAAAATACAAAATTGGTTGCATAACAAGATTTCTTCCAATATTCAAGGTCCTGTAAGCATGCCCCCCTTGACTTTCGAAGATGTTCATTAGTTATGCTATAATGTTAATTATTTTGTTAATGCCGCTCATAACTTATGCGGGGAAAATGAGTATAGATTTTGAGCCCCACGTCACTGGATCCTGATTCCGTCACCGCAAACTGTTGGGTTGTATCCCGTTTCCGGTTGAGCCCTCAAATGGGGGTGATAATGGAGTTGGTAATTTAGTCCCACAATGGTTAGGAGGTGGGATCATGTGGTGTAGATAATTGAAATTGGTTCAGGCCTTACATGAGAATTCTCTTTTAAGACATATGGGCCCAATTCAATATCGCACCTCACGGTCACACCGTGCTCCCAACACAAACAAACCCTAATCTCGACCTAAATCAAATCCTACTCAGCTCAATTCTAATTAAGTAAGTTTTTCCCCAATTGATGCTTAAAAAAGAATTTGATATAATAATATGAAGAAGGCATTCTTTGCATCAAACTTGTTTGAATATTTCGTAATAATTTTTTTTTAGGATCCATACCGTTCCTTGCTACATTTTTCCTTCTCTTTTCAAAATCGAATCATAAGATTGCAATAGAATAGAACGAGAGAGAGAGAGAGAGAGAGAGAGAGAGAGAGGAGAGAGAGAGAGAGAGAGAGAGAGAGAGAGAGTAATGACCTTTTTGAGGTGTTCGAGGAATTCATGGAGGATGTGAAGGAAAATAACGATCAGAAAAATCGAGAGAGGAGCTCCGTCGCCGCCGACGACCACCGGCTTTTCTTCCACCATCTTCTTCTCTCTGGTGCCAGAGAATGTTTCCGTCAGGTCAGGGAAGGAAACCCTTTCGCCCACATAAATAAGCCCAAAACCCGGACCCGCACAAACCCCGCCATTTTTTTTTTTACTTTTTCTTTTTAATGGCAAAATATTATAAATAGGGATAAATAGAGTGAATAAGGACCGGTTCAAATGAGAGAGGGACCCAAAACAAATTGCCCCTCACAAATCTATATAATTTGGTAAAATGTAAGCGAAATAGGATTTAGATTTTGAGTAACATGGATGAAAAAAGAAAAAAAAAAGAGTAACATGGATGAAAAGTATATGAAAATATACACTTTATATTTCTAGTAGGAAACAAATATGTGTGGTTAGGATAAGAAACTAAAAAAAAAAGGAAAGTGATATAGTTTATTATTATATAGTAAATGATAATTAATTTACATAACAAATTGATATAATAATTAAATACTAATAAAATTAAATAACTTGTTAGCAAATTAATATAATTATTAAATAATTTTTTAATATTAACAAATTATTTTATTTAAATAATTAATTTTTATATAAATTTGCTGATTAATTATGAATATTATATGTTTAACTAAGTAGTTATTACTTAGATTATTTATTTATCTTTACAACCTATAACTAGTTGGAAAAAAATGTTAATAAAATATGTTGAAAATATGAATTACTTTGTTTACCAAATTAACATAAATGTTCGTATTAAAATAATTAATATTACTTAAGTATCTTGTTTACTTAAATAAGTATAATTAACTTTTGGAAAATATTACCTAAATATCTTATTAACTAACTATATATATAATAACACTGCAATAATTAAGAATAAAAATTTATAATAACAACAGTTAACTAAACATTAATTAATGACTAATTAGTTATTAGTTACTTTTTTTGTTAAATAATTAAACTACACTCTCATTTTACATTCAACTACACATTCAAGAAAGCAAAGAGCTTGTGGAGAGAAGGAATGAAGAGGGAACAAGAACTCTTAGTTGTCAAATCAAGAATTTTTTTACCTTCAAATTATTGTATTTACCAAACATTGAAAAAAAATCTTCAAGGCCCAAATTCTAAGTTTTGAGGACTTACACATATACTTGTTGTTTACCAAACAAGTCATAAGCACACGAAATAAATAGTTATTTTTCCCTTCCAAACAAGAGATATTTGTTATACTAAAAGTTTGTAAAAAATTTATAGCTACAAACAAGGTCGATATAATCATTTTGGTGTTCTAAATAGATTCTAGGACAATATTTAAAATGGTACACTTTAGGGATTTTTTTTTCTAGCTATATGAATTTAATAGGAAAACCTAGAATTAAGTTCACAACAAGAATAAAAGAGAAAAAGGTACCCATCTTTGTGTATTTATAAAGTGCAAAATCTAGTTACATTAACAAATATAAAGACCTAATGCAGTATAAATAAAAAAACTAAGTACATACAAAAAATTTATATTGGACTTTTAAATAAATTTTATCCTACAAATATGATGTCCCAATAAAAATTTAAAATTTTGGTACTGTTTGAACCAAAATCGACTTAAAAAATAATTAAATATCGTATGAGATATTAAATTATTAATAAGCACACTCCTTCATTTTTCAATTTCATCCTTAACAAAAAAATAGTTGAAACTTATTGCTCTTTTTTAACATAAGACTTTCATTTTTCCAAGTTCACTTATTTTTTCACAATAAATATACCAATGAACATGACACAGTTGTCCAATTACTATAAAAGTATCCTAAACTATAACATAGTTTCCCCCCTCCACCTAGACAAGTTTAGAACATTGTTAAAATAGTAGATATATATGAGTTGCTAATGAGTGTTTAGCACTCTTTAACCCCTAATTAATAATATATATTATTTTAATTGGTATATTAATCAATTCTTACTAATAAATTTTATCATTTAAATCGTTTTAATGACTTTTCATATCCAAGAATATCAATATGCAAAGGCTTTCTTCAACTTAATATAGATTATGAATTTTATTTCTTTATCGGAATGTACTCTTTTCAAAACAAACTTTCATCGGTAAGAATAAATTAAATATAATTTTATCTTATAACAAAATTATTTGATAATATATTAAGTAAGCATTTTTTGTTTAATTCTGTCTTGAATAAACAATGGAGTTTTTATTATTATAAAATATATATAATGCAAGAAAACCAGAAGACACCAAAGCTTACTAATGATAAAGATATTGTTATTATAAATTGATAATAATCATAAGGTTGATAATAATCATAAGGTGAATATTAAATCTGTTATATGTATGTGCATTGTACAAGAACAAAAAATAATTTTTACTACCCGAGAAGGACAAACAACAACCACTTAATTTTTTACTACTTGAAAAGAACAAAGAACAATCCTTCCTTAGGTTTTTTTTATATATAAGTAATTACCTAACTACTCGTGTTAAATATAATAAAATTTTAATTATTAAAAATAGGAAAGTACATTTTTGGGTAAAAAGAAAAGTTTACGGTAATGTCAAAACTTTTTCTATTATGTAAGGGGGCATTTGGTTCAGGTTTTTGTGGCTTGGGAATAAGTTTTGAATTCTTTACCCACGTTTGGTATGTTTATGATTGGGAATGAGGAGAGAATAGGAGAGGCTTAGGGGGGAAAGCTATTCCCATCGACTTGGAAAAGCTATTCCCAAGCCCCATCTTGGAAATAGATTTGCTTTTCTAGGAATGATGTTTGGCTATTTTGTTTGGACGGTTATACCCTCTTTTTATTTTCAAAATTTCAACTTCTATTCCAAACATGTAAATCATCATGAAATTAATGAAAGGGTATTAAAGGAAAACTAAATAAATTAATATTTCTATTCCTTTGTAAACCAAACATGGAGATGAAATTTTTAAAAAATTTGAACTACCTATTCCCAACCTAACCAAACATGGGTATGGAAATGTTGAATTCCTTTCCCATGGGAAAGGAATTGAAAACCTATTCCTAGGAATAAAAAACTTGATACAAACGAGCCCTAAGGCCTCGTTTGGTTCGCGGAATGGAAGGGAAAGGAAATCAATTCCTCGTCATTTCCTTTCCTTTGGAAAACTTTAATTTCCATTGATTTTCCGATGTTTGGCAATGCCAAGAAATTTGGAAAGGAAAGTGAATACTTCAATGTGGGAAAGTGATTCCTTGCTTGGATGGATGGAATCACTTTCCCCCCTAATTTTCCTTCCATTGGGAATCACTTTCCTTTCCTCCTCAATTCCTTGGACACCCAAACATAGGAAAGTAATCACTTTCTTTTCCCAATCCGGAGATTCCGCGAACCAAACGAGGCCTAATAGTAGATACAATATGCATAATTTATTTGACATTTTAATCAAAATATATTATTTAGATGAGAATTATGCATGTAAGGGTCCATTTGGTAAATCGTATTTGGAGGTGGATTTTAGGATTTTATGGATTTGGAGTTAAATCCATGGAATCCTATGTTTGGTTGGAAGTGGATTTAGATATGGAAAGTATAACCAAATCCAAAATTTGGATTTGGAAGAAAGAAAGTTGAATTTTGGAGAAAAAATAGTTATTTTTTAATAATTTCGTTGTTATATTAAATATTTAGTTAAAACTAATTAATAATTAATAATTAATAATTAATAATTAATAATAAATTATTAATTAATAAATTAATAATTCGTTATATTTTATATATTAATTTTTTATAATTATTATTAAAAATTTATTTAATTTATAATTAATAAAAATTAGTCATTATTATTGTTTTAAAAATTAATTTTTTTATAACTAATAGTTAATTATCATAATTATAATCTAAATTTATAATTTATTAATTAATACTTTATCATTTAATATTTTATAATAATCTTAATTAATAATTTGCAATTTAATTAAACATAACTATAATCATAATTAAAGTCATTTACTAATCATAAATTAATACTTTATCATTTAAAATTTTAATTAATAATTTTTTATTATCATATAATCATCATTTTAATCTTAATTAATAATTTGTTAATCATAACTATTTTTATAATTATAATAATAATTTAATTATTAATCATAACTATAGTTATAATTAATTAATTAATTAATTAATGTTTTATTAAATATATTTTATTATCATAATTGTTAATCATAATTCTAGTTTACCAAATTCTATGTTTGGTTGGAGTTGTATTTTGATTTGGATTTGGATTTGAAAATCCATGATTTGGATTTGAATTTTGGATTTCCAAATCCAAATCCAAAACCAAATCCATTTTACCAAACAAGCCCTAGGGTATTTTGGTAATAGACATGTAAAGAAACTTGAATAACGACATTTATTACAAAGAAAAAAAAAATCATTAAACCAAATACCAATGTAAAAAAAGAAAAGAAAAACAGCATTACTTATTAACCTGAGAAATGGTGAGGGGTCTAGTTATGGAAAGGAAAACTTCATCTTGAAGAATGGGGGAAGTAAGAGGAGGAGGAAGAGGAGCTATGGATGGGAATGTGATGACGGAGGAGCAGCTGGAGGATCTCCGCCGTCAGATCTCCATCTACGCCACCATCTGCGAGCAGCTCGTCGAGATGCACAAATCTCACCATCATCCATTCTCAGGTTTTCTCTCTCTCTCCCTCTCCACCCGCTGTTTTTTTTTTTTCTTTCTCATAACCTAATAACGTTGAATTGAGCTATTATACTCTTCCCAAATTCATTATTATTTAACCTGCTCCAATTTTGTATTTTGTATTTTGTATTTTGTATTTATGCTAAATAATCAACATGATGCCGAGAAAACGGCTATTGCACTCGAATACCTTCGATTTTTGCAACATGTTATCGCATACTATTTTTATGTGCACTTTGCTACCATGAACTTACGAGCTCTTGATTTTTAACCTACATGCCCTACAAATGATGTTTGTATAATCACGAAGTGGGCCGACATTTACAAACATGTCTTCGAGTGAAGAGGGGGGTTTTAGGCCTTGTTAGCAATTCGGCAACCGGAAAAAATTGGGGACGAAAAAAGTAGGAGTATAAATCGGCGGAGTACAAGAAGAATATGTTTAAAAATTCGGTCAAATATTCGTCAAACGAAAATATTGAGGTTATCAAATTTGGTTAATTAAACAGGTTGCCACAACGTTTTTTGTGACAATTTTTTTTTCTCAATAATTCGCACGAAACACGTTTAAAACTTCATATCCTTAAAATTTGCATACTAATCCGAATCTTTCAAAAGTACGCAAGTATTATACGTTTCTGAAAGATACGGAAAAATTCGCGTATAGTACGTGTTTTATTCGGGTCAAGGTAGTCAAAGACGCAAGACGCAGTTGAGGCGCGAAGGATCCATATCATCCGAGGCGCAAGACGCACTTAAGGCGCGCGTCCGAGCGAAGCAAAGCACAAAAATAATAAATAATATAAATATAAATAAATAAATTAGCAATATAAGCAATAAAATCAAATAACATATTAAAACCAACATAAATATGTTAAAACATAACCAAGTGAACTAGCATAGCTGTAATAGCAGTAGTAATTAGCTGAACTAAGAAGAGTTTGTATTTTTTCTACTACGTTTTTAGTAAATTTAGTTTTTCTAGTTCAACCGTAACCAATTTTGGCAACCATGGAAAGGGCTATCTCCCTCTTGTATGAGGTAAGGGTTATTTTCATGCCTCAATTTTTTTTTGTGTGTATATATATATATATATATATATATATATATAAGACATAAGGTGCGCCTTCTCTTGGTTGCGCCTTGCTGAAAGGCGTGCCCTGGGTGCGCCTGGAGAAATGGACCTTGCCCGGTGAGGGACGAGGCGCAACTGTTGCGCATTTCTACGAGGCGCGTCTTTGACTACCATGATTCGGGTGATTGCTAACAAGGGTTTTAGGTGGCCTTACTGAATCAAAGATTTGATGGAGTAAGAGAAACCTATATATGTACTAGTTCCAAACTGGTACTGTCAATTGCAACATGTATTTTTTATGTCGGATTATTATTACGGATTGGTACGGGATAAGTTGGCGACAGATAAGAGTCTATGCATAGGTCTATGATCCTATGGCTCAGTCACCTAACAAATGCTGAACTTCCGTCGATTGGTGAACAACATAGACCCTATTTTGACAAATACGAATGGATGTATAAGTTTCCTCGGTTCTACTAGATTATGAAGTTAAAACTCCTCTAGAGAAATGAACATCTAAGAAGCACAAACACTCCAAAATTTATGTCGTCTCCATGCCATGTTGGGACACACGTATCAGAACACTCCGAAATACACTAGGACACCCCAAAATACGTGCCAGATCCATAACACCATGTGTGAAATGTGCCATGTCGAATCGGTGCCCTTGCAACATAGGTGAACATTGATCTTGTTTGCTCTAGAGAAAATGTATAGTTGGCACGAGACATATCTCCTTGAGATTTTTGCCTCTTTTGGTTCTTGCTCATTTGCCTAGCTCTCAACTGAGTCAACTGATATGCTCTCTGGTTCTATATTAAACTCTCAATGCTGCTGTTGTGCTTTATGCATCAACCACAAAGCTGAGATCAAGTCATAATTACCACATATCTAATATAAGCGAAAATACGACAAGAACATTGAAGAATACGGGTTGTTTCCTTACAGCCAATCGGGGGTGTAAAATGTTCTTTAAATGTGATAATGGCTTGAAACAACATGTTTTAAGCTGAAAAGGAAACAACATGTTTTAAGCTGAAAAGGTTAATTTTGTCACGACGTTTTTCCTGATTTGATTACGTAGATCAGATGGTCTCGAGTATGTTGCCAGGTTCAAAAACTCAGTATCTGTATCGGACCCTCTTGTGTCGGTTTTGGATTGTAGTTATTGAAATACCGAGTTTTGGCACTTAAACAAACAATTAAAGTATGCTAAACTAAAATGTTGAAGTAAATATAATTATGATTTTTCAAGTAACCGTTGGTTGTTGAATAATTACATTATTTGCTAGATCTTTAAAATTGTAGCATGTTAGTTTCATGATTTAGTATGTCATCTATCCTATGTGTTCGAAAAATCTCTTTTACACGTTGAAAGAAAATTCTTTAACTATAGGCTTACAGATTCTTTTTCCAGGTTTTTAGTTATATTATTTTGTTAATTATTTTCTTGTTCATGTTAGAAAAAAAATCTTTTATTACTCCCGTTTTACACTCTAATACTCTTGTTCATGTTAGGGAAAAAATGATTTTTTTTTGTACATTCTCTCTAGAGTTCTGAAACTCATTACCCTGATACTCAGTCCGAAATCACCGAAACTGACAAACTGTATTGTCGATGTTAATACTCACAGAGAGCATTCAATGCCGATACTGACATATTGAACTGTGGAGAAAAAAAGCAAAAGAAGACCGAAGAGGGCAAGCTCCCAATAAAGTAAAAATATAGCTTATATATGTGGCAAAAGATCTCAACTCTGCCCTAAAAACCAAAGTTCCCAACAGGAGGGCGGGGAGGGGTCTATCTAAGCTAGCTCAGCAGGGGCCAATGGCCCAATAACGTCTCAAGCAAAGGCCAATCACTAGTATGGTGCTACACAAACATAAACAGAAATAAGGGGTACACACAGGCACCTGAGGTCCTGAACTCTAGAAGAAACAATTATGGCAGGTTAGTGGAAAATATGAAATAAGACAAGTGTGCAAGATGCATAATAGGAAGTGTTCCGATAAGGATGAAAATAAGGAACAGCGACTACATTTCTTTGCACACCAATATGATAGTCATTTTTGGGCAACCTTGAAGAAGAATGTAGTACAAGAGTGGTTGAGTGAGAAACAGTGATGGTGTGGAGTCGAAGAAAACTGCATTTTATTTCCGCTGTTCTGATATTTATCCTTTGCGGTTCTTGCTTTTATCCTTGTGGAAATTTTCTTATTGATAACCTTGGTTGTATAAAGTATTACCTTTATTGTCCATAGAAGTAATTAAAATACAGGAAATGAAGATCCTTGCAAGCACATCGTTTTATCCCCATGATTAAACTGCAATGTGCTTCAGTTTAATAGCCTTGCTTCATTTCAAATAAAATTTTGCTACAGTATGTTTCAGAAGCCAACTGTTGCCACGAGAATTGATATGGTTCCCTATAGCAACTTCAATCATGTTACTTTTTCAACTGGACACTTTTCTAGTTCACAGGCAAATATGGAAGATTTATCCTGTGTCCTGTTAGCTTAAATTTTATATTAGAAAATGATCGGTGTTATGCGTCCATTTGACTTTGTCGCGTTGAGGTCTTTACTTTCTTGGGTAGGAATTTACCACCAACTCATAGAAGGTTTATGTCAAGTTCACACCTAGATTTGTTGGTTAGATTCACAGCTACGTCTAATAACTTGGTAAGTTGATTGGTGGAGACCAATCAATGTTGAGTTTTGCTCCACAGCCTACCCCATTCTGGGGAAATAGGCTAGGGTGAAATCTAGAAGCCAGGTTGCATGTGAATTGAATGGCGTAAGCAGCTTATACTTGCGATTTGGTCAGCCATATTATTTGAACTCCACTTTTATAACCAGCATAAAACATGTATTTTTGTGATAATGTTCCTACTTCCTACTACATGCGGTTCTGTACATATATGTTCTATGCTTTTGCCCTTGTTGCTTTTTCATTGTCCTCTTCTTCTAGCACAGAGCAAGTTTTAGCTGATATCTGTGTAATGGGCTGCGTCTACGGACACAAAAGACTCTAAAAGAAAGGTTAGATATAAAAGGATGAAGAATACAATGCTAAAAGCCAATGACTTAGTAATTGGTCTAATGGGTGCCTCGTTGCAATGGATGCTGCTTTGTATGTTATTTACTATTTGGGAAACTACTGCATATATTCCTTTTGTGCAATATGAAGTTAAGCAATTAACTTTCTTCACAAATGTGAGGTCAGCAGTATGAGATTTATGATCTCATCACTGGTACAGTATCTATCGTGGCATGCTGCCCCCACAATTGATATTCAAATCATATATAGGAAACACACACACTCCGAAGAACCATGTTGTGTCTGTGTCGCATCGTGTCGGGCACGTATCGTACACAGCATGGATCTCCAAAATACAATGGGACACGCCAACATATGTGCTGAATCCCTGTTGGTGTGTCCGAAATGAATTGTATTTGTGCCCCTGCAACATAGATTGTAATGCATTTATGCAAGGAGTAGCCTGTTGATGCTAACATACATTATCTGGTCCACCTGGGTATTTAGGAACGAGGCTCGGAAGCCTTAATAGTGATCTACTTATGACGTCCAACATCCATAGGATCGCTGCAAGGCAGCGGTGGAGCCCGACGGCCATTCAGCTGCAGATTCTAGAGAACATATTCGGTCAAGGGAATGGGATTCCAAGCAAACAGAGGATCAAGGAGATAACTATTCAACTTACACAACACGGTCAAGTTTCTGAAACTAATGTCTACAACTGGTTCCAGAACCGGAGGGCACGATCAAAGCGGAAGCAGCCACCTACATCTTCAGTTGTTGCTGGATCTGAATTTGAGGAAGAAATCGAGTCCCCAAGTGAGAAGGAAACTTGCTACGAAAAACTACCTTCAATTGTGGATGATCTACCCTTCCACACCACTGAGTCTAGCTCCCAGGTGCGGCGCTACATAGATCCAGAGCCCAAGATAACAGAAGGCATGTCCCAGGTTCACGATACTGACAGTTTGGACCAGATGTCTTTCTATCAAAGTATTTTATCAAATCCAAGTATGTAATCATCTAATTTAAATTTTATTTTATTAACAAATTTTGTTACTGATACATATGATGTGATGGTGCATGTAGGAATCGATCACTTGGCTGGGATGATGGAATCGCCGGGTAGTTGCAGTCCATTTCGATCAGGAGAAAGCTCTGGCATGTAAGGGTGAACTGTTCAAAGTTGCACCAGAGTGCTATGTTACAGCAGAAAGTTGTCACCAGAAATTAAGTACTGTAGAAACTCTATACAGATGCTAATTTTTAAAGCTTTGTGGTTGTTCCTACAAATTCTTTCTAGAGTAGGCAATGACAAGTTGTAGAGGAAGACAGCATTGGACTTTTAGCATGCTTCCTCAAGTATCGGATATGTATTAACTTAAATGCCAAAGTAAACAAAAGTAGTGCTATGCTGATATATCTGTTGACAAAGATGATGGAAATGACTGGAGAAAAGCGGCAAGAAAGTTGAGAAAGAGAGGATTAGAGATGGAAAAAAAAAATTTTGTGGGAGTTATTAATAACTGCTCATATGTTCGGGATGTTATGTACTGTTATTTTGCATGTGAATAAATGTTTTGTTGTTGTTATCAGTGGACCTAAAATTTTTGGGATGAATTTCATGTTAATAACACACTGTTCTGCTGTGAAGATAACTACATACATATTATGTGCTTGAATGGGAGAGAAATTATTCAGCGAGACGGACTCACCTAATGTGACAGTGGTGAACTTTGAGTCATTCCAATAATAGTATCACACACCATTCTTTGTTTTCTTCCTCTTTGTTGAGGTTGCTGCTCTTATGCAATGCAACATCGGCACGCAAAAGAAGAAAATAACGGGTTGACATTGATATTCCCACAAAAAATGTTAGTACTATTTATAGGATTTGGGATCATATAACCGTAACTGATGTTTGGAGCAGGTTATTGTTGTTCTACAAATCCAATTATATTCGCGACTGCAATGGCTCTCTTAACGTTTGGTCAACCCAACCATCTTTCCACGCAAATGTTGATATATCTTCTGTGCTCAACAACTCTACTTGGCAACACACATGGTGCTTGTTTCGATACGTTGTGTTATGAATAAAGCGGAAACTATTTACCAAAATATTCGTGCACAATGAATCGATACCCGCACGTCAAACACGGTAGTTGACTTATGCAGAAAAAAATAAAATAAATTTTTTTAAGACAAGATGCACACAAATTAAGTAAAAAATCATAACCGTATAAACTACGGAAAGAGATACTAAATAAGGTTACAAGACTTTACCAGATCGCTACAACTTCGTAACTCCTACTACCTAAGAAAGTACACAAGAGAACCGGCCTACAGCAAAGCAATGCCTTCAGCACCCATGGCTTAACAGTAGGGAGCCGAAACGCAACAATATAAAAGCATGTATAGAAGAACTTGAAATTGGTACGAAGAAACTTCGAGTGTAGTGGTCAGGCGTGAATTTTTGCACATTGTCCTATTCTTCTTTGTTTTACTTGACTTGAGGTGTAAATACTAAAAATTCTCGTGTCTTCTCTCTTTTGTTAAATTCAAAAACATTATATAGTCATATTCTTCTTTGTTTTATTTGACTAGAGGTGTAAATACTAAAAATTCTCCTGTCTTCTCTCTTTTGTTAAATTCAAAAACATTATTCTTCATCTTCGTGCTCTGGGTAAGGGCTAAGTTCGGATCATTCTCTCCAAGTTGTGTGCAACGACGAGAAGCTGCTAGCACGAGGATTTTACCACTAGGAAGATTCGAGAATAGTCTGCATATAGACCTCGAAATCAACTCTTAGGACAGTACAGTGTGCGCGACTTCCCCAGAGGTCGATAATACTAAACTTTGTTTTAATTTTATTTACAGGTTAAAGGAAAAGAAATATTTTCTAACAATTTGTTCATGTGTTGTATCATGTTAAAAACTGATCAACTAACTGAATGCCAATTGCCGTAACTTTCGTTTGGAAAAAAAAAAAAAAAAACTGAACTCAGGTTTTAAGTTTTCTGCTGATTGTTTGTATGGAAGTTTATCTAAAAGGAATATCATCCTCTATAATATTCCACATACTATAACTCCACACTGATCTTCCTTTTAGATATGAGAAAATTTATGAAATGTCCAAAAAACGAATTTTTTTTATAAAAAATCTACCGAGCAATAACATTTGATCGCATGCCCAGAATTAGCAAAAAATATATAAATAGGATTCCGAATGACCTTTTTGCCATTCCTTCTAATTTATTGAAAATACGCACGAAACTACTCTTAACAAAAAAAACGTTTCGATACTTCATCTTCTTCCATGCGCTGCTCACTTTCGAATCTAAGTTTTCTCCTCAAAAATCTTCAAAAACTCGTCGAAAAATTTCGGAAAGACCGAGACAAACGGCAAAAGTGCTAAAACGGAGGTCCAAATATCATTTTTTTGCGATTCTAAAATTTCGAAAGGCCGACAAACAACAGGGTTGTTTATCTCAGGCTCCTCGAAGATACGCTCGTTTTGCGACAAACCGGACCTCGTTTCGACCTCCCAGTCAAAAGTTATGGTCCTCCAAAGTTTCAACTGACCATAAAATGCAGGAGAATGGCCATTCTCCGTATTAGAACACGAAGAATGTTAATTTCGCATGAGAGTGGTCATTTTTCGTGTTAGTAACACGGAGAATGACATTCTCCGTCTTAATTTATACGGAGAATGGCCATTCTCTGTGTTAGTAACATGGAGAATGACATTCTCCGTCTTAATTTACACGGAGAATAGTCATTCTCCGTGCTAAATTACACGGAGAATGGCATTCTCCGTCTTAATTTACACGGAGAATGACCATTCTCTGTGTTAGTAACATGGAGAATGACATTCTCCGTCTTAATTTACACGGAGAATGACCATTCTCCGTGCTAAATTACACGGAGAATGGCATTCTCCGTCTTAATTTACACGGAGAATGGCCATTCTCTGTGTTAGTAACATGGAGAATGACATTCTCCGTCTTAATTTACACGGAGAATGACCATTCTTCGTGCTAAATTACACGGAGAATGACAATTCTCCGTCTTAATTTACACGGAGAATGGTCATTATCCGTGTAATTTAGCACGGAGAATGGTCATTCCAGTGTTAAAACGTAGGAGAATGGCCATTCTCCGTGTTAATTTACACGAAGAATGGCATTCTTACACGGAGAATGGTCATTTCCAGTGTTAAAACGTTAGAAAATGACCATTCTCCGTGTTAAATGACACGGAGAATGGTCATTCAAATGTTAAAACACAGGAGAATGGCCATTCTCCGTGTTAGAAATACGAAGAATGCCTAATTTACACGGAGAATGACATTCTCCTTGTTAAAATACAGGAGAATGACTATTTTTCGTGTTATATCGACGGAGAACAGTTGACAGAAACCTAATTTTTTATTTTTATGTTTTGTTGAAAGAAATTTGACATGAATAAAGATTCAAGAGTTTTCGTTCTTCTTTCAAAACTATGCTAACTCTTATGGAAAAGAAGAAGAAGATCTTCTCTCCATAATTGACCTAATTGTCGAAGAAGAAGAAGAAGAAGAAGAAGAAGAAGAAGAAGATGAGCAATGATCGGAGTTCGACTGAAAAAAAGCACGGTGAACTACGAACGATCTTTGCGATCTCTGCTGAAGATGAGAGCAATGTAATTCAGATCTCTCGTGAAGAAGAAGAAGAAGAAGAAGAAGAAGACGAGAACCACAATCCAAATCTGAGTTTGTGCGGAGGGGTAGTTATGGTATTAATTTTGTAAATACAGAACATCTAAAGGGAATCTTGGAATACTTGACGTGGAAATATATAATTCTGGGTATTTCATAAAATCCACCTGCGATGGGTTTTTCATAAAAACCAACCCCGAAATTGGGTTTCTCAGCAATTTTCAGTTTATAGATTTTGGCCCTTATCCATGTTTGCCTATAATGCATCCTCACTTAAGAACTTTCCAAGTAGTTTGAGGGCACGCCCAAGCACACATATATAGGAAATGGAAAACCGGGTTGGAGGTTCAAATCACATTGTTCGCAATATGTACCTAAATATTAAAGGGGGGAGGAACTAAAAAGTTCATGTACTAACTGACTGAGAGCCGGACCCTGAATAGTGGCTTATCAAGGTAGGACACCGTGTGTTACGCTCAGCCAGCCAGAGTAGAGCGTGAGAAGGAGATCGGCCGAAGGATAGGACATGCAAAGAGTCTCGCATCATCTGAAATTACTTCGGAAGCTAATCATTTATTCTAACCTTTGGGCTGAATGGATGAGGAATAGATATATGAGGGGAAAAAACGTATAGGTTTTGCCTCTGGATAATAATTCCTGGTGAGATTGAGACTGTCTAGTGTCTACTATGAGAAAGGTCAGGGTGAGAGAGCTTCTATTATGAGAACCCTAGTTAAGATATCCTCCTACAAAGTAGTCCAGATGCACTCCTCCATTTCAACCATCATATTAATTCTATACGTGACATCCTTTTGAACTTTTGGATGTTTTTGTTGAGATGGAGGACTTGTACTAAATACCGAAAACTATCGTCCTTGTGTATAACAGGTAAAGTGACCCCAGTATAAAGCTTACTGAATAGTGGCCGAGTTATTATAGGCTGATATTTTATCAAAACTACACAAATTGTTTTTTTTTTATGCACATCAGGTCCAGGACATGTAGATTCTCAACAATGCAATCGTTAAATATCACTCTTTTCCTCTTTTTTTTAGATTCAGGGGAGCTAGCAGTCAAGTGAAAGGAAGACATAGTGTCACTTATTTATTGTAAAATTGGTTTAATTTGCACATCTAACATAAATAAAATAATGTAGAAGAAAAGAAAGCTTGCCTTCCCTTCTTGAAATAAATTCCAAATTGTCGTGCATTTCTTGATTATAGCAATCAGAACTTCAGGTCTGTGTAATGGGTTAGACTAGATCCGTTTGTACAACAACAACAATACATATTGTTCCAATTATTTGCATTCCGTTCCATTACCTGTTAATAAGCATGTCCTCTCTAAGATTATAACGCTAAGTCAAATCTTTTATTAAAAAAAAAAAAATTAAACCATATTCTTCTAAACTTACCTCTAATTTTAGTAACTCCATTAACTATATCATCACTCATCTTTAAAGGAATATTTATTGGTCAAGGTTAAACATGTCCAAATTAGTGTTTTTTTTCTTATCTACTTCTTCAATTGATGTTCATATAGTATATCGGTACTCATGCATCTAAGTATTCTCAGCTACACTAACCAAAATAGTGGTGCAGCGAGGGAGATGGGAGGGGATTGTATGATATTTTGCTTGTGAGGGTGCAAAAATATAGTATAGACCGCTGTTGCGTAGTCCCCCTTCCCCCCTTCTTCCTCCGCTGGCCGGTCTCTTTCGATCCGCCACCTCCTCCTTCTGCTGGCCGGTCCCCCTCGACCCCCCCTCACCCCCCCCCCCCCCCCTTTCTCCGCTGGTCGACCACCCTCGACCTGCTCCCCTCCTCCCTCTACTGGCCGGCTACCCTCTCCTCTGGCCGGTCCTGTTCGATCCGCCCCCACCACCGGAGAGAGTGGGGGAAAGGATAAAATCGTCAGTTTAGACGTATTTAAACTCCTGTTAATGGTAGGAGTGTAAATTGAGTCAAAATGAAATATGAGGACTTTTTAAAACTAGGAGTCTTTAAATGCAAAAATACAGATCTAAGGAGGATTTTTTTTGCTCTTTACCTGTCGGATAGATGTTACCTTTAAATGTTGCTCCTATTTATTTAAGCTATAAAAAAGTATGGTAGATCAACTATACTTATGAACAGTTAAAGGCCGGTCCGGTTTGATTAGCTTAGTCGAAACTAAATTTGGTTGTATTTTGATCTTTGTTGTGGGTCGGTCTTGGAAGATCACCCGCGATTCTGATCTCTTGCGGATCACGTTAGACATGAAGTGTTGTCCTGAGTAGAGGAGAGTTGTCCAGTGGACCGGCCCTCCTTATATATGAAGACTGGTTTAGCAATAATAGTCCATGATTTAAGAGGGAGAAATGACCAGGATAATTTGATCGGCTTTAAAAGGTGGCTTACAGAGTCTATTAGGGTTCATTTGGATCAAGTTTTTGTCTTTATAGGATTCCATTTTCTATTCATTTTCCCATGTGTGGTTAAGTTTAGAATAAATAGTCCAAAAAAATTAATTAATTTGTTCTCATGTTTGGTTCACACATGGACAATAATCTTAAATATGTTTAATTTTCATAAATATTCTTGCATTAATTTCATGATACTACTATTACCTAAATTCATATATTTAGGATAAAAGTTAGAATTTGAAAGTAAACAGAGGGTATTACCGTCCAAACAAAATATCCAAAAAACATTCCTAGAAAAGCAAAATATTTCCAAGGGAGACTTGGGATCCTATTCCTCTCATTCCCAATTCTAGATATCTCAAACATTGATAAGAAATTTAAAAGTAATTCCCAAGCCTCCAAAACTTCAACCAAACGTCCCCTTAGTAGCTAAACTTTATTTTACCTTACATTCTTCTATACATTAAGGCCTTGTTTGGTTACCAAAAATTGAGCTGGAAAAGAACAGTGTTTTCTTTCCTGTGTTTGGTAGCCAAAGGAAAGAAGTTGGAAAATGAAAATGATTTCCAAGGGTTAGGGGTTCCCTCATCCATCTAAGAAATCACTTTTCCTCCAACTTTTCGGCATTTATTACAATTTTTCTGACTAAAATATTCCTGCTCATAAATATTAATTACTATTTTACCCATAATACTTTTTAGACTAAAATATCTCTGAGTAATAAGTTTTCTCATTAGCACTAGGGTATTATTAAAAAATTGACTTAAATTTGTTTCATTTATTACAAACACCAAACAGCGTAATGAAAGATAAATATATATTCCCACTATAATATTCCTGATCTTTCCAAACACACAAAAAATATATATATAATTTTTTCAAAAAAAATAACAAAATATTAATTATTATTTTTTCTTTCCGCGAACCAAACGAGGCCTAAGGTTAGCCATGCAAGGCTGACCCATCACAATCTATGATGATTCTTTATTATTCCAAGCGTTAATTAATCAGGCGGGCGAATTTAAGGTCTTTGGTTCCCCGGCGCCGCAATCTCAGCCTTAAAACAACCATCTTTCACACACAAAACAAGTGCGGTCTAAGGAAGGTTGAGTACTTCTTTTGAAATTTTTGGATATGGTCTTCTAGCGGTTGAGTACGCAGTCTCAACCATTCTAAGAGCATCATTAGTAAAGTCCATCCAGGGCCGGTCCTTAATAACTGGAGGTCTTGTACAAATTTTAAAATGTAGCCTAAATTTATTTATTCATATTTTTAAATATATTATTATATGTCTTTATCAAAATTTCTGGAGATGCTCTTGATTGTATATTATAACTGAATCTATAGGTAGTTACTAACAAAATAATTAAAGCTCAAATTATCTATATTCAAACACATTATATAGTATAATAAAGTTGTTTTAGATAGAAGACGTACTGACCGTTAAATTGTCTAAATCCGACGTCAAATTTTTCTGTTGATGAAAACATATAATAAAATGAATAACGATCAATACCCAAATGAGAAGTAATATGTAATCACACAATTTAGAGCCTCCAAGACCTAAGTAGGGCCAGCCCAGGGCACAGACGAGGTGGGCGACCGCCATGGGCCCCCAATTTTGGAAGTCCCGTAATTTTACAATAGACTAGGTATATCAAAAAAAAAAACCAAAAACAAAGACACAATCTGGAAACAATAAAAAAGCCAGTGCTCCAATCGGAAAAAATATATGATAGTTTGATTGATGATTTTGATAGTTTAATAGATGATTTTGCTTGTAAAAATGCTATTTTTTTATTTATGTGAGAACAATGGCCCAAACTTTAAATTTTGTCATAGGTCCCGTAAATCATATGACCGACTATGGACCTGAGTAACCTGATACAAGAAGACCAAGAGCTCCGGTCTTCGACATCATTATTTCTTAAATAAATATGCCTACACATCCAAATTCTTAAATTATATATATAAAAAAAAATCTGATCATTATTGTAGAAAATAAATTCATCTAACAATTGAGTGATCTTTAAAAACAAAATAGCAATTAACACACCAGTTAGAACAATATCTTTAAAAAATCCTAATTTTTTTCTATGATTATAAATATGAATCTTAGAGTCAGGAGGGAATAGGGATCCAAGAATTGGAGGTCTTGTAGAGTAGGAATTGAAAAAGAAAATGAATAACTTGAAATACAAAATTATAAAACTAATCCTAATATTTTTTTTGAGGCCCCCAAAAAATAGGAGGCCCTGTGCGACCGCACTATTGGCACGGCCCCAGGGCCGGCCCTGGGTCCATCCCATTTTCTAGATTCTAGATTTAGAATATAGGAGCTCATTTTGTAGAATAATAAGTTTCATTCCTAGTCACAATTTCTACAATTTCGGCTCCAATCCATCCATGGGTGTTAAGGGTTGGGCCTCCCAATTTCTAGATTCTAGATTGTAGAAACTCGTTTTGTAGAATAGTAAGTTCCAATTTGGAGCCCAACTTTCTAGATTCTAAACTTTATATTATTTTTTTTCCTACATTAATTTTTGACCACACAATTTTTGAGACCGGAGCTCATTTTATCATTTTTTACTATTCTCATACAAATTCAACCCATTCTACATTTATCTTTTTTTTAAATTTTGGACTCCAAATTGTATTGAAAAGTCCTAACTTCTAATGATGCTCTAATTAGGGACCTACAATTTCCGCTGTGCCCCCACCATCACGTGCGTGTTTGTTTTTGCTTGGCCTTGCATAGCTAGTACGTAGGTGTCAGTAGTTTTCATTATGTTGGTCAACGTTCCGCGCTCGTCTTTGAATCACATCAGCTTCCTTCTATCAGAATGAGGACATCTACGAAACACAACAAAGCTTCAATTGAAGATTTGATAATTTTTTATGGTTGGTTGGCAATCCGATGTCAACCGTGTAAAAATTTGACAAAATTTTCTGTTGATTAATAATAATAATTAAAAATATGTATATATAATCACAACACTCTAAAGGTGCGAACTGAGTTTCGGGCAAAAATTGACGTTTAATAGAATTAGGCCTTCACACTGCAAAAATGGAAACTGTAGTGCATTTGGTAACAATATTTTTGGAGTTACACAAAAACTACATTTTTTTAATTCAATAGGTAAAGTTAGCAAAACTTCATGACATAATCTTTACAAATCTTCAGGGTAAAGTGCAACAAAACACTCCTTAGGTTTGCCTCGTTAGTAAAATAAGACTCGTTAGAAAACTAAAACAATCAAACCCTCATGCAATTTTTTGACTCGATCAAAATGTTTCATACCGTTACAAATTGTCAAATTCGACCGTTAGTAGCTGTTAATTTAAAAAAAAAAAAAAATTCTAAAATACCCTTCCCTCCTCCTCCCCTTCTCCATGTGTCCACCCTCCTCCTCCCCGCCCCCCCGCGTCCAGCCTCCTCCTCCTCCCCTTTTTCCTGCGTCCAGCCTCCTCCTCCTCCCCTCCTCCCCGCATCCAGCCTCCTCCTCCCCGCCCCCTCTCCTCCTCCACACTTCCTCCCCCGCGGCCACCCGACCCCCCCTGCAGCCACCCTACTCCTCCCCGCGGCCACCTCCAGCGGCCACCCGCTCGATCCGCCTCCATGCGGCCACCCTCCTTCCCGCGGCCGGCCGGCCGCTCGACCCGCCCCTACCACCGGAGAGGAGGGGGGGGGGGGGGGGGGGGGGTAGTGAGTGGGGAGAGGGATAAAATCGTCGTTTTGGAAGTATTTTAACGTCTGTTAACGACATGGATATGCATACTGAACAAAAATAAAAATGTGAGGTTTTTTTTTAGAACAAAGGGTCTTTAAATGTAAAAGAGGCAAATCTAAGGAGGGTTTTGTTGCACTTTACCCCAAATCTTCATTCTAAACTTAAATTATGTCATTCTTTCTTACAAATTTTTTTTTAACATGTGCTCTGAGTGCACATGTTAAGCATAGTTAACATAACATTTTGCTTTGAAAATTATGATCAACATATAATAAATATTAAAAAAATAGCATTAAAAAATGTTACCAAGATTTAATGCAAAAAAATACATTAAAATTTTATTTTATTGGATCTTGATAATATTTTTCAATACAAAAAAATATGTTTTAATGCTTATTAAATATTGATCACAAATTTTATAACAAAATGTAATGTATTAACTATTCTTAACATATGTCCTTAGAGCACATGTTAACAAAACCCTTTTATAAAACTTCAATTCTAACTCAAAACTCTCAAAAGTTTAGGAACTTGTTAAAACTCTAATTTAATCAATAAAATTTTCCTTGTTTCCTATCCCGGTCCGAATTACAAAACTCCAAAATATACCTAATTCCATTTTAACATATTTTGTTCCCAAACTAGAGCAAAACATCATTAATATTGCATATTGTTGATTTAATTTTTGTAGGTAACAAAAAGGTGGTAGAGTCCCATCTCTGCCTTATAATATTTGGTTAAATGAATTTAACTTTGGGGTTCTGAACTACATTACTTATGATCAACAACACATACTCAAGCTAAAAAGAATTGCCTAAGCCCATAAAAAATAAATCAACATATATGTGCCTAACCATTTACAAAAAATTCTTTATACAATACATGTTACATTTAATTTAATTTTATGAACAGATTTGATTGTACCAGAACTGATAGGATCCAACCTAGGAAAGAAGCCAACGGAAACTATAGGAAAAAAAAAAAAAAATCTCATAGGGGATTTAATAAAACTAGCTAGTGCCTTGCAAATACTTCAACATGACTTTTAATTAATTTTTTATATATATGAAATGTCTTTCGTGGACTTTGATAATGCTTGAAAAATGTGTTATTTCCGAAACTGATCTATTGATGAAAAATAGAAATCTCAACTCTTATTTCTAGAGAGACAAAAAATCCGTTCTCCTAAGAGAGATATGAATACTCATTCTCAACCGAAGTTGATACAACGAGATGAATGATCGCTCTCAACCGGAGTTAATACAACGATATGAATAATCGCTCTCAACTGGAGTTGATGCAACGACTTTGCTGGGGTGATGAAGATCACCGTTGCTCAAAGCAAGATTCGTCCGATTGTGATCTGCTCTCAGGAACATCCTGGCCGTAACCGATTGCGAAAAGATAGGAGCGAATAAAAGAAAGATTTGAATGAATTAAATTCAAATCCCACAAAGATCAGATCTGATCAATTAACTCAATCTTTCCATAACCGCTCAAATCTTTTAATCAGCCACAACATACGCCACCTGCGCCCCATAGCCACTCAGTCCGTCAAGCTGCGCGCGTAGCTGCGAAGCCCGCGGCACCTTGCGCCCAGCGCCGCAGCACCTGCGCACCCAGCGCCGCAGCATCCACGCGCCCAACGTCGTAGCACCTGCGTGCCCAGCCCCGCAGCACCTGCGTGCCCAGCGCCGCAGCACTGCGGCACCAGCACGCCTGCTGCGCCTGTGCTGCAACTCGCGCAGAGACGAGCGCACGAGCGCATCAACTGCGCAGAATGCGCCGCAACACCTGCGCACCCAACACGCAGCACCTGGGCACCTGGGCACCCAGCTTCGCAGAACCTGCGCGCCCAGACCCGCAGCACCTGCGCGCCCAGCCCCGCAGTACCTGTGCGCCCAGCGCCGCAGTCCCGCGGCACCTGCGCGCATGCTGCTGCGACTCACAGAGAGACGAGCGCATCAACTGCGCACAATGCGCCTTGCGCCGATGCTAACGTGCTAAGTGCAAAGTGTGCCAACAAAAATGCCACTTTACCCCCTTGAGCCCGAGTCCGAGTCGCTAAGCCCCTTCGGGGCTTAGCTCCACAAGAGAATTATCCCATGAGCATGACAAAAAGCATTAATGCTTCTTTGTTGGTTTAGCCTTCTTTCCACTAGAAAAATGTCCCCACATGGCACCCATGTGCCTCTCCACACTTCATGTGATCTCTCAACACAAGCAAAGCTTTATATAGAGATACCATCTATTTGATTTTTTCAATGTGGGACTATCTTTCTAGTTTATAAAGTAAAATATGAACAAGCAAAAAACCCAACAATCTTCCATATATCTCTATATATGGGTTGAGTGTTCTCCATAGTGACTGTCCATCATACATTATGATAGATGTTGCTACGACTTGAATCTTCCTGCATGGGTTAAATGACAGCATGATACAAAAATGAACTAAGCCTTGAATTCTGTACCATAACTGCAATTCTTTCTACTCACATAATGACATCAACTGCGCTTCTGGCTGCACGTTAAAGGCTTTGTGCCAGCCTGGTTTCAGTGTATACACTACTAAAATACAACGATTTAGCGACGGCCCGATCCGTCCGAAATTCGTCGGTAATTCACATTACCGACGGATTTCCGACGGATACGGGCTGAAAAAATCTGTCGGGAATAACCTCGTCGCTAAAATTGGTCCGTCGCTAGTACGTCGCTGACCGACTACTTAGCGACGGATAACCGTTGGCTACGTCAAAACATTTAGCGACGGCAGACGATTTTCTGTCAACTTCGACAGTTCAAGACTTTAATGTAGCAACATTTAGCGACGGACAAACCGTCGCTAAAACGTCGTTAAACGCATATCAGAGGGGTTCCGATACGCAAAATATGTCGCTAATCCGTCGCTAATCTTCGTCGGATTAGCGGCGGGTTAGCGACGGATATTTCTGTAAACTCCCAGAATTTTTAAAAGATTTTATTATTATTCTATATTTGCTTGAATTTTTTTTTGGAATTATTTGATATTTATTTATAAATAAAGTCTTAGTCGTATTTATAAATTGTTACGCTCATTGACTAGACAATGTGGTACGACGAGTGGCATCGTGTGCCCTGACTAGCGTCATACCCCTCTAAAATTACTTGTCGTAATATTCAATTATTTTAAGAAATATTTTTATACTTGTTTATAAATTACTTTTTATGTATTATTTACTTATTTTAGAAATAATTGGAAATTATATTTTGTTTAATGATATTAGGGTTTCAATATTAAGTGAGTTATTTTTATATATAGAGTAAATAAATGCTACAAGGTATTTTAGGAATTTATAAATATATGAAATATATTTTTATGAAATATATGGTTAAACTAGAATTTTAGATATAAATATATTTATATATTTTGTTGATTTAAAAAGGTTTTTTTTAAAAAGAAAGAAAAAGGAATAAGAAAAAAAAAGGATATGCTGACGTCATGCTGACGTCAGCACTGTTTCAAATAGACTGTGCTCGTCCAGCATCCCGAGCAGGCTGTTCCCATAACAGGGACGCGAAAGAGCCATTAAAAAATGCGGATTCAAAAGGGAGCGGAGCAGGATCAAATCTTTAGATCTCCTAAGGATTTGATCAACAGTGGCCTTATCTAAACCCTCTAAAGCATACCTAAACTCGGTTGAACTCAGTTTTTTTTCAACCGAGTATATAGGTAACAAACGGGAATAGGGAAACCCTACGTTCGCGAGAAATCCACCATCGAGATCGAGTTTTCGATCCCAAAGAAGTCTCGAACCCCAGGCACACATCCCAGGCCGCCTGCGACCACCGTGCGTGCATCGAAGCATTGCCAAGTACGTCGAAACCGATCCCGAAACAGAGATACCCTGTTTCTAAACTCCGCCAGGTATTCAACTTTCCTCGAACTTTTCTTCGATTCTACTTGATAACTTTTCGATCTAGAAATTCCTAGATAAAGCCCATCTGACCCTCTTCAATCCTCTTCAAAGGAATTTGATTATACCCCATCAGAATCGACCTAAAACACGACGCCAAGTCGACCAAAAACCTGTCCTAAATTCGACAAGAAACTCGATTCAAACCCCCTTCTTAGAAGGCAAAATTTTGCCGATTCCTCGTCATCCTTGAGAATCTATTTGAACAGATCTGATAACAATATATACCAGATAGAGACCCCACTTTTAGTTTATTTTTAAACTAATTATATCGTTGTTAAAACCTTTTCAAACTTTAGGAAAAATCTGTTTCTAAAACAAAAATTTTTAGAAAATCCAACCGATACGCCGTGCGTCCCGACAAATCGGGCGACGTGGTCGCATACTATATGCATCGAAAGGCGCGTATGGATGTTGTCGACGTGTGGGAACTGACAGAACTCGATTTCGTTGCATGTGTGCGACGAAATCAATACGTATCCGTCAAGATACCCCCGTATCGACCTTTTGCAAACATGGCCATAACTTCATGTATGTTCGTCGTATCGAGACAAAACTTACGCCAGCAGGACCGTATCATTTTTCTGGTCCTATATGCCAAGTTTGGTCCGATTCTGAGGAGGTCGAGTGGAACGCCTATTTGGCGGCCCGCGACCCGTTCTAACGGGCGAATTTGTGCACGGCTCATCGGAATCCAAAACTGGACATACCGTTGAGTTCGTCTCCTCAAACCGGACCCGTAGACATGTAATTTGATGACTTTAGAGACTATAGGTTCTGGCACGTATTTCGGTGCAAAGCGGATCCAGCAACGGACATAGTTTTGACCCGAAATTACGATTTTACCCCTGTTCCAGAATTAGACTTTTGGACAGGTGTTTCCTAGGTATATCTTTTATTTCAAACTCGTTCGTGATGATTGTTTCAGCATCCGGAGCTTCTTGTGGATTTTGACTTTCGTGTGGACTATTCTGACTGTCGGATTTTGCTACATCTCGCACCACCCTCAGGCAAGACACCTTGCCATTTGCTGTTTATTTATTTTAGCTCATATCTCATGCATTATTCATTATTTACTTTATGCAAAATAAACTATGATACATGGCATAATCTGTTAGAACTTACTGTTCAGTTATATTTCCTGCTATGTATTATTTTTCCTACACATTAAACTTAGAGTTAAGGGACCACCTTTGTGTGTTGCATTCATAGGCCTTGACACATTTATACCACGTTATTGTGAGTCACATATAAGACTCGGACATGCGTGATTGGCTGGCCACCAGTCCGTATAAGCCGTGCGTTAGAAAATAACTGCTAATAGAATTGCATGCTAGAAGACTTAGCAGTTATGAGTTGGCATTGGACGGAGAGAACATGATTGGAAGTTGACTACCACCCTATCTATCGTAGACTCGTTCGCTACTGAGGAACGATAGGTAGACTATATGCTATAGACTCGCTCGATACTGAGGACTAGTATATGGTGTTATGACTCGCTACTGCGGTACTGCATTGGTATTTTCTTGACTTGACCCGGTAGTCATGCGACCATGAACTGTTCTTAAAACTGCATTCACTTAGAACGGTTAGGCTACCTTATCCGTTAGGTACGAGTACTCTTGGTTTGGGTACTTGTATCTGACCGTGACTTGGAACAATAACTTGTCGCGAATTAGTTTGTCTCATCTTGTCCTTGTTTGGTTGTAGGTGTGACTTACTACTCCGATGAGAAGGTATTGAACCTTGATGGGGTCCGGATACCATATTGGATTCATAGCGTGGAAAGATACGTCACCGTAAATTAGTTTACCATCTCCTGTCCTTGTTTGGTTGGGGGGATGGTACGCAAGTTCAATAGGTGTGTATTGGACCATGTTATAATTTAATTGACTTATTTATTTGAGCAATATTTATTCAGTTTATATGGGATGATATTATGTGTCTTGTTACGTTCCTCTGAGGACCTGGTTATATCGCCAGGTGTGTGCTATTGTCTTTCGCAGGTATTCTAGCTCTAGCCGTGATCATCGCTATTTCTTCGAGGATGATTGCACTTGGATCGTCTTCGCTTCGCTCGCCAAAAAATTATTTCTTTTCTCATATATTTTTCCTTTACTTGTTGGTAGTGGATTTGTCTCCGCCCAACATATTGTATCAAGATAATTCTTTCTCATTATATGACATCTTTTATTCATTTATTTTGTGTGGATGAGATTAGTTATGGTTCTACTGCATTTTACAGCTTATGTATCCATACGAGGCCTATGTACTTCGTATGAATACAGCTGGCATGTCTACGTTCCTAGTCCTACGTATTTTGGGACTGGGGTGTTACATATTTTTGTGGTGGCCCATGCAGGTCAGAGCATATCGTATCGGCGATATAACTATGCTGATACGAGCCTGCATATAGGATCAGAAATTAGGAATCTCATCCACATGTTTGATACCTCCCTTGATTCCTCTTCAAACTCCCATTGACTGCTTGACTTGCATCTAGCTTGAAATTATTCTAACAAAATTTTATATCTCATGCCAGAAAATGAATCCTCATAGCGGTAGCGCTGCACCACTTGCCATCACCCCAGGAAACTCGGCAGCCTAAGAGGAGCAAATTCACTCACAGCATCCTATAGCAACCTCAACCATGCCTTCTCAGCCAGATCAGACGACCCCACCTACTCACCAGTATCCCCAAGCCTCTGAACCCCAGTTAGTTCAGCCTGTTCAGCAGACCCCTGCACCCCAAGGAGGGTATACTCCACCAACCCTTCATTAGAATCTACCTCAAGCTGGACCGCAGATGCCTATGCCCCCGATTGATGGAGATGATACCAATCGGTTCCTTTATACTTTATTGTGGGCTCAGTGGCAGCAAAATGAGCTATTGAGACAAGACGTGATGGTCCCACGTAATAGACCCCCATCTCCACCACTAGCCCAAGTACCAGCACCCTCCACCAAGGCCCTATACATACGTAGGCAGTATTTCAGATTTCACCCTAATGAAGCCGAAGACCTTCAAAGGTACCGAAGGCCCACTAGAAGTTTCTTCATGGCTTATCAGCACCGAGAAGAAGTTAAGGATGTCACAGCTGCCTAAAGAAGATTGGATGACCGCAGTTGATTTATTACTGGAGGACAATGCCCATCATTGGTGGAAAGCGGAGAAGAGGCGCTTGGGTACCAATCATTCATGGGAAGAGTTCTACAAACTCTTCAACGAGAGGTACTTTCCAATCGCTGCTCGAAATATATTGTATGATCAGTTCCTCCACCTCAAACAAGGCGACAAGTCGGTTGACGAGTATGACGCAGAATTTAGCCGACTAAGCAGATTTGCCGAGGGATTGATGCCAACGGAGAAGGAGAAGGCAAAAAGGTTTCATAATGGATTAAGGCCCGAGCTTAAAACACACACTACTGTGCAATCCAGAATTTCGTACGCCGCAGTATTAGAAGAAGCTAGAAGTCAGAAGATCCTTCACATGGAGGCACAACAAACTCAAAGATACTATGCCCCGATAGACCTTCCATTTCAACTTGGTTCAGGAGGCCCCGAACGACGACTTACTGCACAATATCAACATCAAGACGTGCCCTATCAAGTTCCAAGTACAATAACCTGCTAGTTTTGTAGAAGGAGAGGGCACCAGCAGAAGGACTGTCGTCGGCGACTAAAGTGTTGCTTCAATTGCGGTTCCAATGAGCATAAACTTCAAGATTGTCCCAACCGACATGCCACACTCGGTTTGGCTCCAGCACCATCACAACAACAGTTACGAGGGCCAATAACTCTCGGGCCAGGTGCACTACAACCACTTCCCTTAGAAGAATATCAGGAGGGACCAGCCTTGGAGGGCCAGACACCAGAGTATAGGCCTGCTAGAGAAGAGATGAATAATCTGAGACAAGGACAAGCATTCACCATGACAGTGCTAGACACCCTTCCCGAGTTGACAGATACCACAGGTATTATTCTAGTTAATACATTATTGATGCACCTTCAATTGTGTCCTATCCATGCATATAATAGTTATCTCGTCTCCCGAAACACATTGGGATTAAGAGTTAGCAATTGCACTGCAGGGTACTACCTATAAACATCTTTAGTAAACCCATAAATCGTATCATAGCCAGACTTGAGTAGAATAATGATTAAGGATTTGGTCAAGAAGGATTCCAAGACAAGCCTTAGAGTTAGATACCTTTTTGTAGACCTTGTATATGTGAAATGGCCCATGTCCTCGGTTTGTATGTCATTATAGTGTTTCATGCCAGAAGGATTTCCCATGGGAACACAAGGATGACAGACACAATATTCTTCCATCTATTCTTAATCACTTCGTACTTGATTCATATCCACCGCATCATGTTATCTGTTACCCTTTGATATCAAGTCAAGGTATGATACCACGACTTAGAATATTTCTAACTTTATCAATCATAAATTCGTGCCCTGGTTTTAGTTTTGAGAGAGAAATTTCTGGAGATTATAGATTGAATGCCTCTAGACTTCTTTTACCAATTGAGTAGGATAAATTGGTTTCCACTAGATGATAGATTAGTGCCTCATGAACACCCACTTTCTATTTAGATCATTTGGTGTCCTCGATCGTGACCTTGCTATTTGGAGCACGAGACCAGCTGTTACCTTCAAACAAATTTCATATACAAGATCTAGACGAGCTCACCATCATCTAGGTATATCATGTCCCACTAAAACAGGTCTCCTTGTACTCTATTTTTTGATATGACTTTCTGGTCAAAATGACTGAACTATAACCTCTACCATGATACCAAATACTTTTTGACCTCAATTAGAGATCCAACCTTGACTAAGTCTTTTGACGCTATATGTGATTGTGTTCTACTTAATTCCTTAAATGTTTTACTTTGTACTTTATCTTGATTGCTTAACCCGTTGTCCCATCACACTATTAGTTGAACCCTTGTAAGTTGGGTAGAATACCCCATAACCTAACAAATCCTTTGTCAGTATGAATCATGTTGATGAGTTCACTTAGACTATAAACTCAGAGGACCCTAACTTAGCTAGCCAACCAAGCCAACTGTATAGGCCACACTTCGGACAAGACTTGATTTTAAAAAGACCTTGGACTATTTAATTTCCTTCATCATTACCTCCGGTATATTTTGACTATCTTATTCTGCTAATTTAGTCTTAGTTTTGCAAGCTTATTTTTTATCGAGCTTGTTCATGACATATGTGTTATTGGGTGCACTCACTAACATATTGTCTATTCAGAACCGGTGCATGATGGTCTGATCAACCTATTGCACTTTGGTTTGCTGTACTTATATTACCCTACGTGGATGGAGACATAGTAAAACTTGCCCCTAGAGTCTCATCCGCGACAGCCTTGACAATTCTCTTTTGAATTATTTTTCGTCGCCTATGAACTACTCATTCGTACTCAATGGCATCATCTTTAACCCCTTTATTGTTCTTGTCTTAGAGAGACAATGCACTATACTTGAGAAATGGATCCAAGGTATCACTTTAGTCATGTGGCGATATCCTCGCCTTAAACTACTCCTTCTACCCCTCAACCCCATCTACCCTATTATTCCTAAATTTTGAGGACGAAATTCTTGTAAGTTGGGTAGGATGTAAACCCCTAGAATTTTTAAAAGATTTTATTATTATTCTATATTTGCTTGAATTTTTTTTGGAATTATTTGATATTTATTTATAAATAAAGTCTTAGTCGTATTTATAAATTGTTACGCTCATTGACTAGACAATGTGGTACGACGAGTGGCATCGTGTGCCCTGACTAGCGTCGTACCCCTCTAAAATTACTTGTCGTAATATTCAATTATTTTAAGAAATATTTTTATACTTGTTTATAAATTCCTTTTTATGTATTATTTACTTATTTTAGAAATAATTGGAAATTATATTTTGTTTAATGATATTAGGGTTTCAATATTAAGTGAGTTATTTTTATATATAGAGTAAATAAATGCTACAAGGTATTTTAGGAATTTATAAATATATGAAATATATTTTTATGAAATATGTGGTTAAACTAGAATTTTAGATATAAATATATTTATATATTTTGTTGATTTAAAAAGGTTTTTTTTTAAAAAGAAAGAAAAAAGAATAAGAAAAAAAAGGATATGCTGACGTCATGCTGACGTCAGCACTGTTTCAAATAGACTGTGCTCGTCCAGCATCCCGAGCAGGCTGTTCCCATAACAGGGACGCGAAAGAGCCATTAAAAAAATACAGATTCAAAAGGGAGCGGAGCAGGATCAAATCTTTAGATCTCCTAAGGATTTGATCAACAGTGGCCTTATCTAAACCCTCTAAAGCATACCTAAACTCGGTTGAACTCGATTTTTTTTCAACCGAGTATATAGGTAACAAACGGAAATAGGGAATCCCTACGTTCGCGAGAAATCCACCCTCGAGATTGAGTTTTCGATCCCAGAGAAGTCTCGAACCCCAGGCGCACATCCCAGGCCGCCTGCGACCACCGTGCGTGCATCGAAGTATTGCCAAGTACGTCGAAACCGATCCCGAAACAGAGATACCTTGTTTCTAAACTCCGCCAGGTATTCAACTTTCCTCGAACTTTTCTTCGATTCTACTTGATAACTTTTCGATCTAGAAATTCCTAGATAAAGCCCATCTGACCCTCTTCAATCCTCTTCAAAGGAATTTGATTATACCCCATCAGAATCGACCTGAAACACGACGCCAAGTCGACCAAATACCTGTCCTAAATTCGACAAGAAACTCGATTCAAACCCCCTTCATGGAAGGCAAAATTTTGCCGATTCCTCGTCATCCTTGAGAATCTATTTGAACAGATCTGATAACAACATATACCAGATGGAGACCCCACTTTTAGTTTATTTTTAAACTAATTATATCGTTGTTAAAACCTTTTCAAACTATAGAAAAAATCTGTTTCTAAAACTAAAATTTTTAGAAAATCCAACCGATACGCCGTGCGTCCCGACAAATCGGGCGACGTGGTCACGCACTATATTCATCGAAAGGCGCGTATGGATGTTTTCTACGTGTGGGAACTGACAGAACTCGATTTCGTTGCATGTGCACGACGAAATCAGTACGTATCCGTCAATATACCCCCGTATCGACCTTTTGCAAACTTGGCCATAACTTCGTCTACGTTCGTCATATCGAGACAAAACTTATGCCAGCAGGACCGTATCATTTTTCTGGTCCTGTATGCCAAGTTTTGTCCGATTCTGAGAAGGTCGAGTGGAACGCCTATTTGGCGGGCCCGCGACCCGCTCTAACGGGCGAATTTGTGCATGGCTCATCGGAATCCAAAACTGGACATACCGTTGAGTTCATCTCCTCAAACCGGACCCGTAGACATGTAGTTTGACGACTTTAGAGACCATAGGCTCTGGTGCATATTTCAGTGCAAAGCGGGTCCAGCGACGGACATAGTTTTGACCCAAAATTACGATTTTGCCCCTGTTCCAGAATTGGACTTTTGGACAGACGTTTCCTAGGCATATCTTTTATTTCAAACTCGTTCGTGATGATTGTTTCAGCATCCGGAGCTTCTTGTGGATTTTGACTTTCGTGTGGACTATTCTGACTATCAGATTTTGCTACATCTCGCACCACCCTCAGGCAAGACACCTTGCCATTTGCTGTTTATTTATTTTAGCTCATATCTCATACATTATTCATTATTTACTTTATGGAAAATAAACTGTGATACATGGCATAATCTGTTAGAACTTACTGTTCAGTTATATTTTCTGCTATGTATTATTTTTCCTACACATTAAACTTAGAGTTAAGGGACCACCTTTGTGTGTTGCATTCATAGGCCTTGACATATTTATTCTACGTTATTGTGAGTCACATATAGGACTCGGACATGCGTGATTGGCTGGCCACCAGTACGTATAAGCCGTGCGTTAGGAAATAACTGCTAATAGAATTGCATGCTAGAAGACTTAGCAGTTATGAGTTGGCATTGGGCGGGGAGAACATGATTGGAAGTTGACTACCACCCTATCTATCGTAGACTCGCTCGCTACTGAGGAACGATAGGTAGACTATATGATATAGACTCGCTCGATACTGAGGAATAGTATATGGTGTTGTGACTCGCTACTGAGGTACTGCATTGGTATTTTCTTGACTTGACCCGGTAGTCATGCGACCATGAACTGTTCTTAAAACTGTATTCACTTAGAATGGTTAGGCTATCTTATCCGTTAGGTACGAGTACTCTTGGTTTGGGCACTTGTATCTGACCGTGACTTGGAACAATAACTTGTCGCGAATTAGTTCGTCTCATCTTGTCCTTGTTTGGTTGTAGGTGTGACTTACTACTCCGATGAGAAGGTATTGAACCTTGTTGGGGTCCGGATACCATATTGGATTCATAGCGTGGAAAGATACGTCACCGTGAATTAGTTTACCATCTCCTGTCCTTGTTTGGTTGGGGGGATGGTACGCTAGTTCAATAGGTGTGTATTGGACCATGTTATAATTCAATTGACTTATTTATTTGAGCAATATTTATTCAGTTTATATGGCATGATATTATGTGTCTTGTTACGTCCCTTTGAGGACCTGGTTATCTCGCCAGGTGTGTGCTATTGTCTTTCGCAGGTATTCTAGCTCTAGCCGTGATCATCGCTATTTCTTCGAGGATGATTGCACTTGGATCGTCTTCGCTTCGCTCGCCAAAAAATTATTTTTTTTCTCATGTATTTTTTCTTTACTTGTTGGTAGTGGATTTGTCTCCGCCTAACATATTGTATCAAGACAATTCTTTCTCATTATATAACATCTTTTATTCATTTATTTTGTGTGGATGAGATTAGTTATGGTTCTACTGTATTTTACAGCTTATGTATCCATACGAGGCCTATGTACTTCGTATGAATACAGCTGGCATGTCTACGTTCCTAGTCTTACGTATTTTGGGACTGGGGCGTTACAATTTCGTCGACCTGCTCCTGGAAATATTTCATAATTCCAGGACCTTGGCGACGGATAATTCGTCGAGATTTAGTCGCCCATCCGTCGCTAACTGGGAATCCCCCAGTTAGCGACGGGTATTCCGTCGAAAATTGGCCGCCAGTCTGTCGGTATCTGGGAATATTTTAAAAAAATAGCATAAAGCTGGGCATTCCCAATGTCACGACCCGTTACAAAATTGTTGGGTCGGGCCAAGCCATGTCCAGCCTACACTTGGTTAAAGCGCAGTAAGCTGTTCTAGAATAAACAATAAAGGATTCTAAGCAGCTAACAGTTCTAAAATCATATTTAAGGTTCATCACAACATAGCATCTATAAACGAAGGTAACATAAGCACAGACTTAATAATACACATCCAAAGTATCTAACTGGAGACAAAGTCCAGTAACCAAATATAAGTACAGACCAAAATCTAAGTCTCAAAACACATGAAAATAACTAAGCAAGGTTCCCCGCTGGGGCCTCTTCTGGAGCTAAGGCCAGGTCCTCAAAATTAGTGCCATAACATGTATCACATAGCATTTCCTTCTCGAAAAGTATACCTACAACGTTATCCTGTCAGGACGGGAGCAAGTACAACCTCTACAACTAAAATACTGAATATATAATGAAAGAGATGTACAATAAGAAACATGGTGTGATAAGTCTATAAAACAGGAAATACTGGAAACATGGCCTCATGGTACAACTGGAATCACAATATCATAGTAACACAGGGAACATGGTATATCTGGAAGCATGGTATGACTCATAATCTATCATGGCAAGGATACATATGTCATAGAGACAGATGTATATGTAATGTTTAAAACTGTAGCAGGTACGTGATCGTCAATAGGTGTACAATGTGCAGGGGTACATGTAGATGAAATGTACATACGTACAAGTGTGCAGCATAGGTGTGCATCCGTACAGAAATGCGGGATAAAGGCCTACGGCACAGTAACATATAAAATGTAACTTTATTCGGTACGATAAAGGGGACATGATCACGTACTCTACTATCAGTTTTCCCATACCCAGATTCTAACATGTAAGAGCTACTGAGATCGGTATAAAGCACGGTAGGTACTGATAGCAGTAAAACATGTGAATACTCGGAGCAGATATAAGCATAGTAAAACATGTACGGGGAACCAGTAAGAAGCATGTGAAGATATGATAACTGTCTTAAGCATGGCCGGTACTGAAAGTGATACAACATGTGAAGACATAACTTGTTACCTCAAAGATCAGTATTTTAACAGGGTTAATACATGTTCTAGCATTAAAAGACAGTAAATGAGTTTGTAGATGTACTTGTCTCGAGCAAAGCAAGAATACTAGTACGAAGATATAGATATCCGGTATCTTGTCAATAGTGATATACAAACTCAGTTCTAAGCTATGATCAAGATTACACTAGTGGTGTGACACGACTCCTAACTGGACACTAACTAAGTGGGGACTTAGCATAAAAGTCTAATGTAGAGTGCCACTATATCCAAACTAATTTTCTAGGGTCTTTACACTAGTATAGGGTGAGGTCCAAAACTACAATAACTCAAATCAACACAAAACTTGCAAGTCGTAACTATTCAGTAAATAAATCAAACTGTACACTGAGTTCCAATAATTTTTGAGATAGACAAAATGCTTAAATATATATAAAATAAAGTACCAAAATGATCCTTGTTAATTATAGAAATTTATACTAATTTTTCTGGGATTTATAAACCCTCATAAATATTTATTAAAAATCAGCAAACATAAATATACTGAAAATGAGTTCTATTTTCCTATTTTTATAAAATACCAAAAGTACTTAATAAATGCTAGAAAAATTATAATAAATTAGCTAAATTAACATAATATTTAAATACAATTTTTCTCAGATTTTTATAGAAATTAAAGTATATATAAAAATTCAAAAACAGAAAGTAACAATTTCTGAAAAAATAATTAATTATAAATTAAGGATAATACATAAACAAAAATCTACAGATGTTGTCGGATGATAAAATAAATATCACCAACGTGTCCAGAACGGTCAAATTAGCTAGGATAGCCTACCCATAAGTCCAATTTAGACACAGGGGCAAAACGGTAATTTCAGGTCAAAATGATGTCCGTTGTTGGACACACTTTGTACCGAAAAACGTGTCAGAATAGAAGTCTACAAAACCTAGCAAATTATATGTTCACGAATCCAGAATGATGATACGAACCCAACGGTATGTCCGAAATAGGATTCCGATGTGCCGATCTCAAAATGATACGTTGACGCGGACACTTGGTATCCAGTTTGCACCGAAATGCGTGCCAAAGCAAATGTCTTCAAAACTCAGCAAATTATATGTCAACGAGTCCAGAATGACGATACGAACTCAACGGTATACCCGGAATTGGATTTCGATGAGCCGATCTCAAAGTGACCCGTTGACTCGAAAAGTGGGACCCGCTTTGCACCGAAATACGTGCCAGGGCCCACGTTCTCCAAATCAAGCAAATTTTATATGAAAACATGCCAGAACGACGCCACAAGTCTACTGGTGGTGTCAGAAATTGAATCCGGAGTCCCGGGTTCAAAAATAGAATTTAACAAGTGCAAATTAAAGAATTCGGACGGCCAACTTTGGCGTCGAATTCGACCAACCAAACGTGCTTATAATGAAACGAAACCTAAAGGAGGCAGGAAGAGGGTTATACCAGTTGTGCACAGGAACAAGTAGCGCGCCAACCGGAGCTGCGACGACGAAGATACGAACCCGCGAAGTTGGCTCCACGAAACTGTCCAAAAACAGTTCAATTTAAAACGTCAACTTGGTGGCCAGTTTTGAGGTATCAAACGACGAAATTAACGGACGAAAATTAAGGGGAGTGAAGATGGATATACCGAGATTGAGACGGAGTGAAGAAATCGCCGATCCAACGGTCGGATCTCCCAAAAAACACGCACGAACATGCTGCGACGGAGCGCACTTTCTGAGTTCAAAACGCGCGCGTCACGACGTGATTTCGACGTAAACGCACGAATAGCCTATGCGTCACACCGGGGAGGAAGGCGGCGGCCAGGGGGCGTTCTCCGGAGGCTCGTGCACGGCTGGGGGTCTCGCCGGCGGCGGTGGCCGACCGCGGTGGCGCACTCGACGCGCGCGGCTGCTGCGTGCAGCTGCTGCTGCCGCGTTTGCTGCTGCTGTTTGCGTGCCTGGGCTGCACGCGGCTGCTGGCGGAGGCCATCCACAACGGTGGTGGTGGCCAACGGCGTGGGCACGGCGGTGACACGCCGACGGCGGCGGTGGTGTCGGTTCGGGTGGTGGTGCATGGTTTTGGTGAATGGTGATGGAGATGAAAATGATAATGGTGATGATGAACTTGATGATGATGATAATGGAGGAGGAAGAGGAAGATGGAGGAGGTGGAGTGGTTCGGCCATGGGCTGCTGTGAGTGGTAGTGTGTGTGTTAATAAGAAAGAGAGAAGAAGAAGTGTGTGTGTTGTGTTTATATGTGTGGGTGTGTATATAATGAAAAGAGAGTGTGAGAATAGAGAGAGGGAGAGATATTTGAGAGAGGGAGAGAGGGAGGTCGGCCGAATGGGGGGGGGGTGTTCTTGCTGTGATGGGAGAGGGTGAGGGGGTGAGGTGTGTGTTTATTAATAAAGAGAGAGTGAGAGAGTTAGATATACATACATACATACATACATATATATATATATATATATATATATATATATATATATATATATATATATATATATATATATATATATATATATATATATATATATATATAGAATATATGTAAAGTGGAGAGAGAAAAATAAATATTTAAAGTAGGGAAAAAAAATAGGGGAAATTATGTGGAGTTTTTGGGCAGTTATGGGAGAACAACATGGGGCTTGGGTTCGGGTTCGGTCGAGCCAGGTCGGGCCAAAATCGAACCGGGGGCAATATTCGAATTAAAATGGGTATTTATAATCATGGAAAAATAAATAATATGCGGGGACTCCAATAAATGGGACACAAGCGTCATGCGGGTAGTAGGCTTCGTATGGGCCACGTCTATACTTTAGGTCGACTAGGTTGGATCGATGTCGGGTCCCGAAATTAAATTGGAAAATAAATCAGGTTTTACGGTAGAAAATAAATCGGCCTAAATTGAGCCGGAAGTTGTGCGAAGAAAATGAAGCACAAAATAGAGTGTCTGAGTGGGACACGAAGGTCATGGGTGAAGAGCGTCTCGAGTAGATCATTCATGAGGAGTTGGTTCTGAGAAAACGACTGGTCTGGTGCTCCTAAATTAAAAGTCACGGTGACGTGCAAACGAAGATCAAAAATAAAAGTGGGAATAATTATTCAATGATTAATTGGTCTAAGTTGACCCGAAGTTGCACGATACAAAAAGAGGACAAGAGAACGAGTTCAAGTGGGACATGATATATCAAAACGAAGATAATCTTGTCTACTTCAAAACTCGTAAAGAGAGTTTACAGAGATTGGCATCTCTGACGCTCCAGAAGTCAAAGTCACGAAAAAGGACATTAATGATCTAAACAATTAAATAATAAAATATTTATCGAAAATAATTCATTAAGAAAAATAAAAATAAACCCTAAAATTCAGGGGGCTTACACCCAATTTACACAATTCCAATATACCAAACACACAAATAATCCCAAGCAATTCCAATATACACAACACAAATATTCAATATTCAATATTCAATAAAACAAATATCTCAAGCACAAATATACAAAACACACAAATGTTCTAATATACAAAACACACAAACAATTCCAACACACAACTATCCCAAGTATTCAAATTGTTCACACAAAATACATAAATATTCAATATTTAAACACAAATATTCAATATTCAATAAAAAGGAAAATCGACTTTGGCTTCAGAAAAGATCGCAAGTCAGACGATGAATCCTCACAGCCAGGGATCATAGTTGCGTTGAGGCATGTACCATTCTATCAGCCACTTTGCATACGAAGGCTAAATCTGGTTGAGGTCTTCTGTAGGGACAGGAGGGTCGGTCCCGATGCTACTACTTTCTGACGGTGGCTCCTCCTTAACTTCAACCTTGGGAGCAATCTCTTTCCTGATGGTCATCGGTTCTTCCTTGACCTCGACCTTCGGTAATACCTTCTCCTTAACAGTCACCGGCTCTTGTTTGATGATGGGGACTTCCTCCGTGTCGACCTCCAAGGGTTCCTTGCCTCGGCCCCTTCCTCGGTTAGCAGCACCACCTCGGGGAGTCTTGGGAGCCATCTCTCTGACAACAAAAATTTTCATATATGGTAAAGAAATTTACTCAAATTATAAAAAAAAAAAGATGTTTATCGAAATTTTCAGCCACATATGATATCCACCCCGGGGAGTCTTGGGAGCCTTCTCCTCTCCTCCACCACGGCTCTGGACCCATCTGCTCCTCCCTACTTCCCTTCTTCTTATTTGAATCTCTCAGCCACATATGATATCCAGCTCAAGTATAGAGTCGAAAGAGAAGAAGTGGACAGGAAGAGGAGGAGAAACCAGCACAGCCGGCGGCATGACCTGGAGGAAGTACAAAGATTTTGCTGGAGGTGCTGGCAATTTTCCCAGGATGGTGTTGAGGAGCAAGTGTAGAGTCGGCCGAAGGAAGCTGTGGCTCCTTCGGCCGACTCTACACTTGCTCCTTAACACCATCCTGGAAAAATTGCCAACACCTCCAGCAAAAACTCTGGACTTCCTCCAGGTCATGCCGCCGGCTGTGCTACTTCTCCCTCCTCTTCCTGCCCACTTCTTCTCCCCCGACTCTACACTTGAGCTGGATATCATATGTGGCTGTGAGAGTCAAATAAGAATAAGGGAAGTAGGGAGGAGCAGATGGGTCCAGAGAATGGATGGAAGATAACTAGAAAGCACTGAACCTTCCGGTTGTGAGAACTGTGAAGAGTGAGAAAGGAGAGGGGGGTCTTTGATTTTTGCGTTCATCATCATTAGAGGGAGCAGCACTGGAAAAGTTGTGACGTTGGTAGCATGAGAGAGTAAAAATCTGTATCACAAGACTAACAGAATTACTATGTAATCATGTACTCACCAATAACCAGATGTAACTGGAGTCGTTGGGCCTATCGTACAGTAATTGGTGGATCCACTGGTATAGGCCGGATGTACTAGTATCTACTGTATCAGATTAGTATCGGTCTATCGGTTTGGTATAGGACGTATCAGATTGGTATTCACTACCAAAATATGTCGATTTAGCGACGGCCAGATCCGTCGCCCATCCGTCGGCAATCAATATTAGCGACCGATTACTGACGGATCTTGGTCAAAATAATCCGTCGGCAATCAGCTCATCGCTAATAAACTCCGTCGCTAAGTAGTCGTCAAGCGACGGAATAGCGACGACTTTTCGTCGTCATAATACGATGCATTAGCGACGACTTTCCGACGGTCTTTCGTCGATTTCAAGTATTAAATACTGAACTGTGTAGACGCTAGCGACGGAACAGTCCGTCGGTAAACCGTCGTAACAGCGTATCAGAGTGTATCGTTCCGTCGCTATTCCGTCGATCGCCATCGCTAACAAAGGACGGATTAGCGACGGAATCCTGACGGATAATCCGTCGACCATGTTCTGGAAATGCTTGGCATTTCTAGAACCATAGCGACGGATATGTCGTCGCGACTCCGTCGCTCATCCGTCGACGTAGCGACTGACTAGTGGCGGATAATCCGTCGCCATGGTTCTGGAAATGTCATGCATTTCCAGAACCTTGGCGACGGATGTTCCGTCGCTATTCCTTCGAACTAGGTATTTCTAGAACCTTAGCGACGGATTGTCCGACGCAAATCCGTCGACCACCCGTCGCTAACTAAAAACAGTTTCAAATCTCCAGTTAGCAACGAATATTCCGTCGAAAGGTAGTCGGAAACTGGAAACATCCGTCGCTAAGTGGTCACTAGTCCGTCGCTAACTGAGATTATTTTGAAAAAAAAAGCAGAGCTTTCCCTGTTCACACAAATATGCATAAACCAAACCAATATATAACGCACACCAATTGTCCAACAACCACATAGACCAAATATATAATGTACACCAATTATCCAACAATCACATAGACCAAATATATAATGCACACCAATATAAAATTATCACAAATATTTTGAAATCATAAACTAATATCCGTCGTTATAATCCGAAATTCCCACAAATATTCCAAAATTCCCACAAATATTACAAATTTTCTTAATTACAATACTTTAAGGAGGAGGAGGAGTTCGATTGCCCGGTGGTGGTAATCCCTACTGCGACCGACGAATATACTGCTCCACTAGGTACGTCGGCAAGTCATCGTAGACACTGCTCGGAAGTCGGCGTAGCTGCTCGGCAAGTCGTCGTAGATACTGCTCTGGCGTAGCTGCTATGGCGGCAAGTTGTCGTAGACACTGCTCGCAAGTCGTCGTAAACACTGCTCGCAAGCCGTCGTAGACACTGCTCCGACTCAGTACAGTGCCCTTTCTTAAAGCCACCGACGACATCTACGAACAAGTCGTTACGAGCGGCCAAAGAAGAGGGCATCCGGACGGGCGTCATTTTACCGACATCCTCGATTTCAGTTAACTGAGCCCGACTAAGGGCCTCACGATACGCAGCCTATCAAATGAATGTATTTTTATTATAAGATTTACCTAAGTTGTAATCTAAATCCTATGTTTCACTAAGCTAAGTGTGAATCCTAGGTTTACCTAAGTTATAGTCCGAATATTTTAATTATAATGTAAATCTCATAAACATAAGTACTTACATCAGTCTTCTTGGCCCTCTCGTCGACGAAGCTCCTGTCTTTCAGTCTCTTGTGCGTATGCTGGAAGACGTCGTGCATGGTGACCGATTCTGGCGCCCTTTCTTCCTTCACCGCCCGTTGGGTCTGCATAAGAAATTTTCGTAGAACTTAATTAACTCCGTATATTAATAATACCTAATTCGATAGTGAAATGAATTTACGGTATCTCACCAGATCTGCAAGTGTCGCTGCGTGGGACCTTGATCCCCCCGTATGAAGCCTCGCGGTCCGTCGGTTCGCCTTCTCCGATTTCTCCTTGTACGCAGGAGTATTCATCATATCTAAGAGGTCCTCATAATAGTCCTGCCGGATCCAATTCGGCCTCGTCTGTCCCATTTTTAGGTCATGAATCATATCCCGTATCTTCTTCGAGGCAGCGCTTTTGTAGGTCCTGCGGATCGCATCCTCGCAATGGGGGGCCACCAGTACATCGTCTAACATACAAATTCAATTATCACGTAATTTAAAAAATAGTTGATTAAAGAGTAACTAATAATTAACTAGAAGATATAGATATATACCCTCAACTCGTCGAGCCAGACGTACTTCAAGTTTGGGGGCACCGACGAAAAGTTGAGGTAGGGACCATGGAAGTTAGCCGTGATAATTTCTCCACGAGCCCTGGAAACATTAAACGGAAAAAACCTACAAAGAAGAAACGACTGAATTATTAACTTGAATAAATGAAAGAAATTTAATAAATTATCTTTAATTTACTTACGAGGTCCCCGCGGGCCATAGCTCTCGTCGGAACTCGCCTCTCGGCCTCTCTGGTGCCGTCGGAGGATCCGCGGGTCCGCGTATGTACTCCCCAGTAACTGGATAGAATCGAGTATAGGGGTACTCTGGGGCCCACTGTACAGTAACTGGGGGCTCCACTGGTGGATCTACTGGTGGGTTCGATAGCGGAACGGATCCGCTAGCAGATCCAGACTCATGCTTCGATGAAGTAGTCGATCGACGACGGGATGCGTCTGTGCCCGGGGTACTCTCCGGGTCGGGCTCACTGGATGGGGTCATATCCTGGGAAGATTGAATGCGACCACGACCACCAGCACCACTACGACCACGACCACCACCACCGCCAGCACCTGCACCACGACCACCACCAGAACCACGACCACGGCCAGCCATCATGACCTGTAAATAGAACACATAAACATAATTAACAATATAAAAGTGTAAATGAATATAAAATTATAAACTAAAATATACATACCACCAGTAGGGAGACGAGTGCCGTCGCGACGAAAAAGACTAGGAGTGCCATCTGCAATAAGTAAATAATCGAACAAAAAAAATATGAATTCACGTAATTCCTTTTAAGAGGTCAAACTTAATTCACGTAATTGGAAGTGTTTTTAATATACAACAATATTTAACCTAATCATCGTCTTCGTTCTCATCCTCGGCCTCGTCTTCATCATCCTCCTCCTCCTCATCCTCATCCTTATCTTCATCGTCGATTTCATCTGTATCCTCATCTCCATCAAATTCGTCTTCTTCTTCCTCTTCTTCTTCTTCTTCTTCTTCTTCTTCTTCTTCTTCTTCTGTCTCAATATTTGGGACAAGACGCCTCTTTCTCTCCTGGTTGACAGCTAAGTCTTGTGTATCAACCTCTTCCTCCCCTCTATTTTCCTCAACAATATCTTCAACATCCATTGTATCCGAGTGTTGTCCCAAGTATTACGACTTTTCGATCTGGTCCTCTTGGTATGCTGGTTCTCCAACGTTGAATGTATTTCTAGATTTAATCTTGCATACTGCCCAACAGTCAAATCGATCTCTACGACGCCTTGGGTAGCTTGTATAGTAGACTTGAACAGCCTGATTTGCTATCGCAAATGTATCGGACCCTCTATACCTCATGCGATGATTTATATCGAAAAATCCAAATTGTTTATCGATTCTCCAACCGATATTTAGTGTCGTATCGAACCACTCATATTTGAACATCATAATATGCATATCATATGGGCCAGTATATTGTAAATCTACAATATCCCGAAGCACTCCATAATAGTCAAAGTTCAGTTCGTCGTCATAGATGGTGCCTCTTATGCAAACACCGAAATCCTTGGTACTGATGCCGTCATTGATAAATTCGACATTTATAGCATTCTGAGTTGCCTTAAACCTGAAGCCATTAACGACATAGCCTGGCTAAGTCTTTGTTTGCCTCTTCGGTCCCAATGCCAGATAACGAACACTCTCATTAGTGAGTGTTGTTTCAGGCAATAAAACCTGTAAATAAATATTTATAATTTAAATGTTTTAGATTATATATTTCTAATCTCAGTTACGTATTTTATAAGAATATATAAAATCAACCTCAATTATAATCTCAGTTACTTACGTATTTGCGAAACCATGACGGAAATGTACAATCAACCTCTCTTTGAAGTCCCTCATCGGTAATATCGGGTGTCCTCATTTTGACTTCATCTCTAAATACACTATTAGAGAAAATAAGAATATATAAGTGTAGTCACTTACTTCATCAAATTCGAGATTATAATGAGTGCAAGTGTACTGACTTACTTCTCCAAATCTCTCACTTCTTGTATGTCACAGTTTAACAAGACATATCGGTGAGCGGCATCAAACTCGTCGTCAGTCAACCACCGTTTTTTACTAGCCCCACCGTTTTTACTAGCCCCAACATGCTTGCCCCTTACATTGAATATACCTCCATCCTCAACGTCCTCGTCATTCCTTTGAGGTCTATTTCGATTTGACTTAACATGAGTATCGAAATAAATGGAGCAGAAGTTTGACACCTCTTCGATAAGATATGCTTCGCATGTTGAAGCCTCTATATGAGCCTTGTTGCCAATTTTCTTCTTTAGATGGTGTAGGTATCTAGAGGGACAAATTATCTTGAGTATTAAGAATGAATTTTAAAACCCACTAAAATTCAACTTAAATTATATCGATTTTTATGTAACTTTCAAATGGGTACATCCATCGATAATGAACAAATGCACTGACACGAACTTCGTATGCTAGATGAATCGGTAGATGTTCCATGCTGTCGAAGAAGCCAGGAGAAAATATTTTCTCCAACTTGTAAATTGTTAAGATAATCTTCTTCTCAAGTTCAACCATGTGTTGCACAGTCAACTTAGTTGAACAAATATCCCTAAAGAATATTGATAGTTCGGCAAACGGAACCCATACAACAGAAGGCAACAACTCTTTCAAAGCAATGGGCAGTAATCTTTGCATAAATACGTGGCAGTCATGACTCTTCATTCCCGTTAGCTTGCGTTCATTGAGATCAACGCATCTAGACAAATTCGACACATAGCCGTCGAAAAATCTTAAAATAGATACCCACTTGCAGATTATTAATCTATCTTCCTTGCTCAATGTGTATTGTGCTATCGGCTTAGTTATTTGTCCACCAGCTCTCCTTTGTATCAAGTTCAGATAAGGACGCTTGTTGTCACTCCCCGTTCCCAGAATGCGTATTTTTATACATGTACAACTCATATGTATTTGTTTAATATTTATCATGTATTATTTTGTATTTAAATTCCTATAATTTTATGATTAATTAATTATCTGCTCATTAATTTTCATGTTAATTTAATTTCCTGCAATTTTATTCCTGCATTTTATTTTCTGCATTTTATTTCCTGCTGTTATTTTCTGCTTTTAACCTCTCTGCTTACTTTCGGGTTGGCCTTGGTTTAACCCGACCCAATAACCCCACCTACCACCCTTCCCTATTTAAAGCTTCCATCTCATTCTCTCTCCTCATAACTCTCATTCTTCACCATTACTTCTTCTTCTTCCTCTCATCACTTCTCCACCTACCAGCAGTAGCAGCAGGCAAGTGCAATCTTGCTTCTTGCTTCCACTTGGAGAACCATTTTTATGGTTCATTTGTCTTCCTCTTGTGATCCTGAGAGAGTTTACTACTTAGCATTTTTGATTTCTGTGGCTTGTTTCTTCTAGATCTAAGTTGTGGTATTCTCGGTTGTCCATGGGTTCTGAACCATGGGAACTTTATTTTTGGCTTGGGACGAAGGTTCCTGAGTCACGCTCACGTTCTTACGTGTCTGCATGTATTTTCAGTCACGCTCACGTTCTTACGTGTCTGCGTGTATTTTCAGTCACGCTTACGTTCTTACGTGTCTGCGTGTATTTTCAGTCATATATGTTAATATTGTTAATACAGATTGTTATGTGGAATGCGCCTTGTGTCCTGATTGATCCATGAATACCCAATAAGGCTGGAACTTAACTCTGAGGAGTTATAGACTCGACCCCATTGAATACTAATTGATTTTCATGCCTTGTCACCATTGATAATGATTGTGACATTGACTAATAATTGATCATGCATTCCTAGTTGGAACTAAGAGACTGGCTAGTCGTCTTATTGAATTGAATGAATGAGACACGTTCATGTAATGAACTATTGCAATCGATTAGCCGATCCCGAATATTGGCATACATGTACATGCAGGCTTCAAATTATTTATTTATTTATTTAGTTATTTATTTATCTTACAAAAACAGCATGTGTACTTTATGGTCAAGGCATGATTACTCCGTAGTTAGATTTGATTGTTGCATTACGCTATGTAAGACCTACAACATAGCCGCACGGGTATCGTTGTAGAGTTGCGCATATCGTACCCCGTACAAAAGTACTCATTTGAATGACCATGATCTACGGCATGGGACTTCACTCAACGTAGAGACTATTAAGTTAAATAAAATAATGATTGCATGGAGAGAATGGATTCCCGAGTTCTTACATGGCAGCCCTCTTGGGACTAGTAGTGCCCGACAGGCCGGCTGGTTCCCACAGATATTGTAAATCTGTCACACGGGCAGGGAACGGTATCTGCTTATATTATTGTACATGCTATATTAACGGCGGGCGTCCCGCTGGGACTCGTCTAATTACATGATTGGCACAATTGATTGACTGGATAGACTAGCCTTGCTCGCACTTAGTAAGAACTGAGGAATCCCTATTTGCATAATTCCAGGATAACTTGGGACTCACAATAGCAAGCCGTAGTAGTTGATTGGCCGTTCAAGATGATTTGTTTGTGTACTGTACCTACTCTGTTGCCTAACTGAGATGATCAGAATGTCAGGACATGACGGGCCAACTTCTGTCCTTGTTTGGTTGGGAGGTTGGTTCGAAGTGTCGTGATATTATGTGAATCCTAGTGGAGAGCAGAGATCTATTATTATATTCTCTTACTTACTGGTTTAATCCTTCATATCGTGCTCCCTTGTGGTACTTGCTATTAGAGGTCTAACCTCTCTGATTTTGCATGGCCAGATTTAGAGCCGGTCCCCGAGGATCCAGCTTACTTCTACCTCCAAGATGGTCAATACTAGGGGAATGATCGCAGGAGGACTCGAGTGGGTTTCTTACTTCACCACTCGTTTTGTTATTTACTTCATACTTAGCCGTTTGGCACCGACATGTTAGTCGGATTGTCTTGCACTTATTTTTACATGATTGTAACTAAGTCAGACTGCAGCTGATAACAATTGTGTATACTTTGCTATACCATCGGGCTATGTTTTGTAAAGCCAGATCTCAAGAACATTTTGACTAAGCATTTGGGATGCCTTACTGCTTTATCTTACATGTTCTCTATTTTTGCTTATTGTTTGAATGATTGAGACAATAGATGTGAAGTGACCATAGTAAGACTTTTATGTAGTATGCACCTCCTCGTCTGGTTATACAGCATTGATCGTATTATACGGTATTCATCTACCCGTAATACGTAGCTGGCTGAGTTATTCCCCCGCTCTCCAGTATTCTGGTTCTGGGGCGTGACACTTGTATATCTCGGCAATGTCTTGTCTTTCTTTTGGATTGTCCTTCGTCTTTCCTTTAATATCCATGACGGTATTGAAGACATTATCGAACACATTCTTTTTGATATGCATAACATCAAGATTATGCCTTATAAGATTATCTTTCCAATAAGACAAGTCCCAGAAGATACTCCGTTTGGTTCAGTTATGGGTTTGTCCGAACCCATCGACACGATTGTTCGATGGATCTTCCATTACAGTGGGCAAGTCCTTCACATCTTCCCAAATATCGTATCCCGACAATCTGGCAGGCGGATGAGAAAATTCTTGTTTTCCAACTCTGAACGCGTCATTGTTCTTTCTCCAAGGATGACTCGCGGGCAGAAATTGACGATGACAATCAAAGAAAGAAGTTTTTCCTCCATGCTTAAGGCAGAACACCTTACTATTTTGCATGCATATCGGACAAGACATGGTACCGTGAGTACTCTATCCCGACAGCATACCGTATGCAAAAAAATCATTGATTATCCACATCAGTGAAGCTCTCATCTGAAAGTTCTGTTTTCTGGAAATATCATAGGTCGCGACGCCGATCTCCCACAGCTGTTTCAGCTCATCCACCAACGGCTGTAAATATATATCGATATTCTTCGTCGGATTTTTGGGACCTGGTATGATAGCTGTCAAGAATATATAAGGAGTCTTCATACACATCCATGGTGGCAGATTATAAGGGGTCAGAATGACCGGCCAGCAGGAGTATTGAGATCCCAACTGCCCGAAAGGGGCGAAGCCATCAGAACATAGGCCCATGCGTACATTTCTAGGCTATGCAGCAAAATCTGGATGACAAAATCGAAATATTTTCACGCCTCTCGATCCGAAGGATGTGACAATTCTCCATCGTCCTTTGTGCGTTCTTCGTTGTGCCACGTCATGTGTTCTACTGTATTCTGAGACATATACATCCTCTGCAAGCGCTTCGTGATCGATAAGTAATGCATATACTTGTAAGGATATCGTTTTCTAGTTGACTTTCCTTTTCCCCTGACTGGCTTGTAACAATCCGCATTACAGAAGCTGCAACTTTCTATATCCTCGTTCTCCTTTTAGTACAATATGCATCCGTTGCGACAACAATCTATCTTCTCGTACCCCAGTCCCAGTTGTCGGACCAGCATCTTCGACTTGTAGAAGTTTTTTGGAAGCTCTTTTGATTCCTTCGGTAACACCTCCTTGATTAGTTGTATAATCCGATCATAGCAAGTTTGTGGAAAGTTAAAATCGGACTTTATGTTCAACAACCGTATCGTCACTGACAGTACGGAATGTGGCTCACAACCAGGATATAAAGAAGTTTCAGCATCCCGAAACATATCATAGAACTCCTTCACCTCGGGTTTAGGATCCTCCGGATCAAAATTAGGCCCTGCCGCGTCCACCATATCTCGTGCAAGGTTCTGCATGTCTCCATAATCAACAGAGCATTCGTCGTCTTCGACGACAAAATCCGTTGCAGCATTATCATCAAAAGCATAAGTAGCAGCATTCGCAACCTGTCTTTCCGCATATAGTTCACCCTGCGATGACCACAGGCCGTAATCACGTAAGAAACCCTTACGGGTCAAATGGTCTCTTACACTCACCACTTCTTCATAACGTCTACTGCGACAATTATGACATGGACACTTGATTTTTGTTACCGTCCATATACTGAGCTTTGCTCATGGAATACTTAAGAAACACTTCCACGCCTGCCTGAAAATTGTCACTCACACCTATTCTGCTCTCGTGTTGTCGTTTGTACATCCATGTACGATCAACGAAATAACGATCCATCACAGATTGGGTGTGAAAATCTGTATAGTAAAACAAACTAAACAGAATTAGTATATAATCATGTAACTGGTGGATCCGCTGGTATATAGGACGGATGTACTTAGTACATACGGATACGGATACCGATACCGATACCGATATATCAATACTAATCTGCTACGATCGATACTAAGTACATACGGATACCGATACCGATACCGATAGTTCGATACCGATACCGATAGTTCGATACCGATACCGATAGTGTGATACCGATAGTTCGATATCGATAGTCCGATAGTCCGCTAGCGATATCGATAGTTCGATACCGATACCGATAGTTCGATACCGATACCGATAGTTCGATACCGATACCACTAAGTCCAAATGTTTCCTCTTAAGCGTCGAGCATGTTATACACGGTTCAACTTGACGAGTCAGTAAATATATATATATATATATATATATATATATATAGATATATATATATATATATATATATATATATATATATATATATATATATAATTCATGGTTTAAAGTATCGGCCGATACCGATCCGATACGGTCGATACCGTTACGGTTTGGCATGTTCCGATCCGATACCGACCGATACCAAATATTGACCGATACCGACATTGGGGGTCTTTGTTCCGGTCAATTCGGCAAAGAAAATTAAACAGCATATGAATAGTCCGATACCGATATTGTGAACCTAGGTTGAAAGCATAATAAGGTTGTAAAAGCATGTAAAAGAATCCGATACTACCGATAATTATTTGTTTTCCAATACCAAAATGACCAATGGATGGGGACTGAACCTATTGCTCAGATATCAACCTGAACTCAAGGTAGAGTAAAGCATTTCAAATGCAGGACAAGTGTATAAATAAAAGTATGTGACTGAATACATTTAGGAATGCAGTAAATTTTTAGGCTAGGGCAGGACTAGCAAGGTAAGCAGGGATCTAATGTAAATGCAGACAATGACTCATTTGCATTCACAAATTCAATATGAATTGGTCCATGATAGCAATGGCCTGATCAACTAAAATAGCTAAAGCATCTGCTAAATAATCCCAAGTGAATGCATGCAGGGAACTAAAATCAAGATGGATAGAACCATGGACAAGGTAAGAAGACTGATACTCAAACATGTATCAGAACATGCAAGGAAGGGAAGAAATTATCCATACCATATAGACTGAACTAAGGTGAAGATGTGGGCAATAAATCATAGGCTAGGCAGTATAGATATGTACAGTGAATGAATAAGGATTTGAAGGTTTAGACAATGCAGATATTAAATGAAGGCATGACTTATCTACTATGCAGGACAGTGTATTTGAATGCAGTGCCATGGCGGTGCAGGACAACTATACATGTGCAGTGAATGATATATGGTGATATAGTTAGGTAACAGAGAAATGTAGGTAATAATACCATATTATACCTGGTATTTCAAGCTAACCTATTTGCAGGTAATGAGAAGGATTGCAATCACACAGTGAATGCAAGGCAAAATCTAAGGTGCAGGACAAGTACATATGTAGTGATACCTCTGTAGGAGGAATGCTATCCCCAGTACACATCTCATACTCTAATGCCAACATCTATACAGGTCATGCAAGTACATGTGATACTCCCCCTATTACTTGTAACCCGAGCCCTAGGCTTACATGTCCTCTTGACTGTACATAGGCTGAACAATAGAGAAAGGAAAAGTATTGACACTCTAATCTGGACTGATACAAATTTATGCAGTGACTGAACAACAAAATAAGGGCTGAACAACTATAGATTTAATACAGAGAAGTAGGGGACTGATAGTGAGAGTTCAAAATATGAACTGTCAATAGGAATGGACTGATGGTTAACCCTGCACTCCCTACTCTAGACTGATGTCTAAAATGATTCGACTAATACATTAAATTAGAACGTATGCAAAAGATGGAAGAAAACTGAACACAGGTGATGGTATGGTCATTCATGGACTGAAACAATGGGGTACCAGTCCAATGCAATAACAACCTACACCAACACTCACCCACAGTCCACTCCAAACCCAACACAGCCACATACATTAGTGATTAGCATACATATACCTATACATGTACTCTTAATACCTTAGAGACCTCTACGTGCTTGTTAAAATGTCTAAGAGACCATGTACTCTTAATACCCCCGCCGCCTCCCGCTGTCCCGAAGCGCGCTGCCCCCCGCCGCAGCCCCGCGCTGCCCCGGAGTGCGCTGCCCCCAGCCGCCCGTCGCAGCCCCGCGCGCGGCCGCTACAGCCCCGTGCTGCCCCGCGTGCGCCACCCCCGCAGTCTCCGCCGCCCCCGCAGCCCACGACGCCCCCGGCATCCCAAGACACGTACGACCACCGAGAGAGAGAGAGAGAGAGAGAGAAAGAGAGAGAGAGATTACCTTTGGGGGAGAGAGAGGAGAGGTCGTCGATCACCGCCGTGGGGGAGAGAGAGAGAGGAGAGTGAGGTCGCCGACCGCCGCGGGAGAGAGAGAGAGAGAGAGGAGAGAGAATGAAATTTAGGGAGAATGAAAAGTTCCCCCGTCGTTTCAATTTAAGTCTGGGTCCTTTATTTAGCGATGGACTAGCGTCGGATTTTGTCCGTCGCTAATCCGTCGCTCTATTTGATACTTGTCGATGGACTATCCGTCACAACGTAGTCGAAGAATTATTCCGCCACTTCTCCCAACAATTCCCGCCAAATAATCGACTGTATAGCGACGGCTGCGTTTCCATCGCTATATCTCCGACGACCAAGCGACGGATGAGCGACCTTTACCCCCTTAAAATGAAATAAAAAATGTATCGGCATGTCGTCGGTACTCCGTCGGCTATTTGTCGTAAATCCGTCGCTAACGCCGACGGAAATTTTCTGTCGCTAACAGTCCGTCGCTAATTGACTGTATTTTGGTAGTGATTGGTCTTAACAAATTAGTATCGTCCTATCCGATATGTACATGTATCGGCCGTATAGCTAGAATTCATATTGGCCTTATCGATTTGGTATCGGTCATATCCGATAGGTATCGGCCGTGTTGGATTAGTATAGACCATTTCGGATTAGTATCGTGAAAGGTTTTGTAACAACTGTACTTGGATTTCTCTCTTCTCGAACTAGAATACCATTGCAAGAGAGTCACCAGATCGTGATTGGCCAGTTACAGTAACATACATGCTTCCTTTTCCAACAGGAAAAGCGAGATTGAAAAAGAAGTATGTATGTTCTGTAACTGGCTAGCTACGCTCTCGTGACTCTCTTGCAATGGTAATCTAGCTCTAGAAGAGTGAAATCCAAGTACAGTTGTTACTAAACCTTCCACGATACTAATCCAAAATGGTCTATACTAATCCAACACGACCGATACCTATCGGATATGACCAATACCAAATCGATAAGGCCAATATGAATCGTAGCTATACGGTCGATACATGCCGGATAGGACGATACCAATTCGCTAAGACCAATACCAACCGATATGGCCCATACCAAAACGATAGATCGATACTAATCTGATACGGTCAATACTTATAAGTACCTACGGTCCAGGAGGTTGATCCGCTAGTACATCCATGTATGATCAATGAAGTAGCGATCTATTTCAACTTGGATGTGAAAATATGTATCGTAAGACAAACTAAACATAATCAGTTCTATTTTACATGCTTAATTGCCAAGTATGGGAACAAATTATGGCTCAGAACACAACCCAAAATTCATTCTAGCATACATTAGAGTGAATCATCTATGTTCGGTACATATGGTGTAGTATATGTTCTTATCGTATCTAGTATCTGAAGAATATAACAGAATCAAGATGAACTCACATAATATAATACTAAGACATCATCTACTACTATATAAGATATAGTGATAGGTTGTCATATCATTATTGCCGAGTTTTGATGGTCGGAGGACAGTCAACTTTATCTATGGCTACATAGTTTCTGCCTCGCCAGTCGAATGGTTGTAGGGACTATGTCCTGATCACTATGTCCTGATCACCATAGTTTCTCCCTGCACCATCATGTCGTTTGAGTACATTTTTGAAAGCAGATAAAAGACAGAATATTCAATTTTTTGCCAAGTGTGAGAACGGATGGCTCAGAACACAACCCAAAATTCATTCTAGCATACATTAGAGTGAATCATCTATGTTCTGTACATATGGTGTAGTATATGTTCTTATCGTATGTAGTATCTGAAGAATGTAACAGAATCAAGATGAACTCACATAATGTAATACTAAGACATCATCTACTACTATATAAGATATAGTGATAGGTTGTCATATCATCATTGTCGAGTTTTGATGGTCGGAGGACAGTCAACTTTATCTACGGCTACATAGTTTCTGCCTCGCCAGTCGAATGGCTGCAGGGACTATGTCCTGATTACCATAATTTCTTCCTACACCATCATATCGTTTGAGTACATTTTCGAAAGCAGATAAAAGACAGAATATTTAATTTTTTGCCAAGTATGAGAACGGATGGCTCAGAACACAATCCAAAATTCATTCTAGCATACATTAGAGTGAATCATCTATGTTCTGTATATATGGTGTAGTATATGTTCTTATCGTATCTAGTATCATAAAGAATGTAACAGAATCAAGATGAACTCACATAATGTAATACTAAGACATCATCAACTACTATATAAGATATATTGATAGGTTGTCATATCATCATTGTCGAGTTTTGATGGTCGGAGGATAGTCAACTTTATCTACGGCTACATAGTTTCTGCCTCGCCAATCGAATAGCTGCAGGGAATATATCGGAGGATAGTCAACTTTATCTACGGCTATATAGTTTCTGTCTCACCATTCGAATGGCTGCAGGGACTATGTCGGAGGACATTCAACTTTATTAATAGTTATTTGTTTTTCGATACCAAAAAATCCGATACTCCGATCCGAAACCACCGATATTACCGATACCCCTGATCCGATACTCATAGGAATGGTCCGATATCGATTTCGATTCTGATACCAATTTCGATACCCCCCCTCCCCCGATCCGATACTCATAGGATTGGTCCGATCCGAAACCACCTATACCCCCTCTCCCGATCCGATACACCGATCCGTAACCACCGATACTCATAGGAATGGTCCGATCCAAAACCACCGATACCCCCCTACCCGAAACCCTACCCCTACCCCGCAACCCTACCCGTGTGTTCCCTACCCGACCCCCTCCCCCATCCCCACCCCCCTCCCCCACCCCACCACCCCCTTCCCGACAGCACCCTGCACCCCCTCTCCGACAGCACCCACCCCCCATCCCCCCTCCCCCGACCCCCCCCTCCGACAGCAAACCCCTACCCCACCCCCTCCGCCCCGACAGCAAACACCCACCCCCTCCCCCTCATCTCCCGACAGCAAACCCTAAACCCTACCCCTGCCCTCCGTCCCGCACCTAACACCATCCACCCCCCGCCCCCCTCCCTCCCCCCATCACCGCCGGCCCCCGCGACAGCCGGCCTACCTCCCATGACCCGAAACCCTACCCCTGCCCCGAAACCCTAAACCCTACCCTGTCCTCCGCCCTCAACAACCTCCCCCCCCGCCCCCACTCCCCCCCACCCCGCCAGCCCCAGTGACAGCCGACCCCCCACCAACCCGAAAACCCTATATGTTATGCTAAACAAAGAAAGAGAGAGAGAGAGAGAGAGAGAGAGAGAGAGAGAGAGAGAGCATACCTGAGAGAGAGAGAGAGATATCCCATCGGAGAGAGCATCGCCGGAGAATGTGATCCGTCGGAGAGAGCTCGCCGGAGAAAGAGAGAGAGAGAGAGAGAGAGAGGGGAAAAAGAGAGAGAGAGTTTTTGGGGAGAATGAAAAATTTCCCTTCGTCGGTTCAATTTAAGTTAGGTTACAGTATTTAGCGACGGGTTACCGACAGATATATCCGTCGGTGGATAGTCGCTAAATACCCACTAGATTGCCGACGGAAAAGTCCGTCGCTAGATAGACGCTAATTTAGCGTGCCATTTTCTTCAGATTTTGCCGCCACAATGTGCGATATATTAGTGACGGACATGAATCTGTTGCTAAAGTTGCGTCAAATGTGTGATGGATGTGCGACTGATTTTGACGCAAAAAATTAAAAAAATTATCCATTGCTTTCTGACGGTAGCCCGTCATAACGTAGTCGCGAGACCGTCGCTATCGCCGACGGATACGATCCGTCGCTAATCTTCCGTCGCCAAATTACTGTATTTTAGTAGTGATATATCTTGGGTGTCTACAATATTTTCCTCAAGAGATGGCCTACATCTCTTTCCACACACTCTAGGTGAGTTTTTTTAAAATTTTCTTGGCATGAAGCATTTTGCTTCCTTGCGGTGCTACACCACTATGACATGGCCCGAAGCCGAGATCCTGTCTCATGTGGTGTCATACCACCTGTAGCATGAGGCCCAGCCTCTTTGTAGTGCCAAACTACCTAGCATGAAGCCTTTCGCTTCCTTGCGGTGTTACGCCGCCATATGACATAGCTTGCAAAGCCGAGGCAATGCCTCATGTGGTGTCACCCATTGTAACATGAGGCCCAGCTTCTTTGTAGTGCTGCCTACCACTCTTTATTATACATCATTAGGCCTCTTGCCTATGTGCGGTGGTACGCCGCTGTGACTTGGCCCGAAGTCGAGGCTTTATCCTCACAAGGTACCTCATGTGGTGTCACCCTACTATAGCATGGAGTACTATACTCCCTTGTAGTGCTGTGCTACCCGTGCTTCTTGTAAAGCATGCTCATTAAGGCTTTCAAGCCATCCTCCCATAGGACTTTGTTCTTTGTAAAGAACAATCAGTAGACAACAATGGTTCTGGGTTCATAACCCCGCAACATCCCAAAGAATTTGTCCACTGTTCCTGATATTCTTCCAGTCAATGGTCCTAGTAGATTTTACTTTGATCTAATAGCATAAAACTTTATTGTAGAATTACAAAGACATAATATCAGAGTGTCTTCAAGCCCATCTTACTTGTTGTATCTTCAACTAGCTGGCATTTGAGAGCTTTAGTGAACGGATCTGCCAGATTCTCCTGACCCTGAACATCCACTACGATAATAACTCCTCTTTTAATAAGATCATTTACCGCCATGTGCCTTAGGCGCACAGTCTCTTCTTCTTATTAAAGAGGTCATTCGATGTCACCGCTGCATTCGCCTGGTTGTCGCGGTATATCGGTACCGTCAATGTCTGCACACCAACTATTGAAAGATCATACATGAGCTCCCGAAGCCATTCTGCTTCATTCGCTGCAGCCACCAGTGCATAGAACTCAGATTTTATAGAAGAGTGGGACAACATAGTCTGCTTCTTCGACTTCTACGATATAACAGCTCAACCCATGGAGAAAATATATCCTCCTGTGGACCTCTCACTCTCTATTTCTGAGCACCAACTTGTATCGCTGAAGCCTTCTACTACTTTTGGATCTCCGAAGTAGTACAGTGCATACTTCTGAGTCGTTTTGAGGTATCTCATAACCCTCTTCACAGCTTTTCAGTGCTCCATACCTGTATTTCTTGTGAACCGACTCAGCATCCCCACGAAAAAAACTATATCAGGCCTTGTGGCAGTAGTCACATACATCAAACTCTCGATGACGCTTTAATACTCCAACTGTCTGACGCTTTTCTTTGGATTTGACTTCAGTTTCTTGTCACACCTATATGGCGTATCGATCTCTAGAAGATCATGATACCCATAGTGTGTGAGCATATTCTTAATATAATGAGACTGTGACAATGTCACTCCAGTTTTCGTCCGGATGATCTTTATCCCCAGGATAACATAAGCTTCCCCTAAGTTCTTCATGCTGAAGTTAGATGAGAGAAACTTCTTTGTCTTAGTGATCTTACTAGATCTGTACCCAAGATCAGGATATCGTCCACATACAGACAAACGACAACTCCTCTTCCGTCAGCGAACTTTTTGTACACACACTTGTCCGTCTCGCTGTCCCTGTAGCCGTTTGATCTTATGACTTTATCAAACATCTCATGCCACATCTTAGGAGCTTGCTTCAGACCATACAGATATTTTACCAACTTACAGACTTTGTCTTCGAGGTCCTTGACAATAAATCCTTCTGGCTGTTGCATGTAGATCTCTTCGGTCAATTCACCATTCAGGAAAACGGTCTTAACATCCTTCTGATGAATTACCTGTCCCGCCCCAGAACCAGAATATAGGAGAGCGGAGGAATGACTCAGCCAGCTACGTATTACGGGTAGATAAATATCGTATAATACGATCAATGCTGTCTAAAAGACAAGGGGGCGCATACTACATGAAAATCTTACTAAGGTTACTCAATCATTCAAACAAGAAACAGTAAATAGAGAACATGTAAGATAAAGAAGTAAGGCATCTCAAACGCTTAGTCAGAATGTTCTTGAGATATGGCTTTACAAAAACGTAGCCAGAGGATATAACAAGGTATACACAATCGTTATCATCTGCAGTCTGACTTAGTTATAATTATGTAAAAATAAGTGCAATACAGTCCGACTAACATATCGGTGCCAAGTGGCAAAATATAAGTTAAGTAGCAAAACGAGCAGGGAAGTAAAGAACCCACTCGTGTCCTCCTGTGATCATCCCTCTAGTATTGACCATCTTGGAGGTAGAAGTAAGCTGAGTCCTCGGAAACTGGCTCTAAATCTGGTCATGCAAAACCAGAGAGGTTAGACCTCTAATAGTAAGTACCACAAGGAAGCACGATATGAGAATTAAAAACCAGTAAATAAGGGTTAAGAATATGATACATAGGTCTCTGCTAGCTACTGTAATTTTACACAACATCACGACACTTCAAGCCAACTTCCCAACCAAACAAGGACAGAAGTTGACCCGTCATGTCCTGACATTCTGATCATCTCAGTAGTTAACAGAGTAGGTACAGTACGCAAACAAATTAATTTAACGGTAATACAACTACTACGGCTTGCTAATTGTGAGTTCCAAATTATCCTGGAAATATACAATAAGGATTCCTCAGTTCTTACTATGCACAAGCAAGGCTAGTCTATCCAACAATCAATTGCGCCAATCATGAATTAGACGAGTCCCAGCGGGACGTCCGTCATCAGTATACAATAAATAAATATAAGCAGATATCGCTCCCTGCCCGTGTGGCAGATTTGCAGTATCTGTGGGAACCAGCCGGCATGTCGGGGCACTAATTATCCCAAGGATGGCTGTCATGTAAGAACTCAGGAATCCATTCTCTCCATGCAATCGTTATTTTATTTAACTTAGTCCCTATGTTAATTGAAATCCCATGCCGTGGATCATGGTCATTCAGAATGAGTACTTTCGTACAAAGTACGATATGTACAACTCTACAACGATATCCGTGCGGTTAGGTTGTAGGTCTTACATAGCGTAATGCAACAATCAAACCTAGCTACGGAATAATCATGCCTTGACTGTAAAGTATACATGCCACTTTTGTAAAAAATCAGTTGAAGCCTGCACGTGTCCATATGCCAATGTTCGGGATCGGCTAGTCGATTGTAATGGTTCATAGTTAATATGAACATGTCTCATTTAGTTTCAGTAAGACGACTAGCCAGTCTCTTTAGTTCCAACTAGAAACGCATGATCCATCATTTAGTCAAGATAACAATCATTATCAATTGTGACAAGGCATGAAAGTCAAACTAGTATTTAGTATGGTCGAGTCTATAACTCTCAGGGTTAAATTCCAGTCATATTGGGTATCCATAAACCAATCGGGACAGATGGCACATTCCCCACCACAACAAGTATTAAAATATTAGCATATTATGATTATATCGAGTTCATGTCAAAAAGGCGTAAGGATATTATAAGGGTGCCATGTACGCCTAAGGAGTACGCTCAATGAATTACGCTAAGCCAGAAGAGTACGCTCAATGAAATACGCATAAAGAAAATTTACGCGTGAGGAAAGTTTACGCGTGAAGGAATAAAGCCTACGCGTAAAGGAGCACGCTTAATAAAGGAATAAAATTGCGCGTAAAAACTCGTCTTACGCCAAGCCAGAGGAGTACGCGTAAAGAATAACGTCACGCGTAAAAACTCGTACACGTAAAGGATCAAGGTTTACGCATAAATCTTGTACGCGTAAAAAGTCAGAGTTTACGAATGTATGAATATGCGTAAAGGATAGTATTGCGCGCGTAAAGGAAGTACGCGTAAAAATAATATCACGCGTGAGCCATTGTACGCGTAAAGAATAACATTACGCGTGAAACATTGTACGCGTAAAAGAATAACATTGCGCGTAAACTTGTACGCGTAAAGAATAATGTTACGCGTAAATGAATATGCGTAAAGAATAATATTACACGTAAAACATTGTACGCACAAAAAGTACGCTAAGCCAGAGTAGACTTGCGTATTCCAGATTCACGCTGACACGAATGATCGTGGACGTAGAGCTTGAAATTACGCGGACACGTAAAACGTAGCCGTAGAGAACTTTTCGAACTCCAAATTTCTGTGAAACCTCAATCGAAGCCAAAAATGGGACTCCATAGGTCAGAATGGCGTATAACAAAAATCTCAACGACCTGGACTGCTCAAAATTTGGAAATAAGGAAGTTTGAGAGATCAAAACCATTAAAATCCGAAAATAGCAATTTCTAGATCTACAAAAATAAAACTCTTAAAACGAAAAATGTCAAGTTCTAAACTATCTTAGAATCATAGGAGGAAGCTAAATGAACCATAAAAATATGGGTTCTCATGTGGAGCAAGATGTACTTGCCTGAAGATATGGTAGGTGGAGAGTTGGGTTCGATTCATGTGGAGCAAGATGTACTTGCAAGAGAGTTATAAGAAAGAAGAGTAATGAGAATAAAAAGTAATGAAGAGAAAGAAAGGGTTGAGGCTTTAAATGAAGATATGGTAGGTGGAGAGTTGGGTTCGATTCATGATGAACCATAAAAATATGGAAACAAACCGAACCAAGCCGAACCTAAGAGCAAAGCAAAAGCAAAAAATAAAATACAAAAAAATAATTAGCAAAAAATTAAAGGAATTAAATACAGAACAAATATATGATAAATGTTAAATAAATACATTCAAGCAGTACATGTATTAAAATACATATTCTGGAAACAGGGAGTGACATTACCAGCTTGTGAATTGCGCTCAGAGCAATCAACATCATAATGGTCGTCATCCGTGCTACTGGAGTATATATGTCGAAATAATCGATCCCCTGCTTCTGAGAAAATCCCTTGGCAACTAACCTTGTCTTGAACTTGTCAACAGTTCCATCGACCTTCATCTTCTTCTTGAAGATCTATTTACATCCGATTGATTTTGCTCTTTCAGGCATATCGACCAACACCCATATGTTATTGGAGGTTATCGGGTCGTACTCATCATTAATAGCCTCCTTCCAAAAGATAACACCTCTGGTCTTCATCGCCTCATCATAGGTAAGCGGGTCTTCTTCCACATGATTGGTGATAAAATTCGCTCCGAAGTCCTTTTGTCTTCTTACTCGCTTAGATACATGTTCTGCGAGTTCTGGTTCAATAGTTGTTCTAGCAGCAGCAATATCTTCTTGGACTACCTCTTCGTAAGGAACTTGAGCCTCTTGTGCACTCATATTATTCTCCGAAATATCCACGAGAATAATATTCTTGTGCCTTGCAAACTTACCTTCAAAGAATTTTGCATCGCGAATTCAATGATATAATTTAACTCAATATCAAGGAACCTTCAAGCATCACTCTTATCGACATAACCCAGGAATATAGTCTTCATAGTACTTGTTTCCAGCTTCTGAATCGTCAAATCTGGAAGCTTCACACATGCCAGACACCTCCACACTCGAATGACATTCAAGTTGGGTCTGACCTTGAACTAGAGTTTATGAGGAGTGGCTTCCGAAGTTGCATGCGACACTCTGTTCAATATGAACGTAGCCATAAGTACTGCTTCACCCCAGAAGCAATTTGGAAGACCGACAGTCAACAGCATTGAGTTCATCATCTCTGTTAACATTCTGTTCTTCTTTTCTGCAACACCATTTGATTGAGGGGAGTACAGAGCAGTTGTCTCATTGATGATTCCATGTTCTCTGTAGAACGATACGAATTCATGAGACCTGTACTCTCCACCTAGATCACCTCTGAGTCTCTTGAGTTGTTGTCCGGTTTGACGCTCGGCTTCAGCCTGAAAGTCCTTAAACTTCTCAAACGCTTCATCTTTAGACTTGAGCAGATAAACGAATGCGTACTTTGAGAAATCGTTGATGAAGGTAATAAAATACTTCATCTCGGCCTTTGTGGAGAACTATTTGAAGTCACAGATATCTGAGTGCACCAACTCCAGAAGATCTGAACTTCGGTTTACCCACTTGAACGGTTTTCTTATATTTTTTTCTGTGCACAGACCTCACACTTCTCCAACTTCGTACCCCCATATTTGGAGCTAAGCCATAGACTAGACATCTTGTTTATTCTTTTACAATGAACATGTCCTAGTCTCTTATGCCACAACTCAAGAGAATAACCAGAAGAAGAAACTGCATTCACTATCTCCATAGGAGTTACAAGTTGAAGTTTGAACATCTCTTCGGTGCAAAAAGCCTTTACGAAGTATGTTCCTTTATAGGACATAACGACTTGACCAGAGTTAATATCCATCCTCAAGCCTGTGTTGCAGAGCAGACTTCTCGAGACCAGGTTTTTGCTTGGCTATGGCCGGTACATGCTTCACATTCTAAAGCGTCAGCAACTTTTTCGAAGTTAGTTGTAATACCACCGTCCCGATCCCGAGAACTTCAGCTTGTGTCTAGTTCGACACCATAACCTTCTCAGAAACAGGTTGGTACGTGGTAAACCACTCCTTCTTTGAGCAAACATGACACGAGGCCATAGTGTCTATCAACCAGTCTGTGTCAATCCCAGCTGAGTTAACCTGCACAATCATAGCAACAAAGCTAGCCTCACCTTGCTCTTTTTTCGTTTTTCTTCACAATCCCCCTTCCAGTGGCCTTTTTTGCCACAGTTGAAACAAGTCCTAGGTTCTTTGGACTTGGGCTTGAACTGAGCCGTCTTCACCTTTAGATGATGAACATCTTTTTTCATTTCGTAGGAAGCCTTCCGCTTCCCTTTAGAATTTCTTCTTTACACCATGTTCGCCTTAGCCATCTGCTTGAACAAGGCGTCTACTTTGAGTTGAGCCCTCAACTCATCTTCAACATGTATCCAGTGCAAGAGGCATTCCAGATCCATGCACTTCCATCTTCTTGAGGTGCATAACTGCGATGAAGTTGCTCCACCCAGGTGGGATCTTGGCGACAATAATCCTGACGACAAAAGCATCGACCAAGGGCATGTCATCATCCGCCAGCTTCTGACGTAACAGCATTCATTCTTGTCATGTCATGCTAGCCGTCGCAACAGCATTTAATAGTTCCCATCATGCTTATTAGTCATGTCTTGTCATATCATGTCATGTCATGTCAGTTACTTGTCATACCATGCCATGTACAATTATCAGTCCAGTCGTGTCAATCAAGTCAAGGTTATCAAGTCCGTGACAAGAGGGTGCAAGCAAAAGGCACACGGGTACGCATGGGGGCTCAAAGCCTCTACGCGAAAGAAACTACGCAAGGCTAGGGGGACCCCGAGCGTAAAAATGGCTATACGCGAGCAAGACCAAAGAAGGACCCCCTCTACGCGAGCAAGCACTCGGGTGGGACCCTACGCACACGAGACTCTACGCGAGCAAGCACTCGGGTTGCGTTCCGATCTATCTTGGTCCTTCTCTATTGTTCCCTGTGTCATCTTCTTCAGTGGCACTGTTCCTGGACCTGCCAATCAGCCGGAAGGAGCTCAACGAGTACTCCTGCAACAAGAAGATCAAGCTCAGCACTCAGGAGTGCTTGCTCACGTAGAGTACTTGTTGCGAGAGTCTCGCGTGCGTAGGGTCCCACCCGAGTGCTTGCTCGCATAGAGGGGGTCATTCCTCAGGTCCTGCTCGTGTAGAGGGGTCCTTCCTTGGTCTTTCTCACGTAAAGCCATTTTTACGCTCGGGGTCCCCTTTAGCCTAGCGTAGTTTCTTTCGCGTAGAGGCTTTGAGCCCCCATACGTACCCGTATACCTTTTGCTTGCACCCTCTTGTCACGGACTTGATAACCTTGACTTGATTGACACGACTGGACTGATAATTGTATATAGCATGGTATGATATGTAACTGACATGACATGGCATAACATGACAAGACATGACTAATAAGCATGATGGGAACTATTGAATGCTGTTACGACGGCTAGCATGACATGACAAGAATGAATGACCTCGATACCGTGGACGATTGTGTTTGTCAAAATGAACCAGTACTGTCTCGCATCATGTCTAAGACAGGGACCCCTGAGTACCACGGTCAGGGGTACCCACTGAAACTGACTAAGGCTAATAACTAGAATAATCCAGTAGTCATGAAGAGATTTCCCAGCTACAGGCAATCCTGTTATCTGGGTGCCCCATCATGGGATCTGCAGCCTGCCGTCGGTAGGGCACATTTCCAGCACACTGTCATGTGTTGTACCTTTCAAGCTACTTAAGGATACATGCATTTTTTGAACGATGTACCCTTATGAATTTAACCCCTAACTTGCGTCCGGATAGCCTGGATGGTCTGCAGGACTTGTGGCTGTGGAACAATCTCATTGCATCTTGCTAGCAACTAGGCCTCTGATAACCCTAGTTAGTTAAAGTATCAAGCCGTATTCATTGCTTGGTCATGATTTATTAGATGGAGTCTAACCCAGTCTAGTCTTGTCCTGTTCCTGTACAAGATTGTTAACATGACCTGAATGCTTGTGCTTTACTTTATCGATAAATGGTGGAAAACCAAGTTCCGTTCAGACGAAGGGTTACAACCCCGGTCCTTGTTTGGCTTATGGGTTGTAACTTGGTTATCTGAATAGTTCCATGGTTATCTTATCCTATATCATCATAATTTTCCATATTTCCAGTCTTTTATTATATAATTATGTTTTGTGCTAATTGATGGTTTTAGTTCTTAAATGAAGCCTCCTTTGTGGCACTTGCTCTTTCTGGGATCTGACCCAGCTGGTTTTGTATGGCCAGATACCGGAGCAGCTCCAGAGGATCTTCCTACCTTCCAGCCAGATGGTAACCACCAGGCGTAATCCTGGCAACGAGTGGGTTCTATTTTGGCTCTTCCACTCTATTGTAAAATTATTCTTTTGAGGCGTTCAGCCGTCGAGCAAGTGTTAGCTCGTCTGCAACTTTACTTACTGTCTGCCTACGGGCTGTAACATGATTGACAAATCTTAGGGATGATCATGTATGACTGAAACTCTTGCTAGTCTTCGCATTTTGTACGACTAGCTTCATGATCATCCAAATATGTAATGTATGGGACGCCTTACTATTATATATTTGGTGCTCTGATATCTTGTGACCGCTATTATTTGCTTGAGATTGAGATAATAGGCTTGTTCATGACCATAAGAGACTGATGGCTTGTAGTTAAACCCTCATGTATCTTGACAGCCGTGACCGTATAGTGAGGTGGGTTGCACTTCAATATACGTAGCTGGCTATGTCTGCTCCCGCTCTCCAGTATTCTGGTTCTGGGACGTGACATGGTTTAAGTGGTGGCCCATGCAGGTCTTATGAATCAAGATATGTGAGAGTTTACCGAATAGATGTCTCAATCATCTCTCGTCCTTGATCTCTGCTCGTATCCTCTAAATCCCTGAAATCTTGACATGATCACATGCTTATATCTTTGATCTATCCTGGTCCTTCCTTATTATTCCCTGTGTCGTATTCTTCAGCGGCACTGTTCCTGGACCTGCCAATCAGCCGAAAGGAGCTCAACGAGTACTCCTGTAATAAAAAGATCACGCTCAACACTCAAGAGCAGCTTTCCGAGTCATGCTTTCCGGAGATCCAGAACCTCCGGTACAGCCAGCCCAGCCTGTAAGGCAGGATGATGGAATCTTGGTCAGACTCATCAGGGAGTTGCTTACATCACAGGATCGTCGAGGTGATGCATTGTACCAGATAGTACAGGATGCTTTGGACAGAGGTGGTCATCAAGGTAACAGTGCGGCCAACAGCTTCAAGCGCTTGAATCCTCCCTTTTTCGATGGTAGTGAAGATGCTATTACTGTAGATGCTTGGCTGCAGGATACTGAGGTTATTCTAGAAGCAGCCAGGACCCCAGAAGATGAGAAGGTAGCCGTGGTGTGCCTGCAGTTATTGGATCTAGCCCGCAGCTAGTGGGCGACGTAGGCCGTTGGATTAAGGGCACTATTGTATGGACAGTATTCCGTGAGAGATTCCAGACCATATATTTTGATGTTGTAGCTCGGTATGATCTACAGACAAGGTTCACTAACTTGAAGCAGATGGACAGGACGGTCGATGGATATGCGACCGAGTTCTCTAGACTTAGTCGGTTTGCTCCCACCTTGGTGGCGATCGAGTTCGACAGAGCTCAGCGGTTCCAACAGGGACTCCACCTAGAGATTTTGCTGGCGGTGGAGCAGTTCGAGCATCAGACTTTCGATACAGTATTGAGAGCAGCTATGAGGCATGAGTATACCTTCCAGAGGATTATGGACCGGATCGGAAGTCGGAAGCGGTCTCACGGCCAGATGAACCAGTCTTCAGCACCAGCCTCGGCAGCTCGAACTTTGACCATTGGAGCTCCGAGGCGGGCGGCTTCCGTTACGTCGATTCAACATTCGACCCAGGCATTTCTCCAGCCGCAACAACAGAAGTAGTCTTCCGTAATGGGTTGCACTCATTGTGGAAAGTCAGGACACGTGGTGTCAGAATGTCGCAGAGCACAGAGATTGTGCTTGGCTTCTGGGGCACCGGACCACAGGATTGGGAACTGCCCGAATAAGGGGAGTTCATCTTCATCAACCTTTTCTAGTCCCTCGGTTAGGGGGCCAGCCCCAGTACCAGTCCAGCAGCAGCAGTTCCCGTTTTTGAGGCCCTTGCCGCCTCAGACCCAACTATTTCAGCAGCAGAACCTCCAGCAGTATGCACAAGTCCAAGCTCAAGCCCAGAATCTCCAGAGAGGTTTCCAACAGAGGGGACCAGTACCCCGTGGGCAAGGTTAAGTGATGGCTTTGACCGTGGAGAAGGAGTTAGCATCAGGTGAGGTAGTGGCAGATACTATTCTCGTCAACTTCTTCCCAGCATCAGCATTGTTTGATTCTGGTGCATCGCATATATTTATGTCTGCATGATTCGTGACACGGATATGGCTGAAGCCCGAGTCATTATCAGTAAGGCTCAATATACTTACTGGTAACAGACTTATGGCAGTAGATAGAGTATTTTTCTCGTGTCGGATCGTAGTTGGCGGTAGAGAGTTTTCCGCTAGGTTGATAGAATTCTCGATGGCCGATTATGATGTGGTCCTAGGGATGGATTGGTTGAGGGACCAGTATGCTAGAATAGATTGCCATATAGGCAAGATTATTTTTAGTATTCCTGTTGAGCCAGAGTTTTTATTTTTCCGATGCGGAATAGAACCTTCTCCTCCGGTATTTCGGATGTCAATGGTAGCGGTTCGGTTTCCCAGAATTGTAGAAGAGTTTCCCGATGTTTTCCCCAAAGAGCTTCCAGGTATGCCACCAGAGAGAGATCGAGTTCACCATAGACTTGATCCCTGTCACGACCCGTTACCCAAATTGTTGGGCCGGGCCGAGCCATGTCCAGCCTACGCTTAAGATAAAGCGCAGTAAGCTGTTCTAGAGATAACAAGACAAGACTAAATGTGCTAACAGTTCTATAAGTGAAGAAGAATCATAAATGCTCCAAACACAAAAGTCGTCGTATATAGTGAAATATCCAAGTACAAGTGAACTGAAATGTAAAACTTGATACATATCCAGTTACAAAATGGTATAGTCTAATACATGACTACACTAAGTATCCCAAGCAGCTAAGCAAACTAGACGAGTCTCCCTGCAGGAACATCCTCGTATGGCAAAACCGGGTCCTCGGCAGTGACTCCATAATACGAATCACAGAGCAACTCCTCCTCAGTAAGTATACCTACAACGTTATTCTGTCAGGACGGGAGCAAGTACAACCTCTACAACTAAAGTACTGAACATATCATGAAAGAGATGTACAACAAGAAACAGGGTGTGATAAGTCTGTAAACAGGAAATACTGGAAACATGGCCTCATGGTACAACTGGGATCATAGTATCTTAGTAACATAGGGAACATGGCATATCATGGTTTAATTGGTCATTTCTACAAATGACCACATATAGTTTAAAAGTTTAAAACCGTAGCATGTACGTGAATCGGTCAATAGGTGATTCAGGATGTACTGTGGTACATATCAAGTTTTCTGGTGTGCCCACACGTGCACGAACGGCATCGGTGTATATCCATACACAAACGCGAGATTCAGAAACATACGGCAAGGTCGCATATAGAATGTCCCCGAGCGCGATAAGTACATACGGAGAAGGGAGTCATGTTCACGTACACTACTAACAGTTTTTCCCTTAACCCGTTTATTTAACATGTGGGAGATACGAGAGCAGTAAAAACATGTAAGAGATACTGGGAGCAGTATAAGCATGACAGGTACTGGGAGCAGTATAAAACATGTGAATACTCATAGCAGTCTAAAGCATAGTAAAACTTGTACTGAGAACCCGTAAGAAGCATGTGAAGATATAAGAGCTGTACTAAATATGGTCGGTACTGAAAGTGATACAACATGTGAAGACATAACTTGCTACCTCAAGGATCAGTCTTTTAACAGGGTTTAATACATGTTCTAGCATTTAAAAGACAGTAAATGAGTATGTAGATGTACTTGCCTCTAGCAAAACAAGCTGCGATAAAAGTGCTATAGATGTCTGGTAACTCGTCACTGTAGAAATACATACAATAACTTAGCTTTTACACTAAGCTAAAACACTAGGACACTAATTGGTGCGACACGACTTGTGACTGGGCACCTAGCCAATAATGATGACTTGGCATAGGAGACCAATGTGGGGTGACACACTATGTTAACTAACTTTTTAGGGTCTTTACACTAGTGAGGGATGGGGTTCAACACGACTAAAACTCCAAATAACACAAAAAGCTACAAGTCGTAATTAATCAATAAATAAATCAAAAGATCATTGTGTTCTATCAATTTTAGAGATAGGCAAAAAGTCTAGTTTTGCATAAAACAAAGTACCAAAACGATCCTTGCTAACTATAGAAATTTATTATAATTTTTCTGGAATTTATTAACCAGTACAAGTATTTTATAAAAATCAGTTTTCCTAAGTATACAGAAAGTGAGTTTTGGTTTCATATGCCAAACTAGTGGCAAAACAGTAAATTAAATACTACAAAAATTATACTAAATTAGCCAACTTAACAAAGTATCTAAAAACTATTTTTTCCATAATTTTAGCAATACTTTAAGTATTTTTAGAAAATCAAAAACAGCATTGTACACAACAATTTAATTATCTGCGTATTTTGTCCATGTATATAATTTGAACCAAAGTTCAAATACAGGACCCAAGGCCATGAATCAAGTCCAATATGACTTGAACAGGTCTTGAATGTGTGAAAATACATTTGAGCCCAAATACCCATGCTAGGCTTGGACATCAAATGGTTGCAGTACTTTAAATACAATAAAATACAATTTGGTAAAAGTACAAAATAATTATTAATATTTTAATAGGGCAAAGTTATGCATAGTGAAAAATATAAATACATGTGTTAAAAGTACATATATATTTGTAAGGAAAATACTTAATTTATAGAGTACAAATATACATGTATAAATATATATACATATATATAGGAAAAATACTTTAATAATAAAGTGTATATATATATATTAATATATATATACATAAAGATATATACATATATTTAGTATATACATATTTCTACACAAAATTTACTAATTATAAAATATATATACATATATATATAATACTGTAAAAACAGTATATACATATATATATACTAATATATATATATACATATACATATATATAAATATATACATATAAAACAAAAAGAAAAGAAAAGAAAAAATAAAAAGAAATGAAAACTGAAGGGGGGGGGGGGGGGGGCTCGAACTCAGCCCAATACAGCGCGCGGGGGGGGGAGGGATTTTATTCGGCTCGGGCTGACCAGGGGGTCGGCCCGTGCTTTGTGTTAGGGGTAGGGTTTGATTAATTATATTTCATTTTAGGTTAGATTAATAAATAATAAAAAAATACGTCCTGTGTCCAGACAGTTCAGGACACAGGTATTATCGTGTCGAAGGCCATGCACAGTCCCAGGACACGATACGCACGTGTCCGAGCACCGTGCTGAACTCGTCGTGCCTAGGCGAACCACTTACCCAAAACTTGGACACATACGACACGAGAATCACACAGTCACTCACGTGTCCGGTCGTAGCGGTAGAAGTCGAGGGGGCGAACTGCGGCTGGGGGCGTCGTGGTCAAGGCGCTCGGGCGGCGCTGGACGCGGCTCGACGAGGCGGTCCTGATGGTGGTGGTTGGGGACGACGACGTCGAGCGGTGGTGGTCGAACGGGGGTCGCCGGAGATGGGTGGTGGTTGGATCTGGAAGTGGGGATTGGGGGCGGAGCTGGGAATGTGGAGGGTCGTGGCGGTGGTAGACGAGAAGAGGGAGGTGAGGGGTTCATTTTATAGGGGTGAGAGGTCGGTCGAAGGGGCTAGGTCGGCCGAAAATGGCGGGGGGCAGCTGACCGATCGTCGGTCGTCGGGGGTGGGTAGATTTAGGGTTTTGCAATTTAAACCCTAGAGTTTTAGGAATTACCAACAAGTCCCTGTCCTAATGTTTGTGCAAATATCGAATTTGCAAAACGAGGCCCGCAGTTTAAGTTTGCAAATAAAATTTGCAAACAGAGTTTGGGAAATTACATAAAGGGTTTAAATAATTCAAAAAATTGCAAAACCTATATAAAACAATTCATTTTATTGCAAAAAGGTATTTTATGTATTTAAAACCATTTTAAAATCATTTAAAAATTTAGGAAAAATTCCTAATAATTATAATAAAACATTTTAATGCCAAAATAATCATTAATGGCCAATTATCACTAATTAACAAAAATTTTAAAAAAACAGGGGCTGACAAGTCTTCCCTCCTTGAAAAATTTCGTCCTCGAAATTTACAAGGATTGAAGACCCGACAATATTTTAACATAGCAAGCAATGCAACAAATGACTAAGGCTGCGATCGAAACTAACCTCCCGAAACCTGCTCCGGCTCCGGCTTAACGGCTAGACTATAAACTCTCCCCTGGGGTCCCTTGGCTACTGGGCAGTCCCGAATCTGATGGATGGCAGACCCACAAGCTAAACACTGCCCTAACCTCTTCCTGCAGACGAGAGAGTCATGGCCTTGCCTCTTCCAGTATACACAAAAAGCTCCCTTCTGCTGCTGCTGTCGGGGTCCCGGGGCTCTAACTGGCGGGGTCTGATGATGTGGTGTAGGGGGATGGTAAGTCTGCTGGGGTGGCGTCGGCGCTCTCTGCTGGAAAGCCTGACGCTTGGACGGACCCTCATGGTGTACAGAAGCCGGCCTCTTGCTAGACAGAAGACGCTCCTCAATGCTCCGGGCTAACTCTAGGCTCTGGTAATAGTCAGTCGTACCGTTCGCCACTATAAGAATGCCAATGTCTGGAACTAGACCATGGCAAAACCTACGGGTCATCTCCTCTGGATCAGCAACCAGACTAGGAGCAAAACGGCTCAAGCGACTGAACTCTCCCGCATAGTCGTCGACAGAACGGTTCCCCTGCTGGATGTTCTGGAATCTTAGCCCCATGGCTACTCTAGCAGTGGTCGAGAAGAATTTCTTCTTGAACTGGGTCTTAAACTGGTCCCAGGTGGCTCTACCTCTCGCGAACAACGGCTCATTCCTGAACCAAACTCCGGCTAAGTCTATCAGCAGAAATCCTGCTGCCTCGACCTGAAGGTCATCCGGCATCCTAACTCCCAGAAGCTTCCTCTCTACTGAATCTAGCCAGTCATCAGCTACTACTATGCCCTCAGTCCCTGAGAACTCCTTGGGATTCAGACCCATGAAGTCCTTGACCATCCCCGCTTTCTGCCGTGGCTCTACAGGTGGTGGGACCACGGGACGTCCCTCAGAACGCTCCATGCTCTGGCGAAGTAGGGTAGTCTGCTCCTGATGGGTTGTTAGGAACCCCTGGATCAGTGTGAGCAGCTGGGTCCCGTCGAGTGTGACGGAAGCCTGGGTGGGTATAGTGATAGGGGGTGGTGGAAGTATCGGGTCCTGCTGGGACCGGGATGTGGAAGGTGGTATCTGGGTCTGTGGATCTGTGGAGTGTGGGATTGTGGTAGGTGGAGATGTATCAGTCAACTGGTCAGCTGACTGGATATTGAGGGCCCCATTCTCGGGGGTAAAATGCTGGGACGAACGAGTAAGCACCATCTAAAATACATAAAAAGACTTATAAGGACTCGTTTAAAGTAAGCAATCATATGCAAGAAAATCTAATTATAATAGCAAACATGTGATGTGTTTCCTATGTTGCAATCCTAGCATTCCTCTAGGTGTTCTAAGCGTCTTTCCTAATGTTGTCTAATTACCTTAAGTTCCTAATTGCAGGCATGCTTGGTACAATAACGTAACCAAACAGTTTAGTCAGGACCTGTATGGGCCACCAAAAAAAACATGTCACGACCCGTTACCCAAATTGTTGGGCCGGGCCGAGCCATGTCCAGCCTACGCTTAAGATAAAGCGCAGTAAGCTGTTCTAGAGATAACAAGACAAGACTAAATGTGCTAACAGTTCTATAAGTGAAGAAGAATCATAAATGCTTCAAACACAAAAGTCGTCGTATATAGTAAAATATCCAAGTACAAGTGAACTGAAATGTAAAACTGGATACATATCCAGTTACAAAATGGTATAGTCTAATACATGACTACACTAAGTATCCCAAGCAGCTAAGCAAACTAGACGAGTCTTCCCGCAGGAACATCCTCGTATGGCAAAACCGGGTCCTCGGCAGTGACTCCATAATACGAATCACAGAGCAACTCCTCCTCAGTAAGTATACCTACAACGTTATCCTGTCAGGACGGGAGCAAGTACAACCTCTACAACTAAAGTACTGAACATATCATGAAAGAGATGTACAACAAGAAACAGGGTGTGATAAGTCTATAAACAGGAAATACTGGAAACATGGCCTCATGGTACAACTGGGATCATAGTATCTTAGTAACATAGGGAACATGGCATATCATGGTTTAATTGGTCATTTCTACAAATGACCACATATAGTTTAAAAGTTTAAAACCGTAGCATGTACGTGAATCGGTCAATAGGTGATTCACGATGTACTGTGGTACATATCAAGTTTTCTGGTGTGCCCACACGTGCACGAACGGCATCGGTGTATATCCATACACAAACGCGAGATTCAGAAACATACGGCAAGGTCGCATATAGAATGTCCCCGAGCGCGGTAAGTACATACGGAGAAGGGGGTCATGTTCACGTACACTACTAATAGTTTCTCCCTTAACCCGTTTATTTAACATGTGGGAGATACGAGAGCAGTAAAAACATGTGAGAGATACTGGGAGCAGTATAAGCATGACAGGTACTGGGAGCAGTATAAAACATGTGAATACTCATAGCAGTCTAAAGCATAGTAAAACTTGTACTGAGAACCCGTAAGAAGCATGTGAAGATATAAGAGCTGTACTAAACATGGCCGGTACTGAAAGTGATACAACATGTGAAGACATAACTTGCTACCTCAAGGATCAGTCTTTTAACAGGGTTTAATACATGTTCTAGCATTTAAAAGACAGTAAATGAGTATGTAGATGTACTTGCCTCTAGCAAAACAAGCTGCGATAAAAGTGCTATGGATGTCTGGTAACTCGTCACTGTAGAAATACATACAATAACTTAGCTTTTACACTAAGCTAAAATACTAGGACACTAATTGGTGCGACACGACTTGTGACTGGGCACCTAGCCAATAATGATGACTTGGCATAGGAGACCAATGTGGGGTGACACACTATGTTAACTAACTTTCTAGGGTCTTTACACTAGTGAGGGATGGGGTTCAACACGACTAAAACTCCAAATAACACAAAAAGCTACAAGTCGTAATTAATCAATAAATAAATCAAAAGATCATTGTGTTCTAACAATTTTAGAGATAGGCAAAAAGTCTAGTTTTGCATAAAACAAAGTACCAAAACGATCCTTGCTAACTATAGAAATTTATTATAATTTTTCTGGAATTTATTAACCAGTACAAGTATTTTATAAAAATCAGTTTTCCTAAGTATACAGAAAGTGAGTTTTGGTTTCATATGCCAAACTAGTGGCAAAACAGTAAATTAAATACTACAAAAATTATACTAAATTAGCCAACTTAACAAAGTATCTAAAAACTATTTTTCCATAATTTTAGCAATACTTTAAGTATTTTTAGAAAATCAAAAACAGCATTGTACACAACAATTTAATTATCTGCATATTTTGTCCATGTATATAATTTGAACCAAAGTTCAAATACAGGACCCAAGGCCATGAATCAAGTCCAATATGACTTGAACAGGTCTTGAATGTGTGAAAACACATTTGAGCCCAAATACCCATGCTAGGCTTGGACATCAAATGGTTGCAGTACTTTAAATACAATAAAATACAATTTGGTAAAAGTACAAAATAATTATTAATATTTTAATAGGGCAAAGTTATGCATAGTGAAAAATATAAATACATGTGTTAAAAGTACATATATATTTGTAAGGAAAATACTTAATTTATAGAGTACAAATATACATGTATAAATATATATACATATATATAGGAAAAATACTTTAATAATAAAGTGTATATATATATATTAATATATATATATATATATTTTTTTTTTTTTATTTTTATATACATATATTTTAGTATATACATATTTCTACACAAAATTTACTAATTATAAAATATATATACATATATATATATAATACTGTAAAACAGTATATACATATATATATACTAATATATATATATACATATACATATATATAAATATATACATATAAAACAAAAAGAAAAGAAAAGAAAAAATAAAAAGAAATGAAAACTGAAGGGGGGGGGGGCTCGAACTCAGCCCAACACAGCGCGCGGGGGGGGGGGGGGGGGATTTTATTCGGCTCGGGCTGACCAGGGGGTCGGCCCGTGCTTTGTGTTAGAGGTAGGGTTTGATTAATTATATTTCATTTTAGGTTAGATTAATAAATAATAAAAAAAATACGTCCTGTGTCCAGACAGTTCAGGACACAGGTATTATCGTGTCGAAGGCCATGCACAGTCCCAGGACACGATACGCACGTGTCCGAGCACCGTGCTGAACTCGTCGTGCCTAGGCGAACCACTTACCCAAAACTTGGACACATACGACACGAGAATCACACAGTCACTCACGTGTCCGGTCGTAGCGGTGGAAGTCGAGGGGGCGAACGGCGGCTGGGGGCGTCGTGGTCAAGGCGCTCGGGCGGCGCTGGACGCGGCTCGACGAGGCGGTCCTGATGGTGGTGGTTGGGGACGACGACGTCGAGCGGTGGTGGTCGAACGGGGGTCGCCAGAGATGGGTGGTGGTTGGATCTGGAAGTGGGGATTGGGGGCGGAGCTGGGAATGTGGAGGGTCGTGGCGGTGGTAGACGAGAAGAGGGAGGTGAGGGGTTCATTTTATAGGGGTGAGAGCTCGGTCGAAGGGGCTAGGTCGGCCGAAAATGGCGGGGGGCAGCTGACCGGTCGTCGGTCGTCGGGGGTGGGTAGATTTAGGGTTTTGCAATTTAAACCCTAGAGTTTTAGGAATTACCAACAAGTCCCTGTCCTAATGTTTGTGCAAATATCGAATTTGCAAAACGAGGCCCGCAGTTTAAGTTTGCAAATAAAATTTACAAACAGAGTTTGGGAAATTACATAAAGGGTTTAAACAATTCAAAAAATTGCAAAACCTATATAAAACAATTCATTTTATTGCAAAAAGGTATTTTATGTATTTAAAACCATTTTAAAATCATTTAAAAATTTAGGAAAAATTCCTAATAATTATAATAAAACATTTTAATGCCAAAATAATCATTAATGGCCAATTATCACTAATTAACAAAAATTTTAAAAAAACAGGGGCTGACAATCCCCGGGTCAGCACCAGTGTCAGAGAGAGAGTACCGGATGGCGCCGCCAGTATTGGAGATTATGTATAAGATGATTAAAGAACTCAGGACCAAGGAATTCATCCGTGCTAGTGGATCGTCTTAGGGAGCCCCGGGGCTTCTTGTGAAAAAGAAGGATGCTACGTCCAGATTATGTGTTGACTATCGTAACTTGAACTCAGTGACAATCAAGAACAGATATCCTCTCCCGAGGATAGATGACTTGTTTGATCAACTCAAAGGGACGTCCATATTTTCGAAGATTGACTTACGGTCAGGATAACATCAGATCAGAGTTAGAGAGCAGGACATCCCGAAGACGACATTTAGATCCAGGTATGGGCATTGGGGGATCCTTGTGATGTCCTTTGGAGCAACCAATGCGCTGGCAGTATTCATGGACCTTATGAATTGTATCTTCATGCCTTATTTGGATCAGTTCATGATTGTGTTTATAGACGATATCCTGGTCTACAGCAAGAGTGAAACGGAGCATAAGCAGCACCTTCGTGTAGTTTTTCAGATTCTCATAGAGCACCAGTTGTATGCGAAGTTCAGTAAATACGAGTTATGGCTCGATCGCATTTCATACTTGGGTCATATCATCACCAGAGGCGGAGTGGAAGTGGATCTCCAGAAGATCGTGGCCATTGAGACGTGGCCAGTACCCAGCACAGTTGCGGAAGTTCGTAGTTTTCTTGGCTTGGCCGGCTACTACCGACGGTTTGTTTCGGACTTTGCACGGATTTCAGCACCTATAACGCAGTTGACCCGCAAGGATGTACAATTTGCTTGGACCGTAGAATGTCAGGCTTCTTTTGAGAAGTTGAAGCAAGGCTTGATGACGGTACCCATTCTCACGCTTCCAGATGGGATCGGGGGATTCTCAGTGTATTGTGATGCTTCAGGCAGAGGTTTAGGATGTGTTTTGATACAGCATGGGAAGGTAATAGCATATATGTCACGTCAACTTCGTGATCATGAAAGAAATTACCCGACCTACGACTTGGAGCTGGCAGCAGTAGTGTTTGTACTTAAGTTATGGAGGCATTATTTGTATGGAGATATGGTAGAGATTTTTATCGACCACAAGAGCCTGAAGTATGTGTCCACCCAGAAGGATCTTAACATGTGTCAGAGGAGGTGGCTGGAGCTACTTGTGGATTAGACATTAACCTGCAGTATCATCCTGAGAAGGATAACGTTGTTGCAGATGCACTGAGCAGAAGAGCCGGAGTTTATTTTCTAACAGCGCAACCAGAGTTGTTAGCAGATCTTCAGAAGATGGGTATAGAAGTTTTCCTTCCTACCAGTGTGGCATTGATGGCCAGCATGCAAGTTCAGTCTAGTATAGTTGAGAGGATTAGGTTAGTTCAGTCATCAGATTCTAAGCTTCAGCGACTTAGGACAGAATGTGCAGCAGGACGAAGACCAGAGTTATGTATCCATGAGGACGGTACACTACGACATGGGAGGCATCTTTGTGTATCTAGTGGTGATATCAGACAGGAGATCATGGCAGAAGCTCACAGTTCTCAGATTTGATTCATCCGGACGGTACGAAGATGTATCGTGATATCCGACAACATTTTTGGTGGAATGGCATGAAGAGGAAGATAGCCCAGTTTGTCTCCCGATGTTTAGTTTGCCAACATGTTAAAGCTGAACATCAGAGATCGGCTAGACTTCTTCAACCTTTGCCGATCCCAGAATAGAAATGGGAGCACATTACCATAGATTTTGTGACTGGACTACCTAGATCCCCAGCTGGGAGAGATGCTATCTGGGTTGTAGTCGACAGACTCACCAAGGTAGCTCATTTTCTACCTCTCAGGGTTGGTCAGTCGACGGATCAGCTTACAGAGATATACCTTAGGCAGATAGTCAGGTTGCATGGAGTACTAGTCAGAATTGTATCCGACAGAGATTCTCGATTCACATCGTACTTTTGGTAGAGTCTTCAGAGAAGTTTGGGGACTCGTCTCAAGTTTAGTTCAGCTTACCATCTACAGACAGATGGTCAGTCGGAGCGCACGATCCAGACTCTTGAAGATATGTTGCGTTCATGTACACTTGACTTCGGTGGTTCGTGGGAAGATCAGTTACATCTAGTACAGTTCTCGTACAACAACAATTTCCAGGCCAGTATCCATATGGCACCCTATAAGGCCTTGTACGGCAAAAAGTACAGATTTCCTTTAGCTTTGGATGATATCGGTGAGAGGCAAATGCTTGGTCCCGAGATGGTAACGCAGACTATTGAGGTGGTCAGGCAAGTCAGAGATCATCTTCGAGTTGCACAAGATCGCCAGCGTCATTGGGCCGATTTTCATCGGCATCTCCTTGAATTTTCTGTCGGCGACCATATATTTCTCAGGATCTCGCCTACCCGTGGAGTCATTCGTTTCGGCGTACGGGAAAAGCTTAGTCCTAGGTATATCGGGCCATTCGACATTCTAGAGCGAGTAGGAGATGTGTCCTATCGTCTCGCTCTCCCGCCGTCGTTGCGTGAGGTACATGATGTCTTCCATGTATCCCAATTGCGACGATATATCCCGGATCTAAGTCATGTCCTTGATCATTCAGAATTGGTTGTTGGTACCAACCTTTCGTATGAGGAGAGACCCGTATCCATATTGGACCGAAGAGAGAAGATACACAAGAACAAGACTATCAAGTTAGTCCGTGTTGCTTGGGGTCATCACTCTTTGGGTGAGTCAACATGGGAGCGTGAGGATGACATCCGATCGCGATATCCCGACCTGTTTGACTCGTGAGGTATAATATCTTCCTTATGCCTCATGCCTTCGATTCCTTGCTTGCATGATTGATTGTTTGATTGATTGCTTAGTTATATCTTGCCTGTGATTAGTGTAGCTTGCTCGACATCTCTAGCCTCTTGATTAAATTTCGAGGACAAAATTCTTTTATGGTGGGTAGAGTTGTCACCCTCGGTTTTTGTTATACGTATTTTTGGTATACGTGTACGTATATCGGACCCGTATTTCAACTTGTCCTGGCTGGCTAGTCTTGGGTTTCTTGCGTTGGCATGAGTTAGTTGGCATTTCATGGCTCGTGTGGTCTATTTCTGGCTTAGGCATGCATCGGGTTCGGTTGGGTTCGGTCTGGTTGGGTTTGGTTTGGGTTAGTATGCAAACCCCTACCTACCACCATCCCCTATTTATTAACCCAACAACCCTTCTCTCTCCTCATTCATTTTCCATTACTACTATTCTTCTTCTTCATTTCTCCACCGACCACAGCAGTAGGCAAGTGCAACTTGCTTCATAGAGGAACTCAATTTTTGTTGTTCTATTGTCTTCCTCACAAAATTCTAAGACACTTTTGTACTTAACATTTTTAATTTCCATGGTTCATTTCATGTAGATCTAAGTTTTAGTATTTTTGATCTTCATGGTTTTGATCTACTGAACTTGGTTGTTTTCGGGAATGGAGAGTTCCATGTGGTGGGAATTTCAATTTTACGCAAGTTTGGCTTTTGAATGGCTAGATTTCACCAAGTCTTGGCCGACACTACAGCAAAAAACCCTTTTAATGACGGCTAAAAAGCGTCATTAATGACAAACTATGACGCTTTTTTTTTAAAGCAACCGTTATGAAAACGGGTGTTATAAATATTTTTTAAAAGCGTTATAAAAAAAACCGTCATGAATAGTTTCTATAAAAGTGTTATGAATAGTTAATATATAGTGCACAATTCAGAACAATTTTAAAACGTTATGAATAGATAATATGTATAGGCTCAATGCATCACATTTATAACACTTTATAATATTCAAATTGGCATATTTATAATGCTCTATACTGCACAGTGTATATTACATTCCAAAAACTTAATATTATATATCACCATCTTTATTACATTTCTCAAAATAGAGTACATATCAACATCTTCATTAGATTGAATATCCAAATACATATATATATATATATATATATATATATATATATATATATATATATATATATATTTACAACTACCAAAATTGTCCAAATCAAAACTTGGCCACATCAAAACTGTCCACAGAACATGTAGTAAAATCCTGAAAAAGATAAAAATAAAGTTCAATATACTTTATTTATTTGGATAAAATCTATTGTAAGTTTAACTTATCCGTATCCGTGTTCGTATCCTGAGTCCGTATCGTGGCCTTATGGATGTTGATTGATAACGACAAATTTGTAGAAACAAAGGAGAAAACCTCACATGGATTGTGCTGTCCAAATAGAACCTGGGCAATTGCCAATCCGCCTGCCTCTCTAGGATACCCAGCCCACAAGATCGCCCCGATGGTCCGATCATCCTTCGCGAAGCTGACATCCACCGGACGTAGGTGCCACAGTTCACGTCCATTCCTGAAGAGAAAAAAATCCAAGGTTCTTGAAGCTCGACTAGAATTTAAATCAATTTAAGGATTATGAAACTCTCAATCAAATGACAGTCATATTTATTGTACATTTGATAGACTCGAGTCGAGCCGACTCATTAATTTGTGTCGAGACTAACACTAATAATAGAGATAAAACGAAAATGACTTTGAGTCAGAATGAATCTGAAAGAAGAGTCACAACCAAAATCTATGGAATAAGCGAGTCTGAACACAATCTTACCGGGAGTGCCTGTGGAGGGGGGACGAGCTCGTTTGGGGCCGCCGGGGGATGGCATTGGCCGGGGTCGAGTAGGAGAAGGGGCAGGCCGTGTCGATCTCGAGAGTCTTGATGGAGTCCCTGTGGTACTCCGTGGAGGCTCTCGCTTTGCCGCAGCTGGTGTTGCTGCTGGCACTGCGGTGGTGGTTGTCGAATGAGGCTCTGGAGGCAATCCAGCGATCGAGCCACCGCGGCGGCTCGACCTCCTCTCCCTTTTCCTCTTCTTCGTCTTCGTGGACTGGTCGAGAGAGGTTCCTATCGGACCTCCATATCTGTCATATTCGTAGTTCGTTAGTGTTTACTAGAACAGAGGAAATTAAATGTGAGAACAAAATGTAAACCGAGCTTAAAAAAAAATCTGATGCGAGAAAGCATAGGAGAGAGCCCTCCCTCGTTTCAGTGCAGCTTCTTTCCTTGTGTGTACGCCCTTTCGTTGGTATTGACTGTATCAGCTGATAGTGCAAACTATGTTTCTGGTACAACCTATTTCTTGAACATTTTTAAAGTTATTGTAACAAAAGGGCAAATAGCATCCAATTAAACTAGATACCTACTACTTTCAGATGAGAGTTATCATAAATTCCTGTCGGAGTTTGTAGTAGTTTTGCTTCTTGTGCCTGAAGATTGCAAATTTTCCCACCACCCAACCAGTTTCTTATGACCTCAGGTTTTCTTCAAAAACACCCATCATAACCATTCTCTATGTAATCAGAAACTTAGGAACACGAAGATAAATGAAAGTGAAGATCAATATCGAGAATCAAGAGGGACAAATAATGTTAATCTAGAAACAAGAACACTAGCCTAAATATTAATTGAACTATAAATCCACAAGGAACTGGCAAATTTAGAAATACTGAAAGAACATGATACTCTCTTTTGCCTAGTAAAAGATTTAATTAACTTACACTAATCAAAAGGAACCGAAGCTAGGTATATATTCCTCTTGAGTTAGTTGTTGTGACAGAAGATTGCAATCAGAAACTTTTTTATGACCTCAGGTCTCTTCAAAAACACCCATCATAATCATTCTCTATATAATTGGGAACATGAGATGAATGAAAGTGAAGATCAATATTGAGAATCAAGAGGCGCAGATGATTTTAATCTAGAAACAAGAACACCACCCTTAATATTAATTGAACTATAAATCCAAAAGGAACTGGCAAATTCAGCACCTAGAAGAAATACTGAAAGAAAATGATAAACTCTCTTTTGCCTAGTACAAGATTTAATTTACACTAATCATAAGGAACTGACACTAACATAGTAACTAAAACCTAAGCAAGTGAAGCGAAGGCTTAGTGAAGATTTTAGATAGATGTCACTCATAAAATCTAAAGTCTATTCCTCACCAGCAACTTGAATATGTAAATAATTCAACCGAGCAACAATTTTAATACTTCACCTTATAGCATGCTATCGGTTCTTGCAGGGAGTCTCCTATAGAAGTTGAGCGGCACCGAAAGAAGCATGTGGCGGGACCTAGGATGCCTCAACATGTAGAACACCGTCGACATGGCGAAGGCGAACAGGCTGACCGGCTCCTTGATGCCCCTCGGACTGTCATCGAGCCTCCAAAAGACGGTGGCCAGGACGAACCCGGTGACGAGCACCCCGACGAGCCGGACCGCGTGCACCTCCGGCACACGACGGGAGTTCGTGAAGGACCGTCTCGTGAGGAGCAGTGTTTCAATCCAGAAAGGGTTGGGGAACCTGCTTATGCTGATGCTGATCACGTCCCTCGGTGGGCCGCAGCTGGCGGTGTTGTACTCCTCCCGAGCCGACGCCCTCTTCGTCTGCCATGAGATGTTGAATTCGACAAATGGTTTAGGACTGGCTGCCGACGACTCGAGCTGCGGACGACGTCGAGAGCGTACTCGGCCGAATTTTTTGTCGGGAGGATGAAGAAATTAAAAAGCCTAGCCCTAATTTTGAAGAGAACGGGCTCTAGGATTAGGGTTTTGGAGTTGGAGGAAATAAAGGAGAAGAAGAGGAGGAGAGGAGGGTGTTGCTGAACTAGAGTTAGGGTTCTGGATCTATCCTTAGGATTTTGGAGTTGGGGGAGAGTAGGGAGGAGAAGGAGAAGACCGACCAGAATTGGGGGAGAGAAAATTTTTTGTTGAAGCGCACGCGGGGTGTAGAAGGATTTTGCCAAAAATTGAACTTAAAAAATATTATAAGTTTGCCACCGCTCTAAAATATTAAAGACGTTTTATTTTATAAACGTTATAAAAAGTCCAGAATTAGCCCAAACCGTCATAGAAAAAGGTATTTCGAACTTTGATAACGCTTAGGTATCAGGCGTCATCAATACGTCTTATCGAGCATTATTAATAGGCCTTTTTGTTGTAGTACGAGATGGGGTTCCTTGAGTTCTTGAGTCTCCATGGCTGCAAGTCTCGGCCTTGGAGAGAAGACGAGCCTTTTATGCACACGTTCATACGTGCTCGCGTAGTGACTTCCTTTACGCCCATATTTTACGTGCCAGCGTAGCGTTTCCTCTCTTACGCACACGTTTTCACGTGCCCGCGTAGTATCCACCTTTTTACGCACACGTCTAGCGTATCCGCGTAACCCGATTCTACGTCGAGCTCATTCGAGCTCTACGCAGGGGCTACTCCTGTTCGCGTAGAGTCTCGCATAGAGTCTCGCGTGCATAGATTCTCGCATAGAGTCTCGCGTAGAGTCTCACGAGCGTAGGGTCCCACTCGAGTGCTTGCTCGCGTAGAGGGGGTCCTTCCTCAGGTCTTGCTCGCGTAGAGTACTTGTTCGCGTAGAGGGGTCCTTCTGTAGTACCCCGTCCCGTCCAGTCAATCGGAGGAATCGAAACGCCAACGGCATTCGGACTTAGCCTTGCAACGGCGACTCGAAGATATCGCTCGGTCGAGGCGACCGTTCGCTCAGGTGGGATAGTTTCGGTGAACTTGCCTCATCTTAGCCTTCACATAATAATTCGCATATTTTTAACTTGCACAAGTGAGCTTGATAATAAAAGAGATGAATCCACATAGCTAAAGAGAATAATCCCGACGGGTCGAATGGAGTTAGAATATGGAAAGGTCCAACGGTCGGCTTAGAGTTGGTGCACGGCGTGCTTTGAAAATGATACTCGATCCTTCGTCCCGTGGCTTGGGCGAAGGAAAGTTGGTATTCGCCGCAAAGCTAAGTGTTGGCCTAAGTCATAGGCGTCGTCCGCATGAATGCTTCATAAAGCATGCACGGTCCCATCGTCCAAGGATTAGCATAGCCTTGGCTTGCCCATGAGTTAAGTTATGTTGAGCGGCTTGTGACCTAAGTCTAGGCATCCGAGTGACTTGGTCGTTCAAGTAGAATGCATGCACGATACGATCCACTAAGGCAAAGCTTGACGCAGCCCTTGCTCGTTAAGTTGTTATAAAGTTAAGTTAGGAAAAGTTATGCCGGTCGACCTAAGACGTTACAAGTACCGTCCCGCTCTTTCACGGTTTGTCAAAGTTAAGTAGCCCCACGATCTCAAGGCCCGTCGACTTGGATAGGAGTGTTGCGTAGAACACGATTGGCTTAAGGCATAATGCACGGACTTAGTGTTTAAGGCACGAGCCACGGTTGTTTTAAAGTGAGTTTAGAAAAAGGGCTATAAAATAGTCATTCCTATGTTAAGTAAAAAGGATATAGCATAAAGGGAGAAGGCTCGTGACCGTGGGTCGTCGAGGGATCTCAAGGATAGAAGTCTTGAGAATGGTTTTTGAAAGAGAGAGTAACACTGAAAGAAGGATGACTGTGTGAGATGTCAGTCTGAGTCGAGTCTTGCATGGTCATGGACAACTTTTCGACAAGGGCGATGTTTCCTCGAACGGATACCCTGGGCCATGGGACCGACTCGGCCTAGGAGTAAACAGGGTATAGTGGTGCATAAGGTTTTAGCACAGGATTAAAGCGGAGGCTTACAATGGATGCTAGCTATTTGCGTTGGAAGGTCCCCGATTTAACAAAAAGCTATACGTCTCAGGATAGCTTGTTATGCTAGTGGCCAAGTTTATATAGATGTCAACAAAATAGCGGCTATCCGCGTGTATGCCTTTGGATTGAGTCGAGTTGAATGTGTTTACAGTTAGAACACAAAGAATGTTTGGGCCTAAGATTTGGCATCAACATAGGCGTCGTGCTTCGACACGAGTTGTGGCGTCGAGTCTTAAGATGTTGGCATAGAGTTGCACAAGTTAAATTGAGTCGTCTCGGGTTTAAGTCAGGAATTGCCGTAAGGCAAGTTGGTTAAGTGACACTGAGTTCACAAGTCTCGATTGGGTCAGTTGGTGATCAAAGTAGCAAGGGCCGCTAGACGGCAAGGGCCGTAAGACGGCAATATGGTTAACTCTCATTGAATTGTGAGACACGGCCTCAGCAAGGATTTATAGCACAGTCATATGGAAATGGAGCCTCATCGCGTAGTTGCGTCTCTGATTTTGGTCGAAAGGCAAGCACGACTTGATAGGTTAACATTGTCGGCACGAGAAGGGTCTGGAGGCAAGGTATGAGTTAACATTATTGTTGCAAGCACGAGATGGTCTAGAGATACAAAATAGGCTAAGGCGTCTGTCCTAAAACTGATCCTAAGACAAGAGTAGAAAGACAATACAAAAAGGGACTAAGTTGTACAAAGTAAATCAAACATGTTGGTTTTGTATGGGTAGACGAGAAGCTCATTCCACCACTACAGTTGAGTACTGACACCCATATAGTTTTCATGTGCAGGCATAGGTAGAAGCTCGTGGTGCGGAGCTCGCTTGGATGTGTCGAGGTACGGAGTTCCTTGGCAATTCGAAGCGTGCGGCCGCTTGGAGTCAAGACTTATACGAGACATAATGTATGGACGTCGCCTTCCAAAGCATCCGCTGGCTCAAGACATGTATTGAGAGATGAGAGAGATCTGAGTGACTTGTAATGTGAGCTTGAGTGAGCTTGAGAGACTTGTAATCTTGGCCTTGTGCCCCAATGTAACCTTTGTTTCAATATCAATGAAGAGCTTCTTTTGAATAACTCGTGTTTTGCTTCAAATTTTGCTGCTATTATTCAATGTCTCTGCATGGGACTTCTGCGCGACGACCCCGTCGCAGCCGCTGACATCGGCCGTTATGGAACCCGCCTTGCACGAGCGCAATCTAGGCTCGTGCGGCATCACTCCTTAGCGAGGACGATCGCTCCTACGGGAGCGGGGCGTGACACCTTCCTTGGTCTTGCTCGCGTAAAGCCATTTTTATGCTCGAGGTCCCCCCTAGCCTAGCATAGTTTCTTTCGCGTAGAGGCTTTGCGCCCCCATGCGTACCCGTATGCCTTTTGCTTGCACCCTCTTGTCACAGACTTGATAACCTTGACTTGATTGACACGACTGGACTGATAATTGTACATGGCATGGTATGACAAGTAACTGACATGACATGGCATGACATGACAAGACATGACCAATAAGCATAATGGAAACTATTGAATTCTGTTGCGACAGCTAGCATGATATGACATGACAAGAATTAATGACCTGGACACCGTGGACGATTGCGTTTGTACAAATGAACCAGTACTGTCTCGCATCATGTCTAAGACATGGACCTCTGAGTTCCACGGTCAGAGGTACCTAATAAAACTGACTAAGGCTAATATCTAGAATAATCCAGTAGTCATGAAGAAATTTTCCAACTACAGACAATCCCGTTATCTGGGCCCTCCATCATGGGATCTGTAGCCTGCCGTCGAGTAGGGCACATTTCCAGCACACTGTCATGTGTTGTACCTTTCAAGCTACTTAAGGGTACATGCATTTCTTGGACGATGTACCCACATGAATTCAACCCCTAACTTGCGTCCGGATAGCCTGGATGGTCTGTAGGACTTGTGGATGTGGAACAATCTTATTGCATCTTGCTAGTAACTAGGCCTGTGATAACCCTACTTAGTTAAAGTATCAAGCCGTACTCATTGCTTGGCCGTGATTGATTGGATGGAGTCTAACCCAGTCTAGTCTTGTCCTGATTCTGTACAAGATTGTTAACATGACCTGAATGCTTGTGCTTTACTTTATCGATAAATGGTGGGAAACCAAGTTCCGTTCAGACGAAGGGTAACAATCTCGGTCCTTATTTGGCTTAAGGGTTATAACTTGGTTATCTGAATAGTCTTATGGTTATCTTATCGTATATCATCATGATTTTTCATATTTCCAGTCTTTTATTATATAATTATGTTTTATGCTAATTGATGGATTTAGTTCTTAAATGAAGCCTCCTTTGTGGCACTTGCTCTTTCTGGAATCTGATCCAGCTGGTTTTGTATGGCCAGATACCGGAGCAGCTCCAGAGGATCTTCCTACCTTCCAGCCAGATGGTGACCACCAGGCGTAACCCTGGCAACGAGTGGGTTTTATTTTGGCTCTCCCACTCTATTGTAAAATTATTCTTTTGAGACGTTTAGCCGCCGAGCAAGTGTTAGCTCGTCTGCAACTTTACTTACTGTCTGCCTACGGGCTGTAACATGATTGACAAATCCTAGGGTTGATCATGTATGACTGAAACTCTTGCTAGTCTTCGTATTTTGTACGACTACCTTCATGATCATCTAAATATGTAATATATGGGACGCCTTACTATTGTATATTTGGTGCTCTGATATCTTGTGACCGCTATTATTTGCTTGAGATTGAGACAATAGGCTTGTTCATGACCATTAGAGACTGATGGCTTATAGTTAAACCCTCATGTATCTAGACAGTCGTGACCGTATAGTGAGGTGGGTTGTACATTAATATACATAGCTGGCTGTGTCCGCCTCCGCTCTCCAGTATTCTAGTTTTGGGGCGTGACACGAGCGCATCAACTGCAAACAATATACCTTGCGCCCGTGCCGCAGCCCCGCAATACCTGCGCGCCCAGTACTGCAGCCCCGCGACACCTGTGCGCCAGCAGCGCCTGCACTGCGACTCTCGATGGGACTCACGTAGAGATGAGCGTACGAGCGCATCAACTGCGCACAATGTGCCTTGCGCCGATGCTGATGTGCTAAGTGCTTGATGGATATTGTTGTGGGTCGTCACAAGATTATCCCTCTATTTAAACATATAAATCCTCATGTGACATATCTTATTTATGTGTTCGTGTTCCTGAAGCCTACTATCTCGGGGCTTGATACGCTTTCTGAGATTATGGAGGAGTTTGGGAGGTTGTCAGGGTTAAAGCTCAATAAGGACAAGAGCATTATCTACTTTCGTAAATGGTATCCAAGTAAGGAGGGACGGGCTGCTATCTTGGGGGTCACTAGAGGGGAACTTCCGGTGAAGTATCTTTGTATTTCGTTATTTGTTAATTATGCAAAAGCGGTTGAATGCTCTAGTATTACGGAGTTTGCTTATATGCGTATGGAGGGTTGTCAGGCAAAAAATCTTTCTTTTGGAGGTAAAATTTAGCTAGTATGCTCAGTAATCCTGTCTATTACGAGTTTATGGCTCCAATCTACTATTTTACCAATTGTCACCTTTAAAACATTAGAAAAGTTGTGTGCTGATTTTGTAACACCCACTTTTCTAAAATGAGTGTAATTTTGAACTTTTGTAAAAGTTTATTATTTAATAATAGGATTTATGATTTATGGGAATTTTTAATTAATTTAATACTATTTAAAATTGGTGAATTATAATTTTGATGTGTTAGTTAGTGAACCCTAGAACTGTTGAGCCTAGAGATTAACCATGACCATGGGGACCTAACCATGTGATTAGAATGACTATTTACAACTTTTTAGGCTAAGTGTATTTTGGTCATTTTGTGACTTTTGAATTATTTAGGATTTTGATTAATTGGTAAATTTTAGATTATTTTAATAATATTTAAATTAATATATTATAATTTTAGTCATTTTTCATATTTTAATATTTTGGTAAAATTTTATATTTTTAATATTATTTTTATTGGATTTGTTTAGTCGGGTTTGAGTTTCGTTTCGTTCCGATTTGTATTGTGACCCGGGTAGCTTAAACTCTAGATGGGACCCAATATTAAGTTAAGCATGGCCCACAAAACCCAACATTTAAGATAGTTAATTAAACTAATTTTTATCATGTTAGAATGGTTAAGTTAGAGACTCAAAATTAGATCATTTTGACCCCAAACTTGAACCTAGTCTAGACTTAACCATATGAGACTAGAGAGGGGCAATTAGGACATTTTCCATTAGCCCTAATGGACTCTTTATGGCAGCCACCTTTAGGGGAGAATGATTTATTTCATTCATTACAATCTTGCCTCTTTTATTTTCCTTTTGTTCTTCCCTAATTTTAGAGAGCCTTCCCATTGATTTGATCTCCAAATCAAATCATTCCTTCACCAAACCTTCCCTCAATCATTCTCATTCTCCAAGGGAAGGATGCTACCAAGGATTGGAAGAGGAGTGCAAGGAGGAGTGTCCACTTTGAGGGATCTTCGTATCGGAGCCGTGTCCTAAAGGACTTCATTGGGATTCCACTCCCAATAGGTAAAACCCATCCTCTAAATCGATTTTCTTTGCATATAAATTAGTTTTGAATCCGTAGGATCCATCCTCATGCATGTGTCCCATTTAGTTTCAAATTTGAGGATATTTGGAGCTCTTTTGAGGATTTTAGATATGTGTCTTGTGTCCTACTTGATAGATCCCAAATTAGGACACCCCATGTGTATGTATGTATGATAATAGTTTAAATAGATATTTAAATTCAGTTTTAGAATGGTTAGAGAGTGGATTGATCTTAGTTAGGATGGTTAGAATGAGTTTCATTTGGATACCTATGTTTGTATCCAAGTATCTTGGCCTATATGTGTTCTTTTGTCCAAAACAACTCAAATTCGTCATAATATTCATCCACGTTTTTATTAACCAAAGAAACTTAGAAATATCATAACTTTTAGCTTAGAACTCCGATTTATCTCTTTTTTTTAAAAGAACCATATCGAAGTTAGCTTTCCAAATATATATTTTAATAAGCCAAATTATTTCTGTAACTTTCTGTAGAATTATTTGAGTGTCAGCTGTACAAAAGACGAACGTGTTTCGGTATTTTTGCGATTTCGGGAGCTTCCGGACACGAAAATGCGATCCGTTTGAAGTTTCGGAAAGCTAACACGAAGGGCTACAACATACTTTAATCCTAGAATTTAGTGGAGGTCCAATTGGTACAGTATTAGTTTTAAGTAGAAGAGTGACTATACAATATATGCATTTTGTGTAACCTATGAGCCTATGTAGTAGGGTGTTAAATGAATATAGAGTATGTAATACATGATATGTTAGATGAATGAAATGATATATATATGATATATATCCTCTTTACATTAATGTATACATATGGTTGAATGCAAGCATGTACGAATGCAATTAATATAATGTATGTAAGCAATACATAAATGCATGAATGAAAGAATGATATACAATGTATGCATGAAAGTATATAATGAATGCTAGATATGAATGCAAGGTATACATGTAATGATAGATATGAATGCATAATATATAAATAATATAATGCAATATATAATGATAACATGTATGGTAATGTAGAATATATGATGCAAGTATGTATATGTCCACTGTTTTTCCTTTTCCTTACATTTTCCTACCCTTTCCTTTCATTTTTTTTCTTTTTTTCCTCTTCTATTTTTACATGTTATATACAATGTATATAATGTATAGATGCATCTAAGTATGTAATATGCATGAATGAATGTCATATATGAATGAATGAATCAATCAAAGGTATAAGTAAAATATAATGCATTGTAATGAATGTTAACATATATAATGTATAAAAGTATGTATGTAAATGTGCATGAATGTATATATCTATGTAACTATATAAATATGCATAATGTAACATATGCCTATATATATAAATATGTATGTAATGTGGATATACATGTATGTATGAAGGTATGTATTTATATATATTATCTATTTTATATTATGCATTATTGTGGTTCACATTGTCTTGTGATTGTGTGAGTGCTAGCCTAGGCTTGCTTAGGCCTAGTGAGACTTGTTTGGGCTAGGACTTGACCTAGTTGACCTAATTTGACTAGTGTGGTTGACTAGAGTTGACCAAGTATTGACTTTAGTCTAGTTTGACCTAGACAGCATGCAGATGCATTATATATTTCATTTATCATCTCTCGTTTACATCTTGACCTGTGTTGCTCTAAATAGGACTCTGTGGCTTCAGTTTGGACCTCTATACCTATCAGCTGTTCAGGTTATCAGGCGAGTACATTCTCTGACCGTTTCATACTTGTCTGGATTTACATTCTTGCTCTAGATTACTGTACTTGATGCTGACACAATTGTTATCACGGATTGGTACTATATGGATCTTCTTTTGAGATGTTATCCCCTTGTATTCACTAAATACATATTGTGATGTGCGTTTCACTTACATATTATATTTATTGAATACCCTTATCATTGTATACTTATTGTGCATATAATACTTTCATTATCACATGAGTCCCATGGATAGACCATTGTACAACTATTGTATAATATTGTACATCTATTGTATAATATTGTACACTATTGTATAAGATAACGTAACTGGAGTGGATCATTGTGTATTGATTGGGGAGGAAGAGTAGAATTGGTTATGTAATCAAATCCTATTGTGTAACATTGTATAACTATTGTATATGTCCATTGTGCACTCACGTACAATGGAGTTACCATTGCATTGTCCTAAACTGTTTACATAACCATATTGTACTCTAAATCAAATATTGCTTATGGTTCTTACTTATCATATATAGATATTTCCTATTATCAAATCTCTGCTGTTTTCCATATACATTCTTCTTTCAGCGTTTCCTGTATCTTACTCTATTGCATGCTTTATATTTCCTAACTTGATATGAACTGCGTGAGATGTATTGTGCTCGCTCCTGTCCCGACTGGACATGTTGATAAATTTTACAGATAGCTTGGAGGTTGCCTGCTAGCCTAGAGGAGACACAGTAGAGATTGTATAGATAGTTATTTTAGTTGTCTTGAGTTGTATTTACTTTATGGATTACTGTATTTGAGATTTGAGATATTTTCTGGATTTGTGTATCTTAGACACTTAGACTTCTATCTGCGGTATCTCTTTGTGGATTTTATATTTTATCTATCTTTTATCATGCTCTACCTTAGATGTGATTGAGACTGTATTTGCTATGTCACCTCCATTCGGAGTGTATATACTGTACATGTACCTTTATATTGTTAGATGTTTGACCTAGGACAGCGTTCTACCGCCGACACTGCGGCGTAGGCTAGACGTACCCACTTCTCGTGCCCTTACTCTAGGGTGTGGGTCGTGACACGTTTTTAGTGGTGGCCCATGCAGGTCGAATTTGTGTAGTGGTATTCGAACTAGAGTACCACTACAGCCTGCAGTAGGATTAGGATATATTTTTGAAGGTACTCAATCACACTTAGGATCCCTTGAGAGATTCCTGGGATGACCCTTGAGAATCTCATTATAAAATATCTCGAAATTTGATTCTAATAGTTTATATTTATCTTTCTTGGTTAGTTAATGAATTTGATTTTTGGGTATCCATTGTTGATTTAATTTAATTTTTGTCAAGATGAAATTATATGGACTAGGTCATCTAAGTTATGGAATCTAGTCTTCTACAGTCACATTAGCCAGCATGGTGAGGACATATAGTCTGACTTTGGATATATTTCTCGGGTGTGAGAATTTAAGGTTTTCGCAGCCAAGCTAGCGTCATCGCAAAAATTTTAAATACCATGATTCTAGAGGTATGTGCCTAAGTCGAGGACTTTACGATTATCGTAGCCTTGCTTACTAGTATGACGAGGATTTAGAGTACCATGATTTTGGATAGACGCATATGATTATCAGATTGTACCTTAAATGTTCTTGAACATGTTTTCTCTATTTTGTTTCAGTCATTCTAAAAAAAAGAATTATTGTTTGTTTTGTTTGTTTTGCTTCTCATTATTTAACTTAGGAGTATCTTTAGCTGTATTATAAACCTTGTGTAACTTCTTACTATGAATTTTTCTTAATACAATGAATCGATAATTTTGCTAGACCTTATCTTGGATTTGATATTATAGCTCTGGTTTCAAAATGGTTCTTCTTTTAAACAGATAAGCAGAACAAATTTTATTATTATTTTCTTCTTGTCATTATTTCTTGTATTATAAAAATAATAATAATAATAAAACTGTCTTGATTACATCAATCACCTACTTTGCAATCTTGGTAGGAATCTAAATATTGGACTTGATATAGAATTTGATTTTTATATTAGGACATGAGAATGTATATAGTGGACACAGACACTTTGCCTGACATGTATGTATGCTACACTTTGATTACCAACCTATCTAAATGCATATTAATATGTTTTTGATGTTTAAATTCTCAAAACCCCAATATTTCTGATACATTACAGTATCAGAGACTGGTTCTCTGCTTTTTTCAGTTTAAATTCGTAATTTAAATATAAATTTCATGTTATTAGTTTTTGTTTACATCACTGCACATGTATGTTAAATACAGGGTTTCAATTCTTAAAGAAATTGGTTGAGTTTTGTGTTTGAATTTGTCAAATCTGAGACTGTGTGCATATTAACCCTTTAATACTGGATTCTAAGTGATTAGTTCAATTTGCAATTTTTTTTGTAATATTTTGAGTCGTATACATTGTTGTATGTAGGAATATAATGTTAGGTTTCATACTCTTACATGTTAGGTTGTGGTCGTGGTGAACGTTGGGTTGGTTTTGATGTTCAAATTTCACCAAAATCCTGAAACTGAATAAATATTAACATTTTTTACATTGATTTTAAATGTTTAGTTCAATTTCAGATTTAATATGTAATGTTAAACTGAAATGAATGATTGAACCCTTCATTTTAAGTTATAACCCCTGTACTCTTGACACTCTACACTAATGTACACTAATGTTCACAACTGCCATGTAAACCTAACCCTTCATCTCTATGTTATGTTCATATATCTATATAGGTATATATATATATAGTTTATGCATACATGTTATAATGTATATAGATACATAACTAAATCTCTACCTCTCTATACATATAGATATATGTATATATATGGTTAGCTATGCATGTTATGAGTAAATAGGTTGTACATTGTATATTGTTTAACCAATATGCCATGAGTAGTGTAACTTGATAGCTATTGTTTTGAAACCCAAATCCTCCTATACACTTTCATGTATATTTCACACACACACACATACATGTCTACTATCTAACCCTATGAACATGTCCACATACACCCATACACACACTAACCACATAACCTTTATATAATGCTAGCTTTTCTCCTTATAACACACTCTCTCTATATAAATATTGTGATTGGATTTTAATGCTCGACATTTGTGCTTTAAATTTTGATTTTGATTATGCCTTAAAGCCTTGATGATTTGTTATTTCTGTATCTTTTCCAGTTTAACACCCCTGATTGCTTGTAAGTTTTGATACCCTATGATTGTTTTGGTCTAGTGTAACTAGTATACCTAGATGAGACTTACACTACCACCATATGCCAGGACCCTGTATGCCATTCTTTTAAATTGTATGATTTAGGTAAGTTCTGAGACTTTGATTGTTGGGGACGAGACTCTAGAAGAAGTACGACCATCTTAATTTCGATGACAAAATTTTCTAAGGAGGGTAGACTTGTAACACCCACTTTTCTAAAATGAGGATAATTTTGAACTTTTGTAAAAGTTTATTATTTAATAATAGAATTTATGATTTATGGAAATTTTTAATTAATTTAATACTATTTAAAATTGGTGAATTATAATTTTGATGTGTTAGCTAGTGAACCCTAGAACTGTTGAGCCTAGAGATTAACCATGACCATGGGGACCTAACCATGTGATTAGAATGACTATTTACAACTTTTTAGGCTAAGTATATTTTGGTCATTTTGTGACTTTTAAATTATTTAAAATTTTGATTAATTGGTAAATTTTAGATTATTTTAATAATATTTAAATTAATGTATTATGATTTTGTCATTTTTTATATTTTAATATTTTGGTAAAATTTTATATTTTTAATATTGTTTTATTGGATTTGTTTAGTCGGGTTTGAGTTTCGTCTCGTTCCGACTTGTATTGTGACCCGTGTAGTTTAAACTCTAGATGGGACCCAATATTAAGTTAAGCATGGCCCACAAAACCCAACATTTAAGATAGTTAATTAAACTAATTTTTATCATGTTAGAGTGGTTAAGTTAGAGACTCAAAACTAGATCATTTTGACCCCAAACTTGAACCTAGTCTAGACTTAACCATATGAGACTAGAGAGGGGCAATTAGGATATTTTCCATTAGCCCTAATGGACTATTTATGGCAGCCACATTTAGGGGAGAATGATTCATTTCATTCATTACAATCTTGCCTCTTTTATTTTTCTTTTGTTCTTCCCTAATTTTAGAGAGCCTTCCCATTGATTTGATCTCCAAATCAAATCATTCCTTCACCAAACATTCCCTCAATCATTCTCATTCTCCAAGGGAAGGGTGCTACCAAGGATTGGAAGAGGAGTGCAAGAAGGAGTGTCCACTTTGAGGGATCTTCGTATCGGAGCCGTGTCCTAAAGGATTTCATTGGGATTCCACTCCCAATAGGTAAAACCCATCCTCTAAATCGATTTTCTTTGCATATAAATTAGTTTTGAATCCGTAGGATCCATCCTCATGCATGTGTCCCATTTAGATTCAAAGTTGAGGCCATTTGGAGCTCGCTTGAGGATTTTAGATATGTGTCTTGTGTCCTACTTGATACATCCCAAATTAGGACACCCCATGTGTATGTATGTATGATAATAGTTTAAATAGATATTTAAATTCAGTTTTAGAATGGTTAGAGAGTGGATTGATCTTAGTTAGGATGGTTAGAATGAGTTTCATTTGGATACCTATGTTTGTATCCAAGTATCTTGGCCTATATGTGATCTTTTGTCCAAAATAACTCAAATTCGTCATAATATTCATCCACGTTTTTATTAACCAAAGAAACTTAGAAATGTCATAACTTTTAGCTTAGAACTCCGATTTATCTCCCGTTTTTTTTAAAGAACCGAATCGAAGTTAGCTTTCCAAATATATATTTTAATAAGCCAAATTCTTTCTGTAACTTTCTGTAGAATTATTTGAGTGTCAGCTGTATAAAAGACGAACGTGTTTCGGTATTTTTGCGATTTCGGGAGCTTCCGGACACGAAAATGCCATCCGTTTGAAATTTCGGAAAGCTAACACGAAGGGCTACAACATACTTTAATCCTAGAATTTAGTAGAGGCCCAATTGGTACAGTATTGGTTTTAAGTAGAAGAGTGACTATACGATATATGCATTTTGTGTAACCTATGAGCCTATGTAGTATGGGTATTAAATGAATATAGAGTATGTAATTGTCACGCCCCAGAACCAGAATACTGGAGAGCGGGGGCAGACATAGCCAGCTACGTATAATGAAATGGAATCCATCTCACCATACGGTCACGGCTGTCTAGATATGTGAGGGTTTATCTACAAGCCATCAGTCTCTTAAGGTCATAAATTATCCTATTGTCTCAATCTCAACCAACTAGTAATAGTTACAAGATATCAGACTACCAAATATACAATTGTAAGGCGTCCCAATAATTACATATCCAGATGATCATGAAGCTAGTCGTACAAAATGTAAGGACTAGCAAGAGTTAAGTTGTACATGATCAACCTCGAGTTGCCAATCATGTTACAGCCCGTAGGCAGACAGTAAGTAAAATATACACGAGCTAACACTTGCTCGGCGGCTAAGCGCCTCAAAAGAATAATGTATGATTACAGTGGGAGAACAAAAGAAACCCACTCGTTGCCAGGATTCCCTCTAGTGGTCACCATCTGGCTGGAGAGCAGGTAGATCCTTTGCTGCTGCTCCGGTATCTGGCCATACAAAACCAGCTGGGTCAGATCCCAGAAAGAGCAAGTGCCACAAAGGAGGCTTCATTTAGGAACTAAAACCAGCATATTAGCACAAGATTATAATTACATAATAAGAGACAGTAATTAAGAAAAAGTATGATAGGTGAATATAAAAGACAATCTTGTACAGAATCAATAAAAGACAGAGCATATGGAAAAGCATGACAGGATGATATACGATAAGATAACCATGGGACTATTCAGATAACCAGGTTACAACCCATAAACCAAACAAGGACCGGGGTTGTAACCCTTCGTCTGAACGGAACTTGGCTTCTCCCACCATTTATCGGCAAGGTAAATATAAGAAATCGAGACATGTAACAATCTTGTGCAGGATCAAGACAAGACTAGACAGATTGAACCCCATCCAACAATCACGGCCAAGCAATAAGTACGGCTTGCTACTTTAACTAACTAGGGTTATCACAGGCCTAGTTACTAGCAAATGCAATGAGAATTCCAAGTCCGGTTACCTGTTTGTTACTACCTGAGTGATCCCAGCAAGAAAATGAAAAGATAGCTGGATATAGCAGACACATTATAGTAAGATACATGTGTCCTAAGGTACCACACTCGACGGCGGGCTGGAAGTGCGCTCATCTCGACGGATAGCAACAAATTCCATGTATATATATATATAAGGCCGGGACCAAAGGGGCAACAGGTAACTGGGAAATTCTCCATGAACTATTTTGATCAATCTAGTCATTAACCTAGCCAGATTCAGTATGAATCCCTGACCGAGGTACTCAGGGATCATGCCCTAGACATGATGCAAGACACACAGGACTCGTAGTTTATACAAGCACAAACATCCACGGTGTCTAGGCCAAAGAATTAATTATACAGGTCATGTCATGTCAGGTAGCCGTCGCAACAGCTTATCATGATATATCATGTCAGGTTATCATATCAAGTGTACTTGTCAGGAGTGCGCCACGATGGGTCACTATCAGGTCATGTCAGGTTTACTTGTCAAGAGTGCACCACTACGGGTCACTATCGTGTCATGCTCAGGTATCATTAAACATATTAAATAAATCCATGATTTTCAAGGGCTATAGAAGAGCCATACGGCTAAAGCATATGCGGTCAGGAAAGGGTAAGACTCATGCGGCCCAATTAGAAGAGCGCATGCGGCCAGGGTCCCTGGATCCCATGCGGCCAAGACAAGGGGCGCATGCGGCTGGAAGGGAGCAAGGGTGCATGCGGCCAGGGGGACGAGGGCGCATGCGGCTGAGGATGTACATGGCCCTATGCGGCTAAGATCAATCGAATCCATACAACACAGGGTTCAAAACCCATGCGGCTGGAATCAATTGGATCTATGCGGCCCGATTAATTGAGTCCATGCGGCTCAGGTCAATCGAGTCCATGCGGCTTAATCAATCGAGTCCATACGGCTCAATCAATCGAGTCTATGCGGCACAATTAATCGATTCCATGCGACGCAGGTAGGAGCGGAGCTTATGCGGAAGCTGGGTCATGCGCCTATGCGGCTGCAACTCAAGTGGGGGGGGCTCATGCGGCTAAGATAATTTATGCGGCTCAGAAGAGTACAAGGGCGCATATGCGGCCAAGTGGGTAAAAGTCTATGCGGCTCAGAGAACACTTGTGTCACGCCCCAGAACCAGAATACTGGAGAGCGGAGGAATGACTCAGCCAGCTACGTATTACGGGTAGATGAATACCGTATAATACGATCAATGCTGTCTAACCAGACGACGGGTGCATACTACATGAATGTCTTACTATGGTCACTTCACATCTATTGTCTCAATCATTCAAACAAGAAGCAAAAATAGAGAACATGTAAGATAAAGCAGTAAGGCATCCCAAACGCTTTGTCAAAATGTTCTTGAGATCTGGCTTTACAAAACATAGCCAGGTGGTATAGCAAAATATACACAATTGTTATCAGCTGCAGTCTGACTTAGTTACAATCATGTAAAAGTAAGTGCAAGACAATTCGACTAACATGTCGGTGCCAAACGGCTAAGTATGAAGTAAATACCAAAACGAGTGGTGAAGTAAGGAACCCACTCGAGTCCTCCTGCGATCATTCCCCTAGTATTGACCATCTTGGAGGTAGAAGTAAGCTGGATCCTCGGGGACCGGCTCTAAATCTGGCCATGCAAAACCAGAGAGGTTAGACCTCTAATAGCAAGTACCACAAGGGAGCACGATATGAAGGATTAAACCAGTAAGTAAGAGAATATAATAATAGATCTCTGCTCTCCACTAGGATTCACATAACATCACGACACTTCGAACCAACCTCCCAACCAAACAAGGACAGAAGTTGGCCCGTCATGTCCTGACATTCTGATCATCTCAGTTAGGCAACAGAGTAGGTACAGTACACAAACAAATCATCTTGAACGGCCAATCAACTACTACGGCTTGCTATTGTGAGTCCCAAGTTATCCTAGAATTATACAAATAGGGATTCCTCAGTTCTTACTATGTACGAACAAGGCTAGTCTATCCAGTCAATCAATTACGCCAATCATGTAATTAGACGAGTCCCAGCGGGACGCCTGCCGTTAATATAGCATGTACAATAATATAAGCAGATACCGTTCCCTGCCTGTGTGACAGATTTACAGTAATCATGCCTTGACCATAAAGTACACTACAACGATACCCGTACGGCTATGTTGTAGGTCTTACATAGCGTAATGTAACAATCAAATCTAACCACAGAGTAATCATGCCTTGACCATAAAGTACACATGCTGTTTTTGTAAGATAAATAAATAACTAAATAAATAAATAAATAATTTGAAGCCTGCATATGCCTGTATGCCAATATTCGAGATCGGCTAATCGATTGCAATAGTTCATTACATGAACGTGTCTCATTCATTCAATTCAATAAGACGACTAGCCAGTCTCTTAGTTCCAACTAGAAATGCATGATCAATTATTAGTCAATGTCACAATCATTATCAATGGTGACAAGGCATAAAAATCAATTAGTATTCAATGGGGTCGAGTCTATAACTCCTCAGAGTTAAGTTCCAGCCTTACTGGGTATTCATGGATCAATCAGGACACAAGGCGCATTCCACATAACAATATGTATTAACAATATTAACATATCATGATTTATCAAGTTCATGCCAAAAGGCGTAAGGATATAATAGAAGAATTATCATGCCATCATTAAATGAATAAGTTATAGAGAAAATAGTGACACCCAGGTCAGGAAGTCACGCCAACAAGTCTATGCTAAGGCCAAAAGTCACGCCAACAAGTCTAGTAGATAGGAGCGTGAAAAGTAATTCATGCAAGGGAAATTCACGCACGTACAGCGTGAGCGTGAAAAGTGATTCGCGCACTCATAACGTGAGCGTGAAAAAGGGAGCGTGAAAAGGGAGCGTGAAAAGTGATAAGAAATTTACGCACGCACGCAAGGATGTGTGCGTAACTCAAATGTCACGCTGGCACGTAAAGACGTGTGCGTGACTGAAATTTACGCTGATACGTAAAGACGTGTGCGTGACTAAAAATTCATGCACGCTCGTGAGAACGTGAGCGTGACTGAAAATTCACGCACGCACGTAAAGACGTGAGCGTGACTAAAAATACACGCAGACACGTAAGAACGTGAGCGTGACTGAAAATACACGCAGACACGTAAGAACGTGAGCGTGACTGAAAATACACGTAGACACGTAAGAACGTGAGTGTGACTGAAAATACACGCAGACACGTAAGAACGTGAGCGTGACTCAGGAACCTTCGTCCCAAGCCAGAAATAAAGTTCCCATGGTTCAGAACCCATGGACAACCGAGAATACCACAACTTAGATCTAGAAGAAACAAGCCACAGAAATCAAAAATGCTAAGTAGTAAACTCTCTCAGGATCACAAGAGGAAGACAAATGAACCATAAAAATGGTTCTCCAAGTGGAAGCAAGAAGCAAGATTGCACTTGCCTGCTGCTACTGCTGGTAGGTGGAGAAGTGATGAGAGGAAGAAGAAGAAGTAATGGTGAAGAATGAGAGTTATGAGGAGAGAGAATGAGATGGAAGCTTTAAATAGGGAAGGGTGGTAGGTGGGGTTATTGGGTCGGGTTCAACCAAGGCCAACCCGAAAGCAAGCAGAGAGGTTAAAAGCAGAAAATAACAGCAGGAAATAAAATACAGAAAATAAAATACAGGAATAAAATTGCAGAAAATTAAATTAACATGAAAATTAATGAGCAGATAATTAATTAATCATGAAATTATAGTAATTTAAATACAGGATAATACATGATAAATATTAAATAAATATATATGAGTTGTACATGTATAAAAATACGTATTCTGGGAACGGGGAGTGACATCTCTACCCACCTTTGAAAAATTCTATCCTCAGAATTTCAAATCCAAGCAGGTAGAAATATCGGAGCTAAACTAATACAAGCAATTCTAGTGAACAAGCAATCATTTTACCATATCAAAAGCAAGTACTATATATGTAAATTTATCAATCCATGATATCAAGTAGCTCTACCCATAAGGTGACAAGCATGAAGAATCAGGACAATCAAGGTATACAGAAAGAGATATACCTTGTGAGTCAAACATGTGTGGATACCGTGATCGGATATCATCCTCACGTTCCCACGTTGACTCTCCCAAGGAGTGATGACCCCAAGCAACACGGACAAGACTAATTGTTCGGTTCTTGAGTATCTTCTCTCTTCGGTCCAAAATGGACATAGGCTGTTCCTCGTAAGACAGGTTGGTACCGACAACCAGCTCAGAATGATCGAGGATATGGCTTGGGTCCGATACATATCTACGTAATTGAGATACATGAAACACGTTATGCACCTCTCGTAACGAAGGCGGGAGGGATAAACGATAAGCAACATCGCCTATCCGATCAAGGATAACAAATGGGCCCACGTACCGCGGACTCAATTTCCCGCGAACGCCAAATCTAATGACCTCACGAGTAGGTGAGATCCGCAAGAATACGTGGTCCCCAACAGAGAACTCTAACGGCCTACGATGCTGGTCCACCCAATGACGATGCCGGTCCTGCGCAACTCGAAGTCGCTCTCTAATTCCCTTAACCACTTCAACCGTCTGAATAATCATTTCTGGGCCTAACATCTTCCTCTCTCCGATATCATCCCATGCAAGCGGCGACCTACACTTCTTACCATATAATGCTTCAAATGGCACCATCTGGATACTGGCTTGATAACTATTGTTATATGAGAACTCGACTAAGTGCAGGTGACTCTCCCAAGACCCTCTAAAATCTAGAGTGCAAGCTCGCAACATGTCTTCTAAAGTCTGGATCGTTCTTTCTGATTGCCCATCCGTCTGCGGATGGTAAGCCGTGCTAAATCTTAACTTGGTACCCAGACTATGATGTAAGCTCTTCCAGAAATGTGAGGTAAAGCGGATATCTCGATCCGACACAATACTGACAGGGACTCTATGCTGCCTGACTATCTGTTGCATATACAACTCTGCCAACTTTTCTGTAGATTGCCCTATTCTGGAAGGAAGAAAGTGTGCTACCTTCATAAGTCGGTCCACTATTACCCAAATAGCGTCCTTACCACTTGGTGATCTCGGTAAACCGGTCACAAAGTCCATTGTAATATGCTTCCATTTCCATTCCGGAATAGGAAGCGGTTGCAATAACCCAGCTGGCCTCTGCTGTTCTGCCTTTACTTGCTGACATACCAAGCAACGGAAAACAAATCTAGCTATCTCCCTCTTCATCCCGTTCCACCAGAAATGCTGCTTGATATCTTGGTACATCTTGGTCCCTCCAGGATGAATAGAATACTGAGAACTGTGAGCTTCTGCCATAACCTCTTGTCTGATATCTCCACTAGGCACACATAGACGTGATCCAAATCTAAGTGTACCATCTTCATGAATTCTCATCTCCTTCCTGAGTCCTGACTCACATTCTGCCCTAAGCTTTTGAATCCTTGGGTCTTGTGCCTGAGCTGCCTTGATCCTGCCTACCAAGTCGGATTGAACTTGTAGACTTGTTAGAACTCCTACATCACTAGGAAGTATAACCTCGATGCCCATCTCCTGAAGGTCTTCTAAGATATGCCTCTGTGTGGTTAACATAAATGTGCCGCCTCTCCTGCTAAGAGCGTCTGCTACTACATTAGCCTTGCCTGGATGATACTGAAGCTCCACGTCATAATCCTTAATCAACTACAACCATCTTCTCTGCCTCATGTTCAGCTCCTTCTGAGTAAAGATGTACTTCAGACTTTTATGGTCCGTGTACATATTTACTCGATCACCATATAAGTAATGCCTCCATAGCTTTAAAGCAAATACTACTGCCGCTAACTCCAAATCATGAGTTGGGTAATTCTTCTCGTGGTCCCGAAGCTGCCTAGATGCATATGCTATCACCTTCCCATGTTGCATAAGGACACATCCAAGTCCTTTACCTGACGTATCACAATATACTGTAAAACCTCCGAGTCCAACTGGCAATGTAAGAATAGGTGCTGATACCAACTTCTGCTTCAAAGTCTCAAATGATGCCTGACATTCTGCCGACCAAACGAACGGTACATCCTTCCGGGTCAAGCGGGTCATGGGTGCTGAAAGCCTTGCAAAGTCTGACACAAACCTTCTGTAATAACCTGCCAATTCCAAGAAACTTCGCACATCTGCTACGGTCTTGGGTACTGGCCAACTTTCTACTGCTTCTATCTTCTTGGGATCTACTGCTACTCCAGCTCCTGATATGATATGACCCAAAAATGAAATGTGATCCGACCAAAATTCATACTTACTGAGCTTGGCATACAACTGGTTCTCTCTCAGAACCTGCAACACTTTCCTGAGGTGGTCTTCATGCTCCTCTTCACTAGCAGAGTATACGAGAATGTCGTCAAGAAACACAACGACAAACTGGTCTAAGTATGGCATAAAGATACGATTCATCAAATCTATAAATATTGCTGGAGCATTGGTCAAACCAAACGACATTACTAAGAATTCATAATGCCCATACTTCGACCTGAATGTTGTCTTGGGAATGTCCTCCTTCCGAACCCTCACCTGATGGTACCCTGAACGAAGATCTATCTTGGAGAAAACTCTAGCTTTGCTCAACTGATCAAATAAGTCGTCGATCCTGGGTAATGGGTACTTGTTCTTCATTGTTGTCGCGTTAAGCTTCCTGTAGTCAATGCACAATCTGGATAACCCATCCTTCTTCCCCACAAGTACCACTGGTGCTGCCCATGGTGACACGCTAGCTTGGATAAACTTCTTCTCCTTCAGTTTCTCTATATGCTGGTATACCTTGGCCTGCTCTGAATCCGCCATTCTGTAAACTCGATCTGATATCGGTTTAGTTCCTGGTGCCAATTTTATACTGAACTCAATATCTCTAATCGGTGGTAGCCCTGGGAGTTCTTCGGGAAATACGTCTAGAAATTCTTCAACTACCTTCGGAATCTGAACTTCTTCCATTGCCGTTACTACTCCCTGCTCTTGCTGAGTTGCCTCTGATCTGACTAAGGTGAACCACTCCATGCCTGGAATATCAAAAGATACACTCCTTCTATGACAATCTATTGTCGCATGACTGTCTTTCAGCCAGTCCATACCTAAGATAACGTCAAAATTTCTAACAGGAAATTCTATCAACCGGGCGGGTAAGGAATGCCCGCAAACTACAACGCTACATACTAAAATAACTCTACTGACTCCCACGAGCCCATTACCAGTGAGTATATTCAACCTCTTTGGCAATGTCTCGAACTCCATTCCTAGTCGTGTCGCAAATTGTGCAGATATAAATGAATGGGATGCTCCAGAATCAAACAATGCTACTGCGGGATATGAGGCGATGAGAATGTTACCTGCCACAACATCTCCCGATGCCAATGCCTCCTCCAAGGACAGAGTGAATGCTTGCCCTCGACCTCTTTGCTGATTTCTATGCTGCGGCCTAGCCTGATGCTGCTGCTGGCCCCTTCCTTGATGAAGCTGGGGTGGTCTATGCTGGTGTTGCTGCATCGGCGGCCCCTGCTGCCGAAACATCTGAGCCTGCGGCAGTAACGGACGCTGTGCCAACGGCCTTACTGCCACTGGTGGTCCTCGATACTGGCCTGCCCCTGGTGCTGGCAGAGCAAAAAACTGTTGCCCTGGTCCTCCGGACCTCGAATTCATGGGACATGTGGTAACCCGATGGTCTGGATTTCTATATATCAGACATAGTCCATTCAATGTCCGACACACATCTCTAGTGTGCCCCATCTTCCCATAATAAGTGCAGCCCGCCGGAGGTTGCTGGTTCTTCCTCTGTTGCTGTTGCTGCTGCCTGGGTGGTGGTGCTGGTCCTCGTATCGCCACATCCTGGATACGAATACCAGTGGATGGTGCTGTTGTTCGGGGCGCTGCTCCCCCTCCTCCTTCAATCTGACTTTGGGATCTCTTCTGACCCCCAGTCCTCATCGCAAGCCTCTGAACGGTGATCTCATGCCTTCGAGTTGCCGTCAATACTTCGTCAAAAGTTTGGTAATTGTGCCCCTCTATCAATTGCAAGAGTTCAAAATGAAACCCTTGCTGAAACCTCATAGCCCTCTGGCTCTCTGTTGCTACCATATCTGGGGCGAATCTACTCAATCTGCAGAACTCCGCTGCATAAGCATCTACAGTCTTGCCGGCCTGCCTGAGGTTGATAAACTTCTGTTGTAGCTCAAACTGCGCCACAACTCCATAGTACTTGGCCTTGAATCTTGCAGTAAATCGTCCCAAGCCACAGGACGTCTGATGCCCACTTCCTCTGATTCCCACCAATCACGTGCGAGATCCTGAAGTAACAACTTCACTAGATCCACACGTTCTTCTGTCGGTACCTTAGCTGCTGTCAGAATAGCCTCAATATTCTTAAGCCATGCATCTGCTGAGATGGCATCCTCCGTGCCCTCGAAACGGCGGGAGTTGTACTTGCAAAACCTGGCTGATGCTCCTGAATCAGTCCTCACTCCTCTTTCCAAAGCCGTCTATAATCCTTGGTTGAGCAACACATTCTGCTCTTGTAGCTGAGTGTGCATGCGCTGCTGGGCCAACATCTGATGTTGCTGAGTAGCCATCATTCCTCTCATGATCTCCAGAAGGGCTGGTGTGTCCACTTGGGTAGGTGGAACTGTTGGTGGTGGTGGAACATCCGGATACTGCGATCCAGCTGCTGCTTCCACTATCACTTCTTCCTGGGTAGTCTCTTGAGTTAGTACTGGCCCTTGTTGCTGACCAACATGGTCAGGTTGTCCATGTTGCCCCTGCTGTTGTCCAGCTCTGACCGATGCGGACGAAGTATCCCTAAGAAAAAGGACAAGAGAACAATCAAACAACCGGACATGAAGGATCAATGAAGTCAAAGGATACCGGAATGTCAAGCAAGGGTTGAGAATAACGAATCATGAGATCAAAGAGGGAATACGTGTGATTGAGACATCCTATAAATCAAAACACTCCACAAGTCTGAAATCAGACCTGTATGGGCCACCACTAAAACTTTGTCACGCCCCAGAACCAGAATACTGGAGAGCGGGGGAATGACTCAGCCAGCTACGTATTACGGGTAGATGAATACCGTATAATACGATCAATGCTGTCTAACCAGACGAGGGGGTGCATACTACATGAAAGTCTTACTATGGTCACTTCATATCTATTGTCTCAATCATTCAAACAAGAAGCAAAAATAGAGAACATGTAAGATAAAGCAGTAAGGCGTCCCAAACGCTTAGTCAAAATGTTCTTGAGATCTGGCTTTACAAAACATAGCCAGATGGTATAGCAAAGTATACACAATTGTTATCAGCTGCAATCTGACTTAGTTACAATCATGTAAAAGTAAGTGCAAGACAATCCGACTAACATGTCGGTGCCAAACGGCTAAGTATGAAGTAAATAACAAAACGAGTGGTGAAGTAAGGAACCCACTCGAGTCCTTCTGCGATTATTCCCCTAGTATTGACCATCTTGGAGGTAGAAGTAAGCTGGATCCTCGGGGACCGGCTCTAAATCTGGCCATGCAAAACCAGAGAGGTTAGACCTCTAATAGCAAGTACCACAAGGGAGCACGATATGAAGGATTAAACCAGTAAGTAAGAGAATATAATAATAGATCTCTGCTCTCCACTAGGATTCACATAACATCACGACACTTCGAACCAACCTCCCAACCAAACAAGGACAGAAGTTGGCCCGTCATGTCCTGACATTCTGATCATCTCAGTTAGGCAACAGAGTAGGTACAGTACACAAACAAATCATCTTGAACGGCCAATCAACTACTACGGCTTGCTATTGTGAGTCCCAAGTTATCCTAAAATTATGCAAATAGGGATTCCTCAGTTCTTACTATGTGCGAGCAAGGCTAGTCTATCCAGTCAATCAATTGCGCCAATCATGTAATTAGACGAGTCCCAGCGGGACGCCTGCCGTTAATATAGCATGTACAACAATATAAGCAGATACCGTTCGCTGCCCGTGTGACAGATTTACAGTATCTGTGGGAACCAGCCGGCCTGTCGGGCACTACTAGTCCCAAGAGGGCTGCCATGTAAGAACTCGAGAATCCATTCTCTCCAAGCAATCATTATTTTATTTAACTCAATAGTCTCTACGTTGAGTGAAATCCCATGCCGTGGATCATGGTCATTCAAATGAGTACTTTTGTACGGGGTACGATATGCGCAACTCTACAACGATACCCGTGCAGCTATGTTGTAGGTCTTACATAGCGTCATACAACAATCAAATCTAACCACGGAGTAATCATGCCTTGACCATAAAGTACACATGCTGTTTTTGTAAGATAAATAAATAACTAAATAAATAAATAAATAATTTGAAGCCTGCATGTGCCTGTATGCCAATATTCGGGATCGGCTAATCGATTGCAATAGTTCATTATATGAACGTGTCTCATTCATTCAATTCAATAAGACGACTAGCCAGTCTCTTAGTTCCAACTAGGAACGCATGATCAATTATTAGTCAATGTCACAATCATTATCAATGGTGACAAGGCATGAAAATCAATTAGTATTCAATGGGGTCGAGTCTATAACTCCTCAGAGTTAAGTTCCAGTCTTACTGGGTATTCATGGATCAATCAGGACACAAGGCGCATTCCACATAATAATATGTATTAACAATATTAACATATCATGATTTATCAAGTTCATGCCAAAAGGCGTAAGGATATAATAGAAGAATTATCATGCCATCATTAAATGAATAAGTTATAGAGCAAATAGTGACACCCAGGTCAGGAAGTCACGCCAACAAGTCTATGCTAAGGCCAAAAGTCACGCCAACAAGTCTAGTAGATAGGAGCGTGAAAAGTAATTCACGCAAGGGAAATTCACGCACGCACAGCGTGAGCGTGAAAAGTGATTCACACACTCATAACGTGAGCGTGAAAAAGGGAGCATGAAAAGGGAGTGTGAAAAGTGATAAGAAATTCACGCACGCACGCAAGGATGTGTGCGTAACTCAAATATCACGCTGGCACGTAAAGACGTGTGCGTGACTAAAATTCACGCTGACACGTAAAGACGTGTGCGTGACTGAAATCCACGCTGATACGTAAAGACGTGTGCGTGACTAAAAATTCACGCACGCTCGTGAGAACGTGAGCGTGGCTGAAAATTCACGCACGCACGTAAAGACGTGAGCGTGACTAAAAATACACGCAGACACGTAAGAACGTGAGCGTGACTGAAAATACACGCAGACACGTAAGAACGTGAGCGTGACTCAGGAACCTTCGTCCCAAGCCAGAAATGAAGTTCCCATGGTTCAGAACCCATGGACAACCGAGAATACCACAACTTAGATCTAGAAGAAACAAGCCACAGAAATCAAAAATGCTAAGTAGTAAACTCTCTCAGGATCACAAGAGGAAGACAAATGAACCATAAAAATGATTCTCCAAGTGGAAGCAAGAAGCAAAATTGCACTTGCCTGCTGCTACTGCTGGTAGGTGGAGAAGTGATGAGAGGAAGAAGAAGAAGTAATGGTAAAGAATGAGAGTTATGAGGAGAGAGAATGAGATGGAAGCTTTAAATAGGGAAGGGTGGTAGGTGGGGTTATTGGGTCGGGTTCAACCAAGGCCAATCCGAAAGCAAGCAGAGAGGTTAAAAGCAGAAAATAACAGCAGGAAATAAAATACAAAAAATAAAATACAGGAATAAAATTACAGGAAATTAAATTAACATGAAAATTAATGAGCAGATAATTAATTAATCATGAAATTATAGAAATTTAAATACAGGATAATACATGATAAATATTAAATAAATACATATGAGTTGTACATGTATAAAAATACGCATTCTGGGAACGGGGAGTGACAACTTGCCGCATGAAATGTTCATGCGGTCAAGTCAAGTACTGTTCTTCTTCTCCAATTTCTGGGAAGAAGAACACCATGAGAGCCAAGTCCTCAAGCTCCATAACTCCATCATCCGGAATCCAAATCCGAACTTCCATAGGTCAAAATAGGGTAGAACGAAATTCTCTACAACATGGAACCATCAAAACTCGAAAATAAGCAGATTAAGTAGATCAAAACCCAAAAAATCCGAAAATAAAATAAATATAGATCTACAAGAACCTAGCCATGGAAAGTGAAAATGCCAAGTTCTAAAGTTAGTTAAAATGCTTTAAGGAAGAGAATGAAGCAATAAAATTGGAGTTCCTCCATGAAGCAAGTTGCACTTGCCTAGACCTCTCTCTTCTCTCTTTGGTAGGTAAGGAAGTAAATGAGGAAGAAGAAGAAGATAAATGAAGAGAGAGAATGAAGAGGGCTAATAAATACAAATGGAGGTGGTAGGTAGGGGGTTCATCCAAGGGTTCATCATGAACCCAATCAAAACTAAGCCAGGCCGAACCAACCCAAGGATAAACCAAGCCAAGCCAAGCCAAGAAGGAATTAAGCAAGGAAATCATGCAATACAAGAATAAATACGTACACGTATTCCGAAAATACGCAATACGAACCACAGGCATTACAACTCTACCCACCTTAAAAGAATTTCGTCATCGGAATTTAATCAAGAGGCTAGAGGAGCAATGACAAGCTACATTAATCACATGTAAGCTATAACTAGGCAGACAATCACTCATTCAAGCAAGGAATCGAAGGCATGAGGCATAAGAAGACATTATACCTCACGAGTCAAACAAGTCAGGATATCGCGATCGGATATCATCCTCACGCTCCCACGTTGACTCACCCAAAGAGTGATGAACTCAAGCAACACGAACTAAACTGATAGTCTTGCGCTTGAGGTCTCTCTCTTTGGTCAAACAGGGACACGGGCCTCTCCTCATACGAAAAGGTTGGTACCAATAACCGTTTTCGAATGATCTAGGACATGGCTCGGGCCCGGGATATACTGTGGTAGTTAGGACACATGAAACATGACATATATCCCGCATAACGACGGTCGGAAAGCAAGACAATAGGACACATATACTTCTCCGCCGATTCTGGATCTGGGCCTGGGCCAGGGCGAATTGCTGAGGCCTCTGTTGCTGGAAGGCCTGGGCCTGAGACGGCAATGGACCTGGGAACGGAAGCTGCTGTGGTTGGTGAACTGGAGCTGGTTCTGGTGCTGGTGCTGGTGCTGGTGCTGGTCCCATAACCGAAGGATTAGTTACTGTCGACGATGATCTGTTTCTGAACGGACAAGATCCTATCATGTGATCCGGCGAACCATAAACCAAGCACAATCCCTGTGCTCTGCGGCACTCAGTAACAACATGCTCGGGCTTTCCGCAATGAGAACAACCGGTCGCGAAAGGCCGCTTCTGCTTCTGCTGCTGGGGATAGGTCGGGGCAGAATGCTGTAAGGAGGTAACCGAATCTGTACTTGTAGCTCCAATGGTCATGGCCCTAGCTGCTGGGGCCGGTGCTGAGGATTGGTTCATCTGGTCATGAGACCGCTTTTGACCTCCGGTCCGGTCCGCTATCCTTCGGGAAGTGTACTCATGCCTCCTCGCTGCTCGCAAGACGGCATCAAAAGTTCTGTGCTCGAACTGCTCTACTGCCAATATGATCTCCAAGTGGAGCCCCTGCTGAAATCGTTGTGCTCTGTCTAGCTCGGTTGCCACCAAGGTGGGAGCAAACCGACTCAACCTTGAAAACTCGGCCGTATATCCGTCGACCGTCCTGTTCATCTGCCTGAGATTACTAAACCTGGTCTGCAGGTCATATCTAGCCACTGCGTCGAAGTACTTGGTCTGAAACATATCACTGAATACCGCCCACATGACAGGCGTACCCAAACTCGCTGCTTGCATAGCCCACCAGCTGCGGGCTAGATCTAGTAACTGCAGGCGCACCACAGCCACCTTCTCTGTTTCAGGGGTCCTGGATGTCTCCAAGATAACTTCAATGTCCTGTAGCCAGGCATCTGCAGCAATAGCATCCTCGCTGCCGTCGAAGAAGGGAGGGTTCAGGCACTTGAAATTGTTGACCGCACTGTTCCCTCGAGGATCACTTTCGCTCATAGCATCTTGTACTGCTTGCTGCAAGGCATCACCTCGACGGTCCTGAGATGCAAGCAACTCACGGATGAGCCCTATCAAGGCCCCATCCTCTGGCCCTGCTGGCGGAACTGGCTGGACTGGGGGCTCTGGTTCTCTAGAAGGCATGGCTCGGGAGGCGGCTGCTGAGGACTGATCTTGATCTTCTTGCTGTTGCTGGTCTGCCGGCCGAACTTCTTCTGGCTGATCAACATGAATGATGCCACTGAAGCAATAACATCGGGAATATTAAGGAAGGACCAGGATAGAACAATGATGCAAGCATGTTATCAAGTCAGGGATCGAAGGAGATAAGAAGATACGAGTGAAGATCAAAGGCCAGTACAGATTGAGACATCTATCCGGTAAACTCTCACATTTCTTGATTTACAAGACCTGCATGGGCCACCACTTAAACCATGTCACGCTCCAGAACCAGAATACTGGAGAGCGGGGGCAGACATATCCAGCTACGTATAATGAAATATAATCCATCTCACCATACGGTCACGGCTGTCTAGATATGTGAGGATTTATCTACAAGCCATCAGTCTCTTAAGGTCATAAATTATCCTATTGTCTCAATCTCAACCAACTAGTAATAGTTACAAGATATCAGACCACCAAATATACAATTGTAAGGCGTCCCAAACATTACATATCCAGATGATCATGAAGCTAGTCGTACAAAATATAAGGACTAGCAAGAGTTAAGTTGTACATGATCAACCTCGAGTTGCCAATCATGTTACAGCCCGTAGGCAGACAGTAAGTAAAATATACACGAGCTAACACTTGCTCGGCGGCTAAGCGCCTCAAAAGAATAATGTACGATTACAATGGAAGAACAAAAGAAACCCACTCGTTGCCAGGATTCCCTCTAGTGGTCACCATCTGGCTGGAAAGCAGGTAGATCCTTTGCTGCTGCTCCGGTATCTGACCATATAAAACCAGCTGGATCAGACCCCAGAAAGAGCAAGTGCCACAAAGGAGGCTTCACTTAGGAACTAAAACCAGCATATTAGCACAAGATTATAATTACATAATAAGAGACAGTAATTAAGAAAAAGCATGATAGGTGAATATAAAAGACAATCATGTACAGAATCAATAAAAGACAGAGCATATGGAAAAGCATGACAGGATGATATACGATGAGATAACCATAGGACTATTCAGATAACCAGGTTACAACCCGTAAACCAAACAAGGACCGGGGTTGTAACCCTTCGTCTGAATGGAACTTGGCTTCTCCCACCATTTATCGGCAAGGTAAATATAAGAAATCGAGACATGTAATAATCTTGTGCAGGATCAAGACAAGACTAGACAGATTGAACCCCATCCAACAATCACGGCCAAGCAATAAGTACGGCTTGCTACTTTAACTAACTAGGGTTATCACAGGCCTAGTTACTAGCAAATGCAATAAGAATTCCAAGTCCGGTTACCTGTTTATTACTACCTGAGTGATCCCAGCAAGAAAAGGAAAAGATAGCTGGATATAGCAGACACACTGTAGTAAGATACATGTGTCCTAAGGTACCACACTCGACGGCGGGCTGGAAGTCCGCTCATCTCGACGGATAGCAACAAATCCCATGTATATATATATATATAAGGCCGGGACCAAAGGGGCAACAGGTAACTGGGAAATTCTCCATGAACTATTTGATCAATCTAGTCATTAACCTAGCCAGATTCAGTAAGAATCCCTGACCGTGGTACTCAGGGATCATGCCCTAGACATGATGCAAGACACAAAGGACTCGTAGTTTATACAAGCACAAACATCCATGGTGTCCAGACCAATGAATTAATTATACAGGTTATGTCATGTCAGGTAGCCGTCGCAACAGCTTATCAAGATATATCATGTCAGGTTATCATGTCAAGTGTACTTGTCAGGAGTGCGCCACGACGGGTCACTATCAGGTCATGTCAGGTTTACTTGTCAAGAGTACACCACTACGGGTCACTATCGTGTCATGCTCAGGTACCATTAAACATATTAAATAAATCCATGATTTTCAAGGGCTATAGAAGAGCCATGCGGCTAAAGCATATGCGGTCAGGAAAGGGTAAGACTCATGCGGCCGAATTAGAACAGTGCATGCGGCCAGGGTCCCTGGATCCCATACGGCCAAGACAAGGGGGCGCATGCTGCTGGAAGGGAGCAAGGGCGCATGCGGCCAGGGGGACGAGGGCGCATGCGGCTGAGGATGTACATGGCCCCATGCGGCTAAGATCAATCGAATCCATACAACACAGGGTTCAAAACCCATGCGGCTGGAATCAATTGGATCCATGCGGCCCGATTAATTGAGTCCATGCGGCTCAGGTCAATCGAGTCCATGCGGCTCAATCAATCGAGTCCATGCGGCGCAATCAATCGAGTCCATGCGGCGCAGGTAGGAGCGGAGCTTATGCGAAAGCGGGGTCACGCGCCTATGCGGCTGCGACTCAAGTGGGGAGGGGCTCATGCGGCTAAGATAATTTATGCGGCTCAGAAGAGTACAAGGGCGCATATGCGGCCAAGTGGGGAAAAGTCCATGCGGCTCAGAGAACACTTGCCGCATGAAATGTTCATGCGGTCAAGTCAAGTACTGTTCTTCTTCTCCAATTTCTGAGAAGAAGAACACCATGAGAGCCAAGTCCTCAAGCTCCATAACTCCATCATCCGAAATCCAAATTCGAACTTCCAAAGGTCAAAATGGGGTAGAACGAAATTCTCTACAACATGGAACCATCAAAACTCGAAAATAATCAGATTAAGTAGATCAAAACCCAAGAAATCCGAAAATAAAGTAAATATAGATCTACAAGAACCTAGCCATGGAAAGTGAAAATGCCAAGTTCTAAAGTTAGTTAAAATGCTGTAAGGAAGAGAATGAAGCAATAAAATTGGAGTTCCTCCATGAAGCAAGTTGCACTTGCCTAGACCTCTCTCTTCTTTCTCTGGTAGGTAAGGAAGTAAATGAGGAAGAAGAAGAAGATAAATGAAGAGAGAGAATGAAGAGGGCTAATAAATACAAATGGAGGTGGTAGGTAGGGGGTTCATCCAAGGGTTCATCATGAACCCAATCAAAACCAAGCCAGGCCGAACCAACCCAAGGATAAACCAAGCCAAGCCAAGAAGGAATTAAGCAAAGAAATCATGCAATACAAGAATAAATACGTACACGTATTCCGAAAATACGCAATACGAACCACAGACATTACAACTCTACCCACCTTAAAAGAATTCCGTCCTCGGAATTTAATCAAGAGGCTAGAGAAGCAATGACAAGCTACATTAATCACATGCAAGCTATAACTAGGCAGACAATCACTCATTCAAGCAAGGAATCGAAGGCATGAGGCATAAGAAGACATTATACCTCACGAGTCAAACAAGTCAGGATATCACGATCGGATATCGTCCTCACGCTCCCACGTTGACTCACCCAAAGAGCGATGAACTCAAGCAACACGAACTAAACTGATAGTCTTGCGCTTGAGGTCTCTCTCTTTGGTCAAACAGGGACACGGGTACCAATAACCGTTTTCGAATGATCTAGGACATGGCTCGGGCCCGGGATATACCGTGGTAGTTAGGATACATGAAACATGACATGTATCCCGCATAACGATGGTCGAAAAGCAAGACAATAGGACACAGATACCTCTCCGCCGATTCTGGATCTGGGCCTGGGCCAGGGCGACATGCTGAGGCCTCTGTTGCTGGAAGGCCTGGGCCTGAGACGGCAATGGACCTGGGAACGGAAGCTGCTGTGGTTGGTGAACTGGAGCTGGTTCTGGTGCTGGTGCTGGTGCTGGTGCTGGTGCTGGTCCCATAACCGAGGGACTAGTTACTGTCGACGATGATATGTTTCTGAACGGACAAGATCCTATCATGTGGTCCGGCGAACCACAAACCAAGCACAATCCCTGGATAGACCATTGTACAACTATTATATAACATTGTACATCTATTGTATAACATTGTACACTATTGTATAAGATAACGTAACTGGAGTGGATCCTTGTGTATTGATTGGGAAGGGAGAGTAGAATTGGTTATGTAATCAAATCCTATTGTACAACAATGTATAACTATTGTATATGTCCATTGTGCACTCACATACAATGGAGTTACCATTGCATTGTCCTAAACCGTTTATATAACCATATTGTACTCTAAATCAAATATTGCTTACGGTTCTTACTTATCATATATATATATTTTCTATTATCAAATCTCTGCTATTTTTCATATACATTCATCTTTCAGCGTTTTCTGTATTTTACTCTATTGCATGCTTTATATTTTCTAACTTGATATGAACTGCATGAGATGTATTGTGCTCGCTCTTGTCCTGACTGGACATGTTGATAAATTTTACAGATAGCTTGGAGGTTGCCTGCTAGCCTAGAGGAGACACAGTAGAGATTGTATAGATAGTTATTTTAGTTGTCTTGAGTTGTATTTACTTTATGGATTACTGTATTTAAGATTTGAGATATTTTCTGGGTTTGTGTATCTTAGACACTTAGACTTCTATCTGCAGTATCTCTTTGTGGATTTCATATTTTATCTATCTTTTATCATGCTCTATCTTAGATGTGATTGAGACTGTATTTGCTATGTCACCTCCATTCGGAGTGTATATACTGTACAGGTACCTTTATATTGTTAGATGTTTGACCTAGGACAGCGTTCTACCGCCGACACTGCGGCGTAGGCTGGACGTACCCACTTCTCGTGCCCTTACTCTAGGGTGCGGGTCGTGACAGATTTTATCTGGAGGGGTGGTATCCATGCTATTGCTTGGCGTGATCTGTGTCGACCGAGAGAAGAAGGAGGTGTTGCTCTTCGATCCATGCATGTGCTTACACAGTTGGGGGATAGAAACTAGTCTGGAGATTCCTACAGGGTGATTCATTGTGGGCAAATTGGATGGGAGCAGATACTTGAAACGTACTAACTTCTGGGCATACTACCCTACCAACAATGAGACGGTTTTCTTTAAACAACGATTGAAGCATAGAGTAGTCGTAAGCTAGAGGGTGGAGTGTGTTACCAAGGATGGTGAGGATACTGATCTCTGGTTAGACCCTTGGATACAACACAATGGGTTACTCAATTGGGTTAGGGGACATGCATCAGGTCACAAGTACACGAGTACATGTATGGCACTCATTCAACAAGTTTGGGTGGACCATAGTTTGCCGAAAGACACATGGACTTGGGGGGGATCTCCAAACGACGACTTTATCTCCAAAGTTCAAGCTCGGAAGGTACATGTTAAATGAGAAGCGACATAGGTTGTATGGTGCAAAATGAGTGCAAAGAAAATGCAGCTATGCCTTTGCAAGCTTCTAATAGGGAGGCTCCTCACTTTGGATCAGCTTGCGAGGTTTGGCGTCCAGACTGGTATTATGTAGGGGTGCAACTCGGGCGGGTTGGGTCGGGTTTGAGGTTAACCCAAGCCCAACCCGATAGATCATAAGCCTAGCCCAAGCCCAAGCCCGACCCGACTTCGGGTTCAACATATGAAGCCCAAGACCATGCCCGGAGGATCGGGTTGGACTCGGGTTGGGTCGGGTCCATCGGGTTTATCGGACTCTAATATGATATTTGAAATAATTTTAAACAAAGTAATATTAAATGCATAATCAAATAGCAATCAAGCCTCAATCATTACAAAATAAAACTGAAACGAGATTTAGAACAAGGAGTTGAAGAGTTTGGGTGAAAAAAATTATAGTTTAAACTTTTTACTTAAGTAGTACGAAACAATATATATATAAATTATATGTATGTTGGGTTTCGGGTTCTTCGGGTTACCCAACACATGAACCCAAGCCCAACCCGATTTTTGATCGGGTTCAAATATTTTAACCCAAGCCCAAGCCCGAACCCGAATATCTTCAACCCTAACCCAACCCATTAACGGGTTTATCCGATCGGGTTCGGGTTTAGCCCGCCCGAGTTGCACCCCTAGTATTATGCACTGTGTCATGTGTTGGCAGGACATAAGTGGTATACGGAGGCCAGACTCAGGTTGGCCGCTGCATTGTGGCATATATAGAGAGAGAATGCTCGTATTTTCGAGTCTACATACATATCAGAAAGGGGCGTACTGTATAATATTGAAAATGATGTAACCTGTATGTGATTACCAAAGGTGCCGCCTTGAATGGTTGAGTTGTCCTGTGTCCTTTATGATACGAATTACCTTTTATATATATATATATATATATATATATATATATATATATATATATATATATATATATATATATATATATTTGAAAGAAGGTAATTGTGGCGAACGCTTCCACCGGAAATTGATCTCTTGACCACTCGGACAGTATGCCTCAATTAGCTAACTGTTTTTATTAAATTTAATAAATAATTTTAATTAGTATAGTTAGAAAACAACATATTTGGAGAAAAAAAAAGTTTCACTAAAACTAAACTTTTCTCATTATACAGTAATACAGATTTTACTCCGGCCGTTCAGTCACCTCAGTTCACCTGCAGAGGTACAGGCGGGGTGATAGTCCTCCTCCTCCAGATATTCATCTCCTTCTTTGGCTCCAAAGCCACCGCACCGCCGCCGACCAGTATCGGCGCAGAGTGCGGGACCATCTGCTCCTCCGCCTCTTTCTCCTCCACCTCCTCCACCACCAGCTCGTCGTTGTTCTGGACTATCGTCCTCCAGTCGAAATCCTTCAAAGTCTCCCTCCCGCTCGCGTAACTCCTCATCCTCCCTATGCCCGGCGCCGCAACAGCCTCGTCGTCGCTGCTGTCGTGGACGTCCAGCCTCCTCGCAGGCTTAGCCGCCTTTGATCTCCAAAACATCCCACCTATCGATGAAGTCCGCTTTGGCGCTTCCTTCGCCTTCTTCTTCCTCTGCTCTTCCTCCTTCCTCGTCACCAACAGCTCCTCCTCCTTCTCCTTCTTCAGCTTCATCATCTTCTTCTTCTTCCTGCTGTTGCTGCTCTTCTTGTTATGGTTCACCTGGCCGATACACGACACCTTCGGCGAGGTCGGCTCTTCCTCTTCCTCCTCCAGCATCCCGCTGCTCTTGCGCCTGCAGTGTTCCGGTATCATGGGGACGATCGGACCCGAGAACATGTGCTTGCTGCTTTTGTTGCTGCTGCTGTTGTGGTTCGGGATCGAGAACGATGCTGCTTTCGGCAAGAACTTGAGTATCTTCCCGGCCATCGACGTGCTGACTAAAATTCTCTCTCTCTTCTTCTTCTTCTTCTTCTTCTTTGTTAATTTCCTTCTTTGAAGGCTCTCTCTATGGATGCATTCGTGTGCTTCTAATTATATAGGGATGAGCTGAGGAAAATTCGAGAGAAGCGGTTTGGTCAAGAAAGGAGGGAGAGATGTGTGTACAGCTCAAGTTTTACAAGGAACTAATTAAGAGCTGGAGGAAGGAATAGGTTCAGACAAACTTATATTTGTGTTCTTACGGAATTATATGACATTATGACTTGACTGCGTGATGTTGCTTATGACAATTGCGCTCATAAAATTTCTACGACTTCATCAACGTTTTCTGCGTTCTCTTAACTATAGTCAATCAAAGGGAAGGAGGTGATTAATAACGGACAGTTGGATGCATTTTGTAGGTAGGTGGCAGCTGTTTTTTTTGGGGTTTCTTTTCTTTTGTGTACCAGTCCCTGCAACTTTATATACTATGACTTTTCAATGCTTGTCTAGGTCCATGAAACTTTACATACATACCAAGCAAAATTATATTTTACATGTGCTACGTCAGTGAAGGCCCATGAGACAGTTGCTTAAGGTCCCAAAATTTAGAGGACATCACAATTTTTTTTAGTATACATAGGCTGTTGAAGCCCACTGCCCACTACCTGCAGCCTGGGCCTGCTGATGGTCCACCACCCACGGTTGCTATTGGTTATTTGTTAAACTTGAAGACAATATTTTTTAGAATTTTTTTGAGGGAGAGACTCACGGCTGCGCCTACGTCCTTCTTTGTTGGAAGACAGGTCACACGGAAAGAAGCAGCGACGGCTCAGCCCTTTTCCTTTTTCACATGTAATATTTTGAATCTATGATTATTTTTATTATGTAATAATATGATTTGTTGTTGAATGAATGGATGTATGTTAACATTTTATTTGTATATTTTTTTGATGTGATGGTATAATGTTATTCAGCTTTAGAAATAATTAAGTAATTCTATACTCATAGTACAATCTTAAAAGCATTTTCATTTTAAAAAAAAAATGTGTTGTTGAATGAATTTTGGATATTAAATTTTGTTTATAGTTTTAATTTTTTGGGGTTTAAAATACTATTGTATCATTATTGATAATAAAAAAAAATTAACATTAAATTTTGATGGTACCATTTTTAGAATTTATCTTAGGTCTCAAAATCTAAAGGACTTATACAAGTACTGAAAAGTAATAGGGACTTGTAACAATTTATTGAAAGTTTTGTGTACATAACGCCAAAACTTTTCATTTGTGCACTCGTATGATCGTATCATGCTTTACTATTTCCCTTGCGGAAATTTCAAACTATTGTTTGCTGCATACAAACAAACCCCCATATTTTGCACGTGCATCCCGTGGTGAGTACTATATCTTATATAGTTTTATATCTTTTATTAGTTTATATAAATATTAAAATTGCTACGATAATCCCGCATTATGTAGTTTTATATACGGATATGACATGGTAGAATCTATGCACCCGCTAGCATGACATATGTCTGAAATTTGGCATCATTTGTACTAAATTAATTGTTATAATTAGGAAATATAGCATCCATAAATTGTAACTACCGAATGAGTTTGAATAATATATATGAAATATATATTATTTACATATATGTCTAAAATTTATTAGGCCACCCCTTAATGTTTCTAGAAATTTCTGATTGGATGGGTTGATTTTGTTTTGTCTGTTAAGTTTAAGTGATATTTTATTCTTGTAATTTTGTTGCACTCTTTGTTTCTTCCTTACCGAAAATCAAGATTATTGCTCTGGTCCTAGTAACCAAGTCTCTTGAGACGTTCCACAATACATATTCAACAGCCTTAATTATCTATTTTATACATATTGTACTTGTATCTTTCTAATTTTGCACTTTGCCCTATCTTTTACTATGTGAAGGATCAGATAATGAAAAATTTATTGGATGGTCCGAGCTCACCACCTGACTGACTATTGTGAATGGGTAGATTTTTTTTTTCAAGGTCAATGTAACGGACTCTATTGTCATCCAATTTCCTAGTGCTTTAATGGTTCAAATTGTGTTTTCCTTAAACTATGGCATAACCGACTCCATCGGTCATTTAGCTTCCCGGTTGTTCACAATATTTTGTCTTCTATGTCATTGTCTATAAACAATGATCAATGATTTAGTTTTATTTGTAATGCTTGTTTGCAAAGATTCATCGGTTTCCTTATCCACCAACAAATTCTCAATTCCCTAGACCACTATATCTTATTCATACAGACAATGGAGGAGCCAGGATTTTAATCAAGGGACGTAATACTTATTATTAAAATAATAATAAATTGTAATAACACGTTTATAATTTTAAAAATATCATATATTAATATCAAATGTCATAAACTATTACAATCTTGTTCTGGAGATTTATTGAAAATTTTGAATAGTCTATCATTTTTCATTTGAAAAATATCCAATTTTGAAATATTAGCCAAAATAGTTGGGTACTTACTGCTACAATATAAAATATGATATAAAAAATATAAAATTAAAATTTTGAAATCAGGATGTACAAAAGACATAATTGAAGTATTAATGTGAAATTAAAAAGATGCAAACTGTAAAGCTAAATAAAATAACCATTAGTCATATTGGCTTTCCAACTAATTTTAAACATAATGTCTCAAGTTAGTTAATTGGGTATTGGTAGGATAGAACTTTGATCACAAAAACTGTCATAACAATAAAACACAGTCAAAATGGTGACAAGATTAACAACATAAGCAGTAAACAAGTAAACAGTTAAGTTATGAAACTAAATTGGAAAACCCAGATGTTAAAAAGAAAATTTGTGTAAGCAATTTGTAAAGCATGCAAGAAACAACCCAACGGGAAGGAGTTGTAGGAAGACTGGAAGAGAGGAGGAAGAAAAGAGTGTTGAACTTAAAATAGAGAATGATTAACTGCTGAAAATTTGAGTAGGAAGCAAGCAGAAGCCCAACGGTCCTAACAATGTTGTGGTGGAAATTTGTAGATTGTTTGCTACTGAAACACAATAGACTGTCTGCTAGACTGCTGTAGATTGTGTACTGTAGAAATTAACTTGGGTAGGAAGTAGCAGTCGCTTCCTTTTGATGGATAGTCCGCTACTGTAGACCGTCTGTTAGTGTACACTTTTCTTGTGACGGATCACCGATCTGCGATTGTACTATATATGAAAAAAATAAGGGTTATTTACACTAACTACCCCTATGTTTTTGATTTATAACACGGGGTACCTCTGATTTAAACTATTTACACTAACTACCCCTCCCTTTAGAAAACGTAGGGGTAGCTAGTGTTATAATTTTTTTATTTTTCCTTAAAGTAGGGGTACCCCGTGTAATAAACCAAAATCATAGGGGTAGTTAGTGTAAATAGTTTAAAAGTAGGGGTACCCCGTGTTATAAATCAAAAACATAGGGGTAGTTAGTGTAAATAATCCAAAAAATAATTTCTTTTGGAATCCAGGGAGCACAGCCGCGCCCCCTCTGGCACACAAATAAGTATTACATTTATTTTAGTGACGATTTCTCTAAATTCAGTTGGTTTTATGTAATATTTTCTCGTTCTCAATCCTTCGACATTTTTGGATTTTTTCGCTCTCATGTTAAAATATCTCATAGAATCAAATTTTTCCATACACGCGGTGGAAAAGGCCTTGGCCTCATTTGGTACACTATAACGTAATCGTAATAGTAATATAATCAAATAAAAAATATAATTTTTTTTTCTGATTATATTGCGTTCACGATTACATTATAGTGAACCAAACGGGATCTTACGTTGCATATATTCAAAATGAACTCGCATGATCGTTCAGTCCTTGAAAATATAACTTTGACCTCGTTTTCATTAACAAAATATATCACCACATTACCAACATGAGTCTCACTCTTTTAGCACACTAAACCAAAATAGTTAATTAGGAACACTAGACATATTACAATCTGGAACATCTATATAGCGTGCCTAGATTTTGGAACGCAATAAAACTGTGCCAAAACAAAAAACGTTCCAAATATTATATTTTTATTTTTTATAAAAAGTTATTAATTTTGGAACACATATAAACTGTTCCAAACCAGTTCCAAATGGCAAAAACTCAATCACGTGCTCTCACGTGACCTTAACAAAGCATCCAGCCCATTATTTCTAATCTGGCACATAAACCCTACCTCTTTTCTCTTTCGTAAGCTATCTCTACCTCTTTGGCGGGAATTAAAAACTCCGCGGGAAAATTAGCTTCTCTGGCGGCCGTCGGTCATCGGGGCTGAATCACCGTCGATCGTCCTCATCTCTCCATCCCGTCGGGTCTAAACCATCGACGGGATCATCGCCGTCCTCATCTCGCCTTCCTCATCGACGGGATCATCGCCGTCCTCATCGACAAGATTATCGCCGTCCTCATCGACGGGATCATCCCCGTCCTCATCGACAGGATCATCGCCGTCCTCATCGACGGGATCATCGCCGTCCTCATCTCGCCTTCCTCGCACTCTGAGGTATTCGTATGCCCTTATTATTTTGAACCCTAAAAAATTGAAGGGTTATGGAAGAAATTTGATTTTGAAACCCTAAAAAAATTGAAAGGGTTATGGAAGAACATTTGATTTTGAAACCCTAAAAAAATTGAAGGGTTCTGAAAGAATATTGTTTTTATTAAGCTATTCCCACGGCGGGATCACGGCTGTCGAGTCTCTCCGTCCTCATCTTGGCCTACTGCTTGGAACAACCATCTAAGGGAGAATGATTATATATATATATTCTGCAATGCATATAGTATTTACCCCTATATATTTGATCCTTTCTCTTGAAATCCTCCAAGTGACAACCATATATTTGATTCCCTATCACATTCAACTGTTAGTATACGATCAATGTGTACCATCACTATCTCATTGTTAGACTGCTCTGAAAGGAGCAAAGATCAGTATGAATGCTCGAAAGGAAATATAATTATCTTTCCACATCCTAACACAGAATGTACTTCAATATAACCAAAACAATATATGCAGGACAAGGTTATAACAGTGATGATCTATTTGAGGTACATTACGACTCATAATTGTTCCGAAAGCAGGTAACAATTTTCGTCTACAACCTACTGACATCTAGGAGGCCCCATGAATATTGAACTAATAATTACACTATAAATCAATCATCACATACTTGTTGTATCAAGGATTAGCATTAAGTGCTTCTTTGAATAGTGGAGGCTGAAAATATAAGAAGCCCCTTTAAAAAGATTCTACAGTTTATGTCGTTTACCAATGATATCTTAGTTGATGAGACCGATGATTATAGCTACACACCCGAAACAAAAGGAAGCCTGGTACCTCCTGTCCTGATGAATATCTTTCTTCACCAAGTTGATGGGGATCAACACTGAATATGTTGCTCTTTACCACTCTGAATTTATTTCCCCGTGTATCGTATTTTATAGTTTTTTTTTAGATTTTTAGTATTATATCAGCTATATCCTATTTGAATCTTGTATTCATATCCGTGCTTCATGATTGCTAAACATGATCATATATACATCATGACGGAGGAGGTCAATGAAAATGTTGTTACTTGTTAGTGGCATTAAAGGATAATGAAAGAAGTGGGAACTTCTTATGGGGGTATTATGTGATTATAAAATACGGATGAGCAGAGAAATTATAGCTTCTGGATAATCAAAGAACATGTCTAGAAATTAAGTGTAGAAATGAAGAGGCTTAGAAGAACAAGAAACAAGTACATTCATGGGAAAAATAGACTCGGTTTCCACTAAAAGGGGTTGAAATCATTTAAGATGATTTGGACATGTGGGAATGGATATCAACAGTGCATCATTATGAGTGAGTTAAAGGATTTGGGCATGTGGGTATGGATATCAACAGTGTATCATAGCCCAAGGAATTCCCTTAGGGAAATAATTATTAAATGCCTGGTATCTTAACTCTATTGCAAAAAGAACACCTCGGATCTACCCGTTTAAATGGGTAACCGGGTAGGTTGAGCCGTTTTATAATGGGTTAACCGCGTAGGGTTGACCCATTTTAAAACGGGGTGGGTTCCAGTTGAGGTTAAACGAGCTGTATTGAATATGACCAGACCCAAACATGACCCAATTGCCACCACTAGTTTCTGAGGGATAGAAAAATTCTGCATCATCAGACATCCTAACTGTTATATCCTGAGTTGCATTAGCAAGCCCTAGGTCCTTATAATAGATTCAATTCATGTTTCTTTCAGACTGCACTCGCCTTAGTAGTACATTTAATCAGAATAATATCACTCCTAATCCAAATGCACAGTCCAAACCATCCCAAACGATTTCAATCTTTAGTCAAATTGAACTAATAAAGTCATTTATGAATCTGTCTATTTTCATATGGTAGCATATCCATCTAAACATTCTAATCACAGCTTTTCTGGACATGTTAATTGACTGTCAAGATACACAAAAGTTGGCTGGTTTGTATTATCGTCCAAAAAATTATTCTTTGAATTTCATGGTATCTTATTACCACCACACAATACTTTAGAAGCCTCCACTTCAATCATGTTCTGAATTTAAGTCGGTGAAAGTGAGAACAACTGCCTCCACAACCTGGCCTTTGTGATAATGGACATAGCTCTTGGATATTTCTTGACCATCAATTTTTAATTGTTTCCACCCCTTCTCATAGTCTCATTACACTTTGCTAAATCCTATCTATTGTAGTTGCTATACTTCTAACTGCAGTAGTTTCATTGTTTTGTTATCACATATTGTAATAACATGAAATAATTTTCTTAGTTTTATTTTTATATTGTTTTTATTTCAATTTCACTTGGTAAATGATTGTACACTTTATAGAAGCTGATTTTTGTAGGGATTGTGCAACTATACTACATATAAAAATGACTTTGGACAAATTGTGGATGAGCAAAAGGGGTGGTACAAGTTATATCAAAGGTGTTGAACAGTTTGTGAATTTTGTTAAGGAGAATGCAGCCGGACAAACACAATTTCCATGCCCATGTAAGCATTGTAAGAATTCGAAGGGACACATAGATCTCGATGAAATTGGCTTTCATTTGTTGAAGAATGGCATGTACGAAAGTTACGTCGTATGGAAGCATCATGGAGAAAATACAAGAGGGGGAAACATACAAACAACGGCTACTCCAATTGAAGAAGCACCAATTGAAGAATCAAACTTTCCTAGACTGGAGGATCTCATTGACGATGTATATAATATTCATACCAAGGAGGCCGAGCATTCACCTGCTAATGTGAGTGTAACAAATGAAGACGACGAGGGAGATGACACAATTGTTGAGCCTGGGATGCAAGAGAGCAAAAAATACAAAAAATTGAGGGATATGGCATCAGAACCGCTATATCCGGGTTGTCCTAAGGGAAAAACTATATTGTCCACCATTATTGAGTTACAAAATTTGAAGACACGGTATGGGTGGACTGGCACTAGTGTAACTGCATTACTAGAATGGCTAAAGGGCTTGCTGACAGAAAACTGCAATCTTCGGGTCGGACTTCGGTTCGGACTTCGGTTCGTTTATAAATTTTAAACGGTTATCGGGTCGGTTCTCGGTTTCTCCATTCGGGTTTCGAACCGACCCGAAAACCGATTAAAAATTACCTATTTACCCTCTGCCCTAACCCCCCCCCATATATATCCAGATTTCTCTCTCTCTCTCCTCACTTCTCACAAAAACGTTTTCTGCTCAGCCCTAGACTCCGCCGTCCAGAGTCCACTTCACTCTCCTCCTCTCCTCCTCCTCCCGTCCTCCGACCACCACCTTCCTCCTCCACTCCACTCCACTCCACAGTCCACTCCACCGCCTCCACTCTCGGACTCTCCAGCCCCCTCCGCTCTCCAGTCTCCAGCCCTACTCCATCCACTCCGACCACCACCTTCCTCCTCACTCTGCCTTCACCACTCTTCCATCGGGTCGGTTAACGGTTCCAAAACCGTTTTCTGCTCAGCCCTAAGCAATATTTGTCGAGATCTAGTCCAGATCTGTTGAGATCTAGTCCAGATCTGTTGAGATCTGGTCCAGATCTGTTGAGATCCAAGCAATATTTGTCGAGATCTAACAAGGCTCTGTCGAGATCTAACAAGGATCTGTCGAGATCTGGTAAGTTCGAACAGAAATCTAATTTTTTTTAATTTTTTAATTAATGCATGTTAATTTTTAATGTTTGTAGATATGTTTTTTTTTAATGTTTGGAGATCTGTTCAGTTGTAGATCTAGTCCAGATCTGTTGAGATCTAGTCCAGATCTGTTGAGATCTTGTAGATATTATTTTTAATTTATCAGTGTAATACTTCGGAACACATTATTGTAATATGTCAGTCATTTTGTTACTGGTCTACTAGACTACTAGTGCTGGATGTTTTTGCACATTTTGTCATTTTGATATTTTGAAGTTTGCAAGTTGTGGAACAGGAAAGCCTCAGAGTTTGAGGTTTGAACTGCTCTAGTGTTCTGGTCTGGAAATTATACTCTCTGACTTGCAACTTTGATATTGTTCTTTGAACTGCTCTGGAAATTATACTCTGTGACTAGGGCTGAGCAGAAAACGGTTTAGGTCTGTGACTTTGATACTTTGTTCAGTAAATTATACTCTCTAATCTTGAACTTCTCTGGAAATGATACTTTCATACTTTGAACTGCTCTGGAAATTATACTCTCTAATCATGATACTTGTTCTTTTATGCATCATTTTTGGGGGAGTGATGATCTGATACATGCTTGTTCTGATATTGATACATGTACATGCTGGATACTGCTTCTGCTTGTCGATGCTTGTAGAGGTGGGGCACTTTGCAGCCACACTGGCGAGGCACTCGTTGCAGCCACTGGCGAGGCACTCGTTGCAGCCACTGGCGAGGCACTTGTTGCAGCCTGCCATTGGTGAGGTACTCTCTTCATAGTCGATTTTAATATTCAACATTTTTACTAAACTTTTCCATTAGAATTGGCGATGATGATTTGGCGCTCTTTGTCATTGGCGAGGCACTCGTTGCAGTCATTGGCGGGGCATACATTGCATCTTTAATGACGCAATAAAAGCCACATTCTGAGCCTTTCTTTTAGTTATTGTATATAATGCAGGTTTGACTTGATGTTGAGTTTGGAATTTGGATGGAATGGAATCATTGGATGTGCAAACATGAAATAATCTTCTTGATTGTGATTTTGTAATTTTTATATTTGTTCGTTCATGATTCATCTGCTGGAGACTTGTATATTACTATATTTTGATCGGTTCTGGTCCTTTGTAGTTTGTATTATACTGGATGTAATGGATGTAAATGGAAGTAATTCGTCTGCTGGAGACTTGTATATTTGATCTGCTGGAGACTTGTATTCATTTGATCTGCTGGAAGACTTGTAGTCATTGGCCTTTTTTTAATTCAATGCACTTGTCCTTCAGTTCTTGATGTAAATGGATGTTATAATAACTGGCCTTTTTGTTGCTGGCCTTTTTGTTGCAATTAACTTGGCCTTTCATCTGTTGGAGACATGTTATGCCCATTATTTGTGCAATTCACTGGCCTTTTTGTTGCTGGCAAATGATATTTTTTCTTCATCTGGCCCGTTAAAATCCGGCCCAATACAGCGGCCCGCAAAATCGAACCGACCGAAAACCGAACCGCTATATTTCGGTTCGGTTCTGGACGGGTTTGGTTTAGGACGGTTCGGTTCTCGGTTATTAATGTCCGGTTTTCGGTTTTTGTCGGTTTGTATTAAACCGGTTCGGTTTGACCCGAATCGAACCGTTGCTCACCCCTAATTTTCTTTTGAAACAGATACATTTCACCACAATTTTGAGTACCAACATAGCAACTTCTCTATGTTTTAAGTTCACGCCTGACAACAAATTGTTGCTTTGAATTTTCCTTGCGAAGGATCGGGTAATGGGCCGGATTCGTCTTCAAGGTCCTCAATGTAATGGGCTTTAATGTATTCCAATTTCTCGGTCCTCTCTCACTGCTTTAGCTGCTTCAACCTATTTTTTCTTAAACCAATTTCTCCAGTTGTTCGTAATATTTTGTCTTCTATGTTATTTTCTATAAATAATGATTTTTTTAATTTTATTTGTAACGCTTGTTGTCTAAGAAAGATTCATCAATTTCTTATCGACTGGCAAATTCCCAATCCCCTAAACCCCTATTTCTTATTCATACAGATATATTGGAGACCATCTCCCGTAGATGTCCGGCGATACGTACGGGACTTAGTGCACGCTGTATTGCATGCATGTTGGGTCCACTGTCCCAAACTCCCACCAAATAAATTGAATGAATAATATGCACCCATGGTTTGATTCACTGATATTCTGCTACCTAGCCGGGATCTTATATCTCTCGTCGGTAACCACAAGAGCCACTCGAGTTCGGTTAGCTATAAGTTTGTATTGCATTCATTTTAGTGACAATTTCTCTAAATGCACTCGGGTTTATATTTTCGTTCTCAATTCTTCGACATTTTTGGGATTTATGCTCTCATATTGAAATATATATATATAACGTCTCATAAAATCAAAAATTTCCAAACAGATTGTGGGAAATAATTCATGTCTCATATCTTCAAAAATGAACCATATCTATGATGACAAAGGTGTTAGTGGTTGGACCGTCGTCTAATCTTCGCACACATTGGACATCATTAGAGACCGGACACTTGTGTAATTTCGACGTCACTTCATGAGGTAAATCAATTAACCCTTAGATCTAAAGTAGTTTAGATTGATAATTTGTCAAGTGTGTATGTGATTGTGTATGACATGCTGCTGATTCTATAGATCAAGATCAAATCGGTCCATGCGGTGGATCAATACGGTAAGAATGTATGTATAATGTCGAAGATGAGAACAATTGTTATTCGAAAATAATATTTTGTCTACGGTTTGTAACCGTAGGCGTGACCACCGACCGACATGGCAGCCGGCCATTGCACCCCCCTCCCCCCTCCAACCCCGCCCCACCCCATCTCCGGGTCCCATCCGAATCGAACCGTCACGTCGGCCGACGGTCACGTCCGCGGTTAAAACCGTAGGCAATGTTGCAACTCTGGTTGTTATTTTTCTTTTAGTTTTTCCTTAGGATATGCCTTTTCATTTATTTAACCTCTGATTGTCATTGTAATAAAGATATTTAGCGAATATTTGAAGAAATTAGTAGATGTGTATATCCTAAATAAGGAAGAAATTAGTAGACAATTTGAACTAGTAAAATGTCTTCTTCTTCTTCTTCTTATTATTATTATTATTATTATTATTATTATTATTATTATCTCTTGTTAGAAATTCGGCAAACAGAAAAAGAAAAAAAATTCGGGACGGCGATAGTTCGAGTATAAATCGGCACACTGCAAGTAAAATATGTTGAGAAAATGGATCAAATATTTCTCAAATGAAAATATTGAGGTCGGAAACTTCAAGTGCTTAAGCAATTTGTCAAATTTGGTTAATCAAATAGATTTTTATCACGTTTTTGGGCCAAATTTTTCAATAATTCATACAGGACTCGTTTAAAACTTGGCATGCTTAAAATTTGTATATTAATCCGAATATGTCAAAAGTATCTAAGTATTATACGTTGCTGAAAGATACGAAAAAATTTGCGTATAATACAAGTTTTATTCGGATGGTTGCAAACAAGGCTCATGATCAGGAAATGGTTATTGATTCATGTTCCTATGTTCAATCACATGGTGGTTAGTAGCCGTTTGGTAGCAAAAGTTGATCCATCGCTGTCCCTTGTGTCCCCTAACTAATCCAAGTTAGTCCACTTTATTTATGCTCATAAAATTCTAATAGCACATATATATAACCAGTTGTAATCTAGAAAGCTCAGATAATCTCCCGTAATAGAAACCCATGCTTGTGATTTGATTTTTTTAGAACTATCAAAGTATAATCTCACATATAAATTTCCAATGAGAAGAAAACAAATTAAGAACGGTTCGGGTCTTACTGGAGATGCTTAGCTTCAAGAATACTCTCCACCATGAACCAATAGTTTCCGGTCACCTAACCCTTTGATTAAGCGATCAACTTTATGATCCGACCATATGTAACAAACAACTCCACGTCCAGCTACTATAAAACCAGGCATATGTTTCTCTTAATTTCCAATCAAAATTAAAAATTACAGATAACACACACTATTAGGAGATCAGGAAGAGGGAAAACCATGGCACAACAAGTAGTATTGGTGGTTGCAACTGTTGTTACAGTTCTGACCATCCTCGCCGCCGCCGGCCACGTCGGTGCTCTGAGCACGAACTACTACTCCAAGACCTGCCCGAAAGCCGAGGCGGCGGTGACTGATGCAGTCAAGCAAGCAATGGCTAACGACCGGACCGTCCCCGCAGCGTTGCTTCGCATGCATTTCCACGACTGTTTCATCAGGGTCTCTCTCTCTCTCTCTCTCTTTCTCTCTTGATCGACAATTATTTGCATGCATGTCTCGTTAATTAATCCTGATATTCGTCAATCAATTGATATAAATATAAGTTTTGTTGATTAATTTTTGAAAATAGGGTTGCGATGGTTCGGTTCTACTGAGCTCGAGTGGGAACAATACAGCAGAGAAGGATGGGCCTCCCAACATCTCGTTGCACGCCTTTTACGTGATAGACAATGCCAAGGAAGCCATAGAAGCTCTATGCCCGGGCGTGGTCTCGTGCGCGGACATATTGGCCCTAGCGGCAAGAGACGCAGTCGCACTCGTAAGTTCAATCGTACAATTTTTCATGTTACTAGAATATATTTGGAAAAAAAAGTTTTACGGTGAAGCTGAACTTTTCTCGTTACACAATACTAAGATAAGTAGAGTGGAGAGTATATTCGGAAAAAAAAAAAAAGTTTTACGATGAAGTTGAATTTTTTTGTTTTTTGGCTAATTCTTGATTAATGATTGTGAATGACAACAGTCGGGTGGTCCTACATGGGAGGTTCCTAAAGGAAGAAAAGATGGCAGAATTTCCAGGGCCAGCGAGACGAGACTACTGCCGGCTCCCACCTTCAACTTCTCCCAACTGAAGCAAAGTTTCTCCCAAAGAGGCCTCTCTACGGATGATTTGGTTGCACTCTCTGGTAATAATTAACAATGATGACCACACTAATTTAGGCACGGACAGGCTGTAGTGCGTCACAAATTTTTAAAATTTTTTTTTTTAATATTTTTTTAGTTATATTTAATGTTTCCTCCATGGGTCATGGACCCTCCTCGATGAGCCCAGCTCCGTCCGTCTCTATTACCCAACCAGAACTTTATCCTCTGTAAGATCCACGCTGATCCGGTAGCGCCGACCTTGTCATACAACTACTATTGCTGTGGGCCTCTTAACCCAATCTTCGATACCGTCTCACCGGAAACCCAAAACTAGATAGCATCATCATTGTCTATACGTAGGAACCAAACCCAGCAACCTCCGAAGCCTTCAATGTCGTTTTCTTCGTCAGGAGTCATCATCAGCATCCTCCACGTCGTGGCTTCTCCCTCCACCTAGACCATAGTCAGCGTCGTTTCCAGTAGCGTGATGCTAGTGTCTTCCTATAACTAAAGTTCAACCCTCTCTCTAATTTTAGAGGCTAGCTCTGCCACTGATTAGGACTACGAAACCGATTGAATTATGAACAATTCTTGATTTCATTTATGTATATATATTTACAGGGGGCCACACTCTAGGGTTCTCCCACTGCTCCTCCTTCCAGAACAGGATCCACAACTTCGACGCCAGCAACGACATCGACCCTTCGATGAACCGCAACTTCGCCTCGAGCCTGAGGAAGGTGTGTCCCGCCCACAACAAGATGAGGAACGCCGGCGCCACCCTGGACTCGACCGCCGCCGTCTTCGACAACAGCTACTACAGGCTGCTGGTCGGAGGCAACAGCATCTTCTCCTCCGACCAGGCTCTCCTGTCCAGCCCCAAGGCCAGGGGCCTGGTCTCCAAGTTCGCCGCTTCGAAGGAGGCCTTCAGCGACGCGTTCGCAAGGTCGATGATCAGGATGAGCAGCCTGAACGGAGGGCACGAGGTGAGGCTGGACTGCAAGGTGGTCCGGTAAAGGCGCGGCCGGTACCGGACACGGTCGAGATATTGGTCAGTTATTTGTCAAGTTATTGGTTTCTGTATGGATTTGTGTGGAGTTGAAGATCCAAAGGGACTTCAGTAAGGAGCTGTTATTGTACTTTTGATCATATCGTGTGTTTTTTTGTTCCATTTTGATCATGGAACAACTGTTAAGAAGCTGTTTAATTTGCTTTGGGTTTATTTTAAATTCCAGTTCATGTGTATGTCTCCTATGTCCAATGACTGTTAAGTGATGCATCATTTTGCTCGTTTCAGCAGACTATTAAACCCTACGGAAATACTACGTTGTACGCAGTCTCTGTCAACCGATAGACTAGAAATTGAAACCTGTCTGAATGACAATAGTGCATACCTCGAATTTATTACCATGCGACTATATTTATAAATGTACGAAAAAGATATGTCCAAATTATTTATAAATTTTGTTAACATGTACCCTGTGGACACTTGTTAAGAATAATTAATACTTAACTTTTTTATATTAAAAATTGTGATCAACATCTGATAAATATTAGAAAAATAATTTTTTGTATTGGAACAAGATCCAATAAAATAATTTTTCAATGCTATTTTTTTTTTGACATCAAGTCTTGATAATATTTTTCAATACAAAAATTATTTTCTAATATTTATTAAATGTTGATCGCTAGTAGCTTATATATATGCTTGTCACTGGACTTTAAGGATGAACTTAATATAATAATATACTATTCCTTAGTGTTAATAGGATATGTCCCTTAATATAAGCTGGATGGAAGAAAGGTTTTAAATTGTGAAGTCCAAAAATATGACGATAAAGGCTTTCTTCTTGTTGTATTGCCGCATCTTTATGGCCCCTTCATAATGTGCCTTCAAGGATCAAATTGGAAGAAGATAAAAACTCAATTGATGTGATCTTAAACTTTAAAGTATGATAACTAAATCACATATTTTAGTCAAAACCTTAACCACAACCCTTAGATTCGTCCCAAACTTTCAATACTGAAGTCTACGGGAACCAAATACTCCTCTCCTCCGTCCATCTTTTTCCAGAAGGTTTGTTGTGCTGAATTTGTCACCGGGTGCATGGTGTCACAGGTCATTGGATTTGTTGTATCTTGGGAGTATATCGTCATCATTCTTCTTGCACTTGCACGATTCGTGGAGACGAAATATATTCTAATTATAACGTTCGTTTTGTAACGTACGTGTCTCAAATCGCTTGACGTGTCCCCCCCTCCCCGCTATTTGCTCCGCCTCCCCCTGCAAAATGCGGGGCCCACTCCCGAAAATTCGTCCCCTCCTCAAATGGGGACGGGTCGACATGTGGCTGCAGACCAATTCCGCAGACAATGTAGTGTTATTTTCGAAACAGATCTAGATGGAAGAACAGTCAGAGACAGATGCTTCAATGTGCAAATAAATTTGCTCTCTGTTCTAAATAGAACGATCAGAAACAGAGACTTCAATGTGCAAATAAATTTGCTCTCTGTTCTGATTTTATAGGATTTCAGAGACTTCCTACAAACAAGTTTGCTCTCCTAATTTTCTCCAAAGCTATCTGAACTGAGTTTCAGCACTTTGGAGATTCTGGCGCTGAATTTTATGATTTTAGAGATTCCGGCAAACAAGTTTGCTCTCCAAAATGTTATGCAGTTAGCCAAAAATAAGAAGAAGATGAGACTTCAACAGCCCTTGTGGGGTGATAAAAATCACCCTTGCTCAAAATCTCGCCTATATACGATCCGTTTCCAGGGACCATCAAGTTCTCTAAAAAAAATTTTGGAACGCACGCTAGTCAACTTTTTGTGACTCGAACGGTCTCACTGGACCTATTGGGCTCATTTTACTTTCTTATTTGATTCATCTTACAAAGGAGGTCAGGAGGCTCTATTTATAGAGTGGAATGAGACTTCACTTTTTCTCCTATCCGATGTGGGACTAAAATACCAATACTCAAAAATATAGTATGATATTTTAGATCATCCCGCAATCAGCATAATCGTGTGCCAGTCCACGCCTATCCCTCATTCACATCCGTGCATTAACAAAGCTCTGGAGCACGTGTCCGAGTCCGAGTCCGAAACGACAAAGAATTACACGCTTTCTTGTTGAAGTTAATCCTTTTTTCTTCTAAAAAAATATCCAACATGGTACACACATGTGTCCCACCATATCCCATGTGCACACCTGCATATGCAAAGTATTATTGAGATACTCACTTGGTGATACAGCCGATATGAGACTATTTTACGCTAGTGCTATAGGCAAAAATACCAACATGTAGCAGTATCTTTTTTAATTCTAGTTTATGCGGTTTTCTAATTGTATATTTTATGATAAAATTTACAGCCGTTGACTCCGACTTGCAACTTGTAGTACGTATCTGTTGTCGAAGGCGGTGGTTGTCCGAGTCCAGGGTTGCACCTGCGTTCCTCATCTTGTTTGTGAACCGGAAATGGTGGAGCTGTTTGTTATGGAGCAGATCATAAAGTTGATCACTTAATCAAAGCGTTGGGTGAGCGAGCAGAAAATTAATTATGATGGGTGGTTGAGTAGTGTTCTTGAAGCTAAGCATCTCCTTTCCAAATGACCAGACAGTTTTTGTTTCCTTCTCATTGTCGGTTCAGAAAATTTCATACAAGGCACCAAAGTGTTTAAAGGTATTCCAAAAAAAAGCATTAGGTTTTTCAAAATTGTATATGCATCACCCAATCGGACTTTAAAAGTTCGGTTGCTGATGTCATGTAGATTAACGCGGATTAGAGCTCCACAATTAAAAAAATAACCTAAAAATTAAAGGATCCGGACTCTTGCTGACGTCATCAGCCGGACTTCAAAAGTCCGGTTCCTAAATTTTTTTTTTCAATGGCTATTTTTGTAATGTATTTTCCAACGGTGTACAAATTTAGATTTATTTCTATATATTATCTTCTAAAAACATTTCTAGAAATTATTCATACAAAATAGCAGAAATTATTCATACAAATATTGTCTACATTAATATTGTCTACAATATTTGTACAAATTAACTTCCAAATTATTTCTACAAATATTTCTACAAATTATTCCTCCTCTCTCCTCCTTCAGGCCTCGTTTGGTTCACTGAAAGGAAATGCATTCCTTTGTATTTTCCATGGAAATGGAAAAGTAGGATTCCTGTCACATTTCCTTTCCGTTGTTTGGTTGGTGCAGGAAAGGAAAGCAAAAAATATAGCAATGTTCCAATAATATCCTTACATATAAAATAAAAATAACATTATGAAAAATAACATTAATGGTAAAATAAGCAATAACACATGGTTACTTTTGTCATAACTTTTGTAATAAATGTTGGGAAAGGAGGAGGGAAAATCAATCCCATGGGTCATGAGTGGAACCATATTCCCTCCAATTTTTCCCCTTGTGAGGAAATTGATTTCCAAGTTTGTGATTACCAAACAAAGAAAAGGAACAACTTTTCTTTCCTACTTCCTTGAATCCGTGAACCAAACGAGGCCTCAGAGTTTTTTCACCGCGGTAGATTGTTTACTCCCCAGCACATTCATATATACACCCACAGCAAACATTAATACCCAACAACCCAAATTAAATGGAGATTAGCAAAGTCCGAACTTTTTAAGTCCGACTCCTCCTAATTACGGGATTAGCAAAGTCTGAACTTCAAAAATCCGGCCCAGTGCTTATTTTGCAATTTAACAAAATCTAATTCTCTCCTTAGAATTGTAGCAAATTGTAGTGTCTTTTATGCAATTTTCTGTTGTAAGTTTATATGTGAGTAGAGATTATATATACTTTGACAGCATGACAAATCAAATCACAAACATGAATTTCGACACCCTTAATTGTACATCATCATAACTGTCATTGACCGAGTTCTGGGCTACTTATTTGATGGATATGTACTACCAAAATTTAACGAGCATAAATAAATGTGACGAACCTTTGAAGCACAAAAACTGGCTCACGGAGTAACTTGGATAAAGTAGACGGTTAGGAGACGTGCGGATGGAGATCGATCAACAATAATTTCTACCAAACAATTATTAACCATGTGATCGAAATTCGAACAAATAGTGAAAATCCAAATCACTAAAATACCACAAGAAATTGACAATATATGCTTACATAACACAGTCCTCTGTTACAGGAAATAAAAAATGAGACGTCTAATGATAAGGCAGCATTCGCCACAATTATCTTCTTTAATATATATATATATATATATATATATATATATTTTGGAAGAGATAATTATGTTACAAACTCCTGGTTCGAAGGTATACAAATTCGACCTGAAGGCCACACTCCTTTTTCGAAGGCCCGCACATATATCGTACCGCACCGCACTTGGCCCGCACCCGTCCTGCATTCTGGCTGTCCTCACATTAATTTTTCAATATGTAATTAAATGTGCTTTTTCTTTGTTCGAATCTGCAACCTCACGGAGGGATACGTCTCACATTAATTCTCTGATGCTCATATATATATATATATATATATATATATATATATACACACACACACTCTGACTACCCGTTCGGATGCTTACAGTTTAATTTCCACCCCTTGGAGTTAAATTGGTTCTTTCAAATCATGAACACGACCACAAGGAAAGATGACTCACATCTTAGCCATTTGAACTAGACGTGCATATATAATGGGGCTTTGGCAGAACCTAAATAAAGCAGTTCAATGATACTCATGACACTAGGCCATTTTTCTTACTGGAAAATGATACTCATATGAGTCTGATAGTATGGTGTCTTGGGGTTAGTAACATAGTACTTAGAGGACCCGGTCTCACTAATTTACTTTGGGACAAACACTACGTGTGTATTAATTTCAATATATGAACATTCAATTATTGGCGATGTTCAAATTTCACAACAATTATTTGTTTTGTCTCAATTTTTTGGATAAATCCTTCGGAGGCCTAGTTTAGACTTGGACGCAGACAAAAAGTGCAAAGTGGTACTTTGATGACGTATTTCGCATGTGTACATGGGACTCAGTAGCCATGCGGCTAGCTGGCATACATCTTAACGAGCATAGTCGGCTCCAGGGGAGGCGGACTAGGCAGCAGCCCAGGGGTCTCCATTTTCTTGAATTTTTAATAATTTTGTATTGGGCCAAAAAAAACTATGGTCGTAGAAAGTCATGGCTGCCTTGTGAAGAAGAATCAAATAAAATATTAAAAAATGTTGCATCTATTTCTAAGTTGCCTCTCCATCTTCTCTCATTTCCCTGCGAAAAATTTCTCTCCTACTAAAAAATTGAAACGGTTTTTCCTCCCTCAACAAACATGTCAACATAGATGTTTTCCTCCTTTCTAATTTCTCATGTCTTTTTTTTTCTTATGAAACTTGTAATATTAATTGTTTAAAGATTGAAAAGAAGCGCATAAGTGAAGGAGATCATAAATCTCCGTTACTTTTAAATAAAACAATAAAAATTATATAGAGGAATAAGGGCTTCAATTTTAGGATTTATTTAGGGCCTCCAAAATGCTGGAACCGGTCCTGTTAACGAGAACTTCTGTTGAGAACTAATAAGGGACTTTAGTCCCACATTGGAAAATGTAGTATGAAGAGGAGCTAGACTCCCTATAAATAGTGGAGTAACCAATCAATAAAACACAACAATTATTCTCTACATGGTATCAGAGCCATAACCACACAAAAAAAAAAAATTCCTCCCCCCGCCCACTTTCCCCACCAGCAGTTCCCCCCCCCCCCCCACCCGGCAATCCCCCCCCCCCCCCCCCGACGCCCCCCCCCCCCCCCCCCCACCTTTTTTTTTCGAAAAAAAAACCATAATTTTGAGAAAGAGATTATGTGGGTGGTTTTTTCGACGACGGATGGCTGTTAAATATTTTATTTGCACCTTCTGTTCCTAGATTACGCCCTCCGGAATTACAAATACTTTATTTGTTTTTCGTTCTCGATCTGTAAATTAGGATCTACGTGCCCGCGCCGGTGTTGGCCACGTTGATCGCGCAGTCGTAAGGTCTCCGTTGAAGACTTTACATACATACGACGACGACGACGCCGACGAAGACGACGACAAAGACGAAGCCGACGTAGACGACGACGACGAATCACCGTTGAAGACGCCATGGATTCGATCAGTGGTAAACCGACAGCAGATGAGATGAAGGCCTTGGTTGATGATATTTTATCAAAAAGATTAACCGAGGCGACCCCACGTGTGATCCATACTGATGTGGATCTGTCATCCTACAAAATGGGGAAGCTGCACAAGTTGGAGACGAAGTTGGAAGGCACGTCCAATTACTTGAAATGGTCACGGCAGGCCATGCGGACGCTGAAGGGACGTGGCTTGGTTGGCTACGTCAATGGCCAAACCAAGGCGCCAGATGATCCCTCCTCAAAGGAGTTTACTGTTTGTGAAATTGTCAACAATGTTGTGGCTAGATGGTTGACCGCCTCCTTGACCGACCAGGTGTCGGACAATGTAGAGGCGATGGAGGCCGCTGCTGATATATGGCGGACTTTGAAGGATCTGTACTCCGACTCGGGCAATCCTATGCGGGTCTTCCAACTGCAGGATGAACTTGATAGGGTGGCCCAGGACGACCGCACCATCTTTGAGTATGCAGCGCTGTTGAAGAAGTTCTGGTCTGATTTCGATCACTATGATCCTCTTGGGATGGAAGATGCCCAAGTCGAACCCGCATTTGAGAAACATTTCCAAAAGTTCTTGGATTATATTTTGTCACGTCCCGCTCCCGTAGGAGCGATCGTCCTCGCTAAGGCGTGATGCCGCACGGGCCTAGGTTGTGCCCGTGCAAGGCCAAGTCCAGAAACGGCCGATTTGAGCTAGGCCACAGAGTCGCACAGAGTGTCCCCATTTGCAGCAGAAAGTAAATGAACACAAGTTGAAGCGAATTCAAACACTTTATTGATTTTCAAGAAGTTTACAAGCGGCGCTAGGCCGATATTACAAATCGCTCAAGCTCTCTCTCTGAAACATAAAAGGCGTGCCAAGTGGCTTACAAGATAGAATAATTCATGGCGATATTCCGATACATTATGTCCTGTATAGGGTGCTTCAGCTTCTTGCAACGTTCCAAGGCTCCAGAGTTGGCTCCGCGTCTTAGCACGTTCGAGGGAAGCTCCGCACCCGCCGACGTCTCCTGCATCCTGCATGCAGACTGTGGGGTTATCAGTACATTGTTATGCACTGGTGGGGAGGCTAGCTCGCCCACAATGCTATCATTACCGAACACGTTTTATTTACTTTTGTGCATCTCTATCATTCATTGTCTTTCTAATCTTGCCTTAGGATCAGTTTCATGGCATATTTCATAGCCTATCTCGTGTTGCCGAATACAAGTGTCGCATGGAAATACATGCATGACTTACCCATACTTACCGTCCGGCCTTTCCTGTCCAAAGTAAACCAAGTTAGTCAACAATTCAATATGAACTTTCAATGTCAAGTGCGTGTCCCTGCCTCGGGTTCTAGTATGTCGTAAGCACGTTATCTAACTCACTTGCATGAATTTCTCATTATCATTTGGCGTGTTACATTTCAAGCATATTCATAAGGCATTTCATTTTATTAACTTAGATTACTTTGATTTCAATGCAAGGACTTGCACGTGGATTGCCACCAGCAAAGCCCACTTAATCTATATGCATCGGTCGCTGGCATCACAAGCCAATTTGGACATGTTTTCCCCTGTGGTAATTTCCTCACCTATCATGGCGTGCGGCTTGGTACACCCTGATAGTCTTTTGAAATACCCGGCCTTACGTTCCCTGGTGGCCAAGCCCGCACTCAGGCAGTCCGTAAGCCATTTCCTTTGATTCCGTCCGGACCGGCAAGTCCTTCACACTTTGATCATGCCGCGGAATCCCTTTTTCTTCACGGTCACGGCATCGCCACCCCTCGTCCGTGCCGTTTGTCCACGACCATTTCGTATTAACTTGTCTTTTTAACTTAACGGATGTCTCTGAGCCGTAGGCTAACCCTTAGCCTTAATGCGTTATCGACCAGGTTGGCGCCCGTGCAGCGCGGGTAGCGAGCCCCGTTGCACGTATCCGTCATACATGTCGCTAACCATTTCCATCCTTCTTATCTTTTATTCATTCTTTCTTTCATTTGTTCATTCATTCGTTGATTCATTCATTCACTTATTCGTTTACTCTTTCATTCATACATTACGCAACTCCTTGTGCGGGAGTCGCCTTGGCGACCCATCGGTCCCATAGCCTTTCAATATTGCTATACTCTACTCGGAACGACTATATTGATAGTCTTTCCATTTCATTTGTTGTAACCCATTCATTGTTTCATTGTAAGCTTGTGCCTTAGCACGAGCGTAGAGCGCGGTGCGAGAGATCTCACATTTTTCATGTTCTTTTCTATATTCTATACAAGCATACAAGATGGGATTATTCCCTTAGCTAGGTGCGTTGAGTCCTTTATTAGCATGCACGGGATTATCGTCTAGCGATTCTCGTGATAGTGTCTGTATTGTTATGTGTCTAGGTTAAGCAAAGACGGGTTCATCGGAGCCACCCACCTTAGCGATGTTCGCATCGGCCGAGCGATACTCCGAGCGCACCTTTGATAGTCTAAGTCTGGATTTATCTTGACTGGCCAATGTAAGCCTTGCATCGATTCTTCATTAAGTCGATGCCAACTCTTCGGGTCGACGGCTCGTTTGAGTCGTTGCACTTGCCGTTTGAATCGACGTTCCGCTAGGGCGGAGCGGGTCATTACATAATACACCACTCAAAACAAGTCTCGTCCTCGAGACTTCCTGAGTGCAGGTCATCCTACCATTCCTTAACTCGTGTCATCGTGTTTCTTAGGCAATACTATCGAACGGCTCCATCGTTCGATGGCATCGAATCATACTCGATACCTTTCTAAGTTCCGTGTCACGTACGTCTGGTCGATTTTATTGAGTAACTTCTCATTCATTTTAGAGTTGATGGCACTTATTCAATTCAAGTGTTTCTTTGACTTGGTTACGATTTCGACGTATCATGGGACTGAAACGGTCGCACGTGGTGCGTTGTAATTTATCAAACTCGAGAGACGTAATCTGAGGCAAACTCACTTACTCGTTCATGCGCATCGCAACACCCACTTGCAGCTGTATTCGAGTTCATCATATCGCTGAGTTTGGATCGTGCACGCATTCAAGACGTCTCTCGAATACGTACATTTCAACCAAGCTTAGCGACTAGCGAAGTCGGACAAGCTACTCGTGATAGTTTCGATTTTCCAACATTTTGCTAACTTCGATTTAAAACCGAACTCGCGTGCATCTCACTATCGTTTATCTCAGTCATCGAGATGGCCCGAATCGCTTCTCAAGCATTCTTGTCTACGAAATCAATACGATTTCTTCTTAACAGAGGCGACCAAGTCTAAGTAATTCCCATCCGATTCGAGACCAAATATTGCACTGTCATCGAGTACGTCTTCCAATCAATGATTCAATTCGTTATCCCAACTTTACTGCGCAATATTCATTCTCATCATTTCCTTCGTTTGGGACCAATCTTACCGTCGTTCTCGCACACTCACAGTTCCCGTCCTACTCTAAGTATTGCTGCCCAAGTCTATCGTCCGTCCAGACGATACTGTAAGGTCAATCGCACAAGTTCAATCACTCGGCATAGGGTCGTCCGCCTATCCGCTAGGTCAGCTCACAAGGTCATAGTTACACGTCAAGTCCGTGGCTCATCGTACAAGGTCGTTGCACGACGCTCGCCCCCAAATCCTATGGTCAAACCATTTGTTCGTTTGTACGGGTGTTTCTACCCAAGCTCGCGTCACTCAGATTTCTAAACATCAAGCATGATCACATATTCGCATCAATGCATTCGTTGCGCGTATTCGAATCCATTCAAATCACCAACTCTAACCAATTCATGTATTCGATCATGAGGTCATCTAGCTTTGACAATATGTTGCGCCCCAATCTCACGCGAGTCCGATTATCCACGGTGGTTCATGAATCACCATGCAACGCTCCCGTGGAATAATCATTCTCATCGGGGCATAACTCTTGCTTGCGTCTAGACTGATTCATTCTCGATACGCGGATTGGACCTACTAAATCCTCAAACTTAATCATCAAGTACACCGAATCATTCTCAAGTCACCTTCGTATCAAACCACAAGTCGAAGCACACAAATTGCCACGCCATGCTAGTTCAATCACCCCCGCTGTATGAATCACCATACCAGCGCTCACGCGGAGTAATCGCCCTAATCGGCGTGACGCATGTGCGAGGCTGGAGTTGCGTTCGCATAAGACAAGAATGTCGACGTTGGGGTTTTCGTCGAAGTAATCCAAACATTTCATTTTCATCCAAGCCGAGATCTCTATTCGATAGTCCGACCGTCATTCATTCAACCAGAAAATCTTCGAGCCATGTCTATATTTTTCTTGACACGTTTTAATATCCCGAGTATAGCATCCAACGGGACAATGACATTTGCACGATCGTCATTCGCCGAGTCAGAGTATCTCCGAGTTATCGCATATCGATCTTTGATACGCCTCAATACCATCGACGATATGCGTAACCTGACGATCTTCCTTCGCAACCGATTTTGAGTCGTGCGTTGATGCTGTTCTCCGAGTTGGATATTCCACAATTTCCTCGACATTCAAGATCAAGTTTCGTCGCTCTTCCTCAAGCTAGTTTCAAGATCGTTGTTCAAACTCAAGTCATATTTCATTTGAATCAATCCAAAATCGTACGCGCGATCCTCTAAGTTTCCTCGATCAAGACCATTCATCTTTATTCATCGTTCTGAGTCATTTTCTAACTTGCGTTGCCCATTGACAAGTTGTCCAGCGATATCTCGTTCGGGACTTTTGAAGTTACGGCCAACTAAGCGTGACACGTTCTAAGGCTTTGCGCGATCGCATCGCTTGCCGACATACTCGTACGATCCGTAAATCCTTTATTCTCGCTCGAACAATTTCTATAACGTCCATACACCACTCAGGGTTCGAGCCACTCGACTAGTCGTCAACACTCATTCTTATTCTTCTCCGAACCTATCACATACACCACTCGGATCCAAGCCATACGATCTAGTCCTCAATCACGTTCGCGTTATGCGCTAAGACATCCTTCAGATTCTGTCATGCCCCGCTCCCAGAATACGGCGAGCCGAGTATGTAACAACATCCCCAGGCTACGCGACATACGAATACTCCAGTATCCATATTCGCGATTGTCGCCCGTAGATTATCAGAATGGAAAATACAAGGAATTACTAAGTACATTTCATTGATATAAACTATAATTATTATACATCAACTGTTCCTCAGAGTACATTATATACAAGTTATTTACATCAAAGAGATAAATTACATCTAACTGTCCTCCAAGTGTTGTTGGCCGTTTCTTGAGATTCTCCAGATAGTCTACGCCTCGTCCTTGTTACCATTGGGCAGATGTAGCATTTCTGCAGGAGCGTCGTCTTTCCTAGTGAACAAATACTAGGTCGTTTAGAAACGACAAGCAAGTCCTCGGTCAAAGGAGGAAGTTATGAACATGGAATGATAAGATATACGAAATTCATAATAGGAGTAATTTTGAACAATTAAACTCATACCTTGAGATATTAGTCAAGCGGAAAATAGCTCTTGAAATAATGTCACAAAGGACACAAGCAAACTTTCTAAACCTAAATACAAATTTAGAGAAACTCTCTGGATCACACATCCACGCCTAGCATCTCTACAATAATCCCGTTGGCCCGGGATCAGGCTCGCACAAAACGGGTGGTGCTTAGATTCTCCAGCCGTCTGTACTATCACATATTGATGTGATTAAACCAGGATAGCATCATGAGTTAGTTCCGAATCATCTGGCTCGAATCATCAAATCATGAGCTATAAAAGGAAGTTCGTATGACTTGAACTTTTCCAAGAATATCGAACCCATTCATTAGTAGTCTGAGCTGAAACTCAGGGCATAGATGCCTAATGAATTTAATGCGAATGGGTAATCTGAGCTGAAACTCAGGGCATAGATGCCCCATTGCAAAACACGTGATAGATGCAAATGGGTAATCTGAGCTGAAACTCAGGGCATAGATGCCCCATTGCAAAACAAGAAGGTGAGCTAAGCCTCACCCCGGTGAAGATCGTGCGGCCGCACGAACACCGTATCAGGGACTGATCAGTACGAAAAATGTAAAATCATATTGCAAAGAAGTCAGCCGGGTGTGATCCAGGTTTCTCTCCCATCCCAATGTAACCTATTCTAGACATTCGTATTCCTTAGGAACCATCCTTTAAACGGGAGTCTTAAAAGTCAAGTCAAATTCAAGTAATAGTTTCGTACTTGCCGAAACTAATATAGTCCAAGAAATATTTGGAGCCAAGGCAATTCCAAGGTGTCTTATTGGACAATGATTTCCAAGAATCCCTCCGATGTCATAGTACCGGAGAATGATGGTTCCAATGATCTAGAACGTTAGTCAAAAAATTCCTAAAAGTCCGAAAGCTCGGAAAAGACTATCTCCGGAATTTCTCAAAATTTCGGCAGAGTCTCCTTTGTATTTACGGACCCGGAAACATTTCCAGAACAATAAACACAGAATAAAATATTGGGCACGCCGACCCCTTCGGTGGAGCAACCCTCAACACCGGAACCACGCAATATATAATAACTGGGTACGCCGACCCCTTCGGTGGAGCAACTCTCAACACCGGCAACACGCAATATATAACCGGGTACACCGACCCCTTCGGTGGAGCAACTCTCAACACCGGCCACGCAATTAACAAGGCTATGCAAAATAAAAGCTTTCTTACCTTAGCAAGCAAGCAAGCGTGCAACTATTCTTGGTTTTGCATATACTTTATCTAAACACTAAACCAGTCAAAGACGATATGGGTTATTAGTAATAAAACGAGGCTAAGAAAACTTATTAGTTACTATGCATCACATTTAGCTTATTACGGATATAAGAAAGGCAATTTGAAACTTAAAAAGTTCACACACAACTAACCTAGTAAACCGGTATTCAAAATTATCAACTTTTGACCATGTTTTCATGACAAAAGAACATTTTAAGCATAAATAAAAATTCGGACAGATTTGCATATTATACTAAAAATAGTTGACAATTACTCCTATTACATAATAAATTGACTCATCTATATGCTACTACAATGGATAAATATGAATTAAAAATGGAAAAAGAAATTGGGGGAAAACAGACAAATTCAAAGATGATGATGAAAAGGAAAACATTGTATTATCTAAATAAGACAAAAGTGTTCCGGAATCATAAAGTAAAATGAAATAGAAAATAAAACACAAATAAACACATTGAACTTCTGTATTGCTAGAAATAGAAGCCTTGTATATGTCACTTCTACGCTAGCTTCCTCAGAACCGCTCTAAAGCAAACTGAACACCATAAAAGCAAAGAGTAACAAATATTGGTTGCAAATGAAATTAAGTGCATATCAAACAAGCAAAAATAGAAATCAAAATATTGGTTGCAATGAAATTAATGTGCATATAAAACAAGCAAATATAGAAATCATCTTACAGTGAGATACTTGAGAAAGAAAACAGAAGATGAGAGGGAGTGAGATATTTGAGAAAAATAAAACCGAGGGAGACCAAAATTATTATGGAATCATCCCAACTATTAATACACAATGCTATGTATATAGAACAATCACATAATAAAATTTAATATCATAATTACATGTGTTGTGTCCTAGTATTTATACTCTCAATATGCAAATATATATATATTGTCCACATTTTTTTTATTAAAAATAACCAATATTAATTTACTGCCAAGAGTATATCAATGTGGAAAATTCAATGAGGAAAGGGGGAGGACTTGCCTTGCTTTTGGGTATGATTCCTATTAGAAGAGTTCTTCCCCAAGCCCCAATTCAAAATCCTAGGGCACAAAATAAAATTGGGTTAAAATTAGAACCCTAGAAATGAATTTGAAACCAAAATGGAGAGGAATTGGGGAACAAGGGGAGAAAAGAAGAAGAAGAAGAAGAATAGTGAGGAGGAGGAGAGAACTCACCTGGAAAAGGAAGGAGAAGAGAATGAGTTTCTCTTCCTCTCCTCTCTTCAAATAAAGAATGGTAATAAGAGGAAAAGACCAAAATACCCCAAGAGCCTTGTCATGAGGGGTGAATGCCATTTGGCTTCCTATCATGCATGAATGCCACCTAATCCTTGGGTAGAAAATGCAAAAGAATGAATTTGCATGAGGACCAAGTGGAAATTTTTGATTTACCTACAAAAAAAATTAATATAGGCAAATTTTAAAAGGCTTGAAATTTAATTAATATTTATATAAATAAATAAAAATAAAATATAGGTTATGACAGATTCGTTCGACGAATCTCTAGCGTAACCGCTCACATCGCCTCGACGTACTAAGTCGTTCGCACTAATCCTCAAAATCCAAGCCAATCTTTTTGGGTACGCCTAAGCGTTAACCCGATAGCATTCCTATCGATAGACACTCAAAGTGTATCTTCGTTCCTGACCGAGCGGTACTTGATATCGCTCGCAACTCGATTGTACCAAAAGTCGAGGTGTACGACACGCAGACTAAGTTGTGCCGCATAACCATCTCGTGCGGACTATATTTCGATCTCGTGTACTCGTTCGCTATTGTCAGCATAAGGTTATTCAAGCACGTCTTGCGTTTTGCTAACTCTTAGCATCGGTTCCTTCCAACTCAAGTCCGTCGTGGTGGCACAAAGGCCTTCGCCTATCGATCCCGTCCAACCGAGTACTCGTACGAGCTTTTGAAAATATTAGACTTATTGCATGGAACATCCCAAGGCACAACGAGAGAGAGCGTACACTTCTTTTGTTTCAATGAGCTTTTAAAACTGAGAAAATCGACAATGAAGTCCAAGGACGTGAAGCCGTGCTCTGATACCAATCTGTCACATCCCGCTCCCGTATGAGCGATCGCCCTCGCTAAGGCGTGATGCCGCACGGGCCTAGGTTGCGCCCGTGCAAGGCCAAGTCCAGAAACGGCCGATTTGAGCTAGGCCACAGAGTTGCACAGAGTGTCCCCATTTGCAGCAGAAAGTAAATGAACACAAGTTCAAGCGAATTCAAACACTTTATTGATTTTCAAGAAGTTTACAAGCGGCGCTAGGCCGATATTACAAATCGCTCAAGCTCTCTCTCTGAAACATAAAAGGCGTGCCAAGTGGCTTACAAGATGGAATGATTCATGGCGATGTTTCGATATATTATGTCCTGTATAGGGTGCTTCAGCTTCTTGCAACGTTCCAAGGCTCCAGAGTTGGCTCCGCGCCTTAGCACGTTCGAGGGAAGCTCCGCACCCGCCGACGTCTCCTGCATCCTGCATGCAGGCTGTGGGGTTATCAGTACATTGTTATGCACTGGTGGGGAGGCTAGCTCGCCCACAATGCTATCACTACCGAACACGTTCCATTTACTTTTGTGCATCTCTATCATTCATTGTCTTTCTAATCTTGTCTTAGGATCAGTTTCATGGCATATTTCATAGCCTATCTCGTGATGCCGAATACAAGTGTCGCATGGAAATACATGTATGACTTACCCATACTTACCGTTCGGCCTTCCCTGTCCAAAGTAAACCAAGTTAGTCAACAATTCAATATGAACTTTCAATGTCAAGTGCGTGTCCCTGCCTCGGGTTCTAGCATGTCGTAAGCACGTTATCTAACTCACTTGCATGAATTTCTCATTATCATTTGGTGTGTTACATTTCAAGCATATTCATAAGGCACTTCATTTTGTTAACTTAGATTACTTTGATTTCAATACAAGGACTTGCACGTGGATTGCCACCAGCAAAGCCCACTTAATCTATATGCATCGGTCGCTGGCATCACAAGCCAATTTGGACATATTTTCCCCTGTGGTAATTTTCTCACCTATCATGGCGTGCGACTTGGTACACCCTGATAGTCTTTTGAAATACCCGGCCTTACGTTCCCTGGTAGCCAAGCCCGCACTCAGGCAGTCCGTAAGCCATTTCCTTTGATTCCGTCCGGACCGGCAAGTCCTTCACACTTTAATCATGCCGCGGAATCCCTTTTTCTTCACGGTCACGGCATCGCCACCCCTCGCCCGTGCCGTTTGTCCACGACCATTTCGTATTAACTTGTCTTTTTAACTTAACGGCTGTCTCTGAGCCGTAGGCTAACCCTTAGCATTAATGCGTTATCGACCAGGTTGGCGCCCGTGCAGCGCGGGTAGCGAGCCCCGTTGCACGTGCCCATCATACCTGTCACTAACCATTTCCATCCTTCTTATCTTTTATTCATTCTTTTTTTCACTTGTTCATTCATTTGTTGATTCATTCATTCACTTATTCGTTTACTCTTTCATTCATACATTACGCAACTCCTTTTGCGGGAGTCGCCTTGGCGACCCATCGGTCCCATAGCCTTTCAATGTTGCTATACTCTACTCGGAACGACTATATTGATAGTCTTTTCATTTCATTTGTTGTAACCCATTCATTGTTTCATTGTTTGGACGCATAAGGAACATAAACGTAAGCTTGTGCCTTAGCACGAGCGTAGAGCGCGGTGCGAGAGATCTCACATTTTCCATGTTCTTTTCCATATTCTATACAAGCATACAAGATGGGATTATTCCCTTAGCTAGGTGCGTTGAGTCCTTTATTAGCATGCACGGGGTTATCGCCTAGCGATTCTCGTGATAGTGTCCGTATTGTTATGTGTCTAGGTTAAGCAAAGACGGGTTTATCGGAGCCACCCACCTTAGCGATGTTCGCATCGGCCGAGCGATACTCCTAGCGCGCCTTTGATAGTCTAAGTCTGGATTCATCTTGACGAGCCAATGTAAGCCTTGCATCGATTCTTCATTAAGTCGATGCCAACTCTTCGGGTCGACGGCTCGTTTGAGTCGTTGTACTTGCCGTTTGAATCGGCGTTCCGCTAGGGCGGAGCGGGTCATTACATATTTCGCGTCAACGGATGATGAAGTTCTTGAAGGGTCTTAACCCTGTATTTGAGAATAGAAGGAATGTACTCCTGGCACAGCCCATGCTTCCCACCTTAGAAGAAGCCATAGCTGCCATGGCACAAGAAGAGGCTCGCTTGAAGTTGATGCCCAACAAGGGCTCTTTCCAGGGGGAGCAAACCACTGTTGACAAGTCTGCCCTTGCCGTCTTCAATCAGCCTCCCTCTGTGGCCGGTGTTTGTCACAACTGTGGTGACTCAGGACATTACATCAGATTTTGTCCCAAACCCTTGCACAGTCAGTCAAGTGATCGTGGACGGGGCCGCGGAGGACGTCGTGGTGGTAGAGGCGGTTATGCTGGTAGACGAGAAAATTATTCTGGAGGACACAAAGCTAATCTGGCGGAGGAAGGGGGCGACCATCACCTGGCTGAGTTAATCCCTCTTGAGAAGGAGTTCCTCGCGAAGTTACGCGGCACGAAGCTGAGTTCGGACGGCAGTAATGGGACGTCATCTACCTCGGGGGACCACATCACTTATTTTGCCTAGAACGGCACAGGTATACCTGCACGTGCTCTTGCAGCAGCTGTCCACCAACCAGGTTGGATTATGGACTCTGGGGCATCTCACCATGTCACGGGATTCCGCGGTGAGTTCCAGGACTATACTCACCTACCGACGTCGGAGAGCATTCAGACTGCTGATGGTAACTCTAGTCCTGTCATGGGTGAAGGCACTGTCGCATGCACCCCTTCTCTCACTCTCACCAATGTCTTACATGCTCCGTCTTTTCCTGTCAATCTTCTTTCTATTAGTGCCATTATCCTTGATCTTAACTGTACTGTTTCCTTTGACATTCCTACGGTGACTTTTCAGGAGAAGGGGACATGACGACGACTAGGGACTGGCACATGGCATAAGGGGCTGTGATACTTGGACAGGACTGGACTGTAGAAAGCTTTGGCATCTCTGGTAGCAGACACACCACCAGAAGATTCACGGCACAGTGTCGAAGATGACTTGCTACTCCACCACCGGCGTGTCGGTCATTCTTCTTTTAAAATTATTAGTCGAATGTATCCGTCCTTATACCAAAGGGCTAATAAAGAGAAATTATTTTGTCATGCTTGTGAGTTGGGTAAACATACCAGAAGCACGTATGTGAGTTCATGTAGTAGGAGTTCGGCTGCTTTTGATATGATACATTCAGACGTATGGGGCCCTTGTCCTACAACCGGTATTAACGGTTTTCGATGGTTCGTCACTTTTATTAATTGTTATACTCGCGTGACATGGGTGTACCTTATGAAGAATAAAAGTGACGTCTTTGAGGCATTTCGAGACTTTTATCGCCGGGTAGAAACTCAATATGGCACTAAAATTAAGTGCTTACGGTCTGACAATGCGACGGAGTATACAAATAGGAAGGTTGCTGAGTATTTATCCACTCATGGCTTACTACACCAAACTTCCTGTGCCTATACACCGGCACAAAATGGTGTGGCCGAACGGAAGAACAGACACCTGCTGGAGGTCGCACGGACGATGATGCTGGCCATGAATGTCCCGAAACACTTATAGGGGCAGGCGGTGTTAACGGCATCTTATCTCATCAACCGAATGCCATCTCAGGTATTGGACTGGAAGACACCGCTGGAGATGCTTACTGGTGCAACCTCGTACACTGTTCCACCGAAAGTATTTGGGTGTGTATGTTTTGTCCAAGATAATAGGCCAGGAGTTGGCAAACTGGATCCTAGAGCGGTTAAATGTGTCTTTGTCGGGTACACGGCAACTCAGAAGGGATACGCATGTTGGAGCCCAGTTGAGCAAAAAATGTTTGTAAGCATGGACGTTACATTCAGAGAACTGGAACCATATTATGGTTCGGATGACGGTTCGACGTTTGGTGACACACCTAACATAGAGGGTGTTAGATGTGAGGGGGAGAAATTAAGCCCATCTGTGGTAGTTGGATCGGTCCTATGCCCGGTCGTTGAAAACTGGACGAAAGGGGGAGAAAGCAGTGACTCCGATACAGAAGATGAAGAAGATACATATGTTAAACAGGGAGAGCAGCAGACAATGGAAAAGGAGCTCCAAGTCTACAGAAGGAGACAGCAGAAGTCTAGTACTATGCCTGTACCGTGCCCTGTACCAAGTCCCTCGTCTACTCCTGCTCCAACTCTTGAAGATGTTGCCCCCGCACTGAATCAATCTGATTCTGATGCGGATCTCTCTGACTCTGATGGTATGATCTCTCCACCACCTATTGCTCCCTTAAGGAGATCTTCTCGCATCAATGCGGGTAAGGCTCCTAGTCGTTTTGATGATTATGAACATGATATTGCCAACTACCTGTCTTATTCTAACATTTCTTCGAATTATCGAGTCTTCATTGCATCATTAGACTCTACTTCGTTGTCCAAGTGTTGGCAGGAAGCAAAGAAAGATCCAAGGTGGAAAGCTGCAATGATGGAAGAACTTGGGGCACTGGAGAAAAATAAGACGTGGGAGCTGGTTCCATTACCCAAAGGAAAGAAAACTGTGGGATGCAAATGGGTGTACACAGTAAAGGAGACGTCAGAAGGAAAGGTGGAACGATACAAGGCGAGGTTGGTTGCAAAAGGATACACACAATCATATGGCATCGACTATGATGAGACGTTTGCTCCAGTAGCGAAAATGAGCACCGTAAGAACTCTGGTCTCCATTGCAGCAAACTATGGGTGGAAGCTATACCAGTTAGATGTGAAGAATGCCTTTCTCCATGGGGACCTACAAGAAGAAGTGTACATGGAACTCCCGCCAGGGTGCAACGCTACAGAATCAGACGGAGGGACGTCGCATGAAAAAGTGTGCAAACTAAAGAAGTCGCTATATGGACTCAAGCAATCTTCTCGAGCCTGATTTGACAGATTCAGAAAGGCTGTTACAGGCATGGGATACCATCAAGCAAATGCAGATCATACGTTCTTTCTTCAGCATGCAAAAGGCCACATCACTATACTTGCTGTATAGTAATCACAGGCAATGATGAAGTCGAGATCGCTAAGCTGAAGTCAAAACTCGCGAAAGAGTTTGAGGTGAAGAATTTAGGAGCAATGAGGTACTTTCTAGGTATCGAGGTGTGTGAAGGCGAACAAGGAATTGTTCTCTCATAGAGAAAATACGCACTAGATCTGCTGAAGGAGACAGGAATGCTGGGATGCAAAGCAACAGTCACTCCAATTGAACAAAAGTGCAAGTTGGGAGCAGAAGTAGGAGAGCCAGTTGATCGTGAAAGATATCAACGACTTGTAGGGAGATTGATTTATCTGGGGCACACTCGCCCTGATATCTCATTTGCTGTGAGTGTAGTAAGTCGCTACATGCATGATCAAAGAACGGGTCTTATGGATGCAGTGTTTCAGATCTTGAGATATATGAAAGGGACGTCGGGGAAAGGGCTATGGTTCAAGAAGAATAGAAGTATAAAAGTTGAGGGATACTGCGATACAGACTGGGCGAGCTGTTTAGATGATAGAAGGTCTACCACGGGATATTGTGTCTTTGTAGGAGGAAACTTGGTCTCATGGAGAAGCAAGAAACAGTCAGTGGTAGCACGGTCTACAGCTGAAGCAGAATACAGAGCAATGGCTTTGGGAGTTGTCACGACCCGCACCCTGATTAGGGGTACGAAAAGTGGGTACGTCCAGCCTACGCCGCAGCATCGGCGGTAGAACGCTGTCTAGGTCATCTAGAATACTACAACTAAACAGATAAAGGTACCTGTACAGTATATACACTCCGAATGGAGGTGACATAGCAATACAGTCTCAATCACAAATGTAAAACTAAGGTAGATAGCATGGAAAGGAAATATGATAGATGAAGCAAGAAATAAGTTCGAGATCCAAACAAGTCCAAAACTAAACGTAACATCACAGAATAATATATAATACTACATTCTAAAATCTAAAGCTGGATCGCAGTCCAGTCAAGCCTAACAAGTGCTAACTACTCAGGGAGTATAAAATCTAGTGGCCAATCTATCAGGCCACTGCCCTGGCCTGAGTCTCCATCTGTCTCAGAAACATCTGTAAAATATCATAACGGTATCCTGTCAGGAAAATGAGCAAGTACAAACACTAACAGCAGTTCCATGTGAATTGACAAGTTCTATAAGAGACAGTGTAATGAACTACAAGACAAAGATATATGAAGACTTGGGAACCGTTCGGAAGCCGAGTTACAACCCTTAAGCCAAACAAGGACCGGGGTTGTAACTCTTCTCCCGAGCAGAACTTAGTCTCCAAATCAAGGTACAATGTAAAGGCATGTAGAGCATGTGAGTAACTGTATATCATGCATGGTGAGAAAGTACTGAATATAGACAGAACAGGATATATGACAGGAAAAGTAAATATAAAATGTGCCTCGAATATTATAGCCTAATGTGATCGGTATGGGTCAAGCATCAGGCTTCCAGCCGACCGGCTACAAGCACGTGGACTCGGCCCGGCCGGGATGGTAAGCTATGGAGCGAGAAGTAACACAGGTCAGGCTATACCCATCGTGAGGTGAGGGTATAGCTATGGTGCAAGGAGTAACTCAAGGGGGCATTGATCACACTATCTATAATATTCTCCATTCCCCGAGTAGTATACGGATCCGGACATAGCACGCCATGACGCGGGATTCCCTAAGAGGGGAGCAAGTCCTCTTCAGGAATCGGCGTCAATACAAGTACGAGAATCAAGACTAAGCAAGTACCAGTATCCCAAGAAATCCAGGAATGACATCTCATGACAGGAATCCGACAATACTAGTCCGTGAACTATCGTGTCTGAGAATCAAGTAAGATACGACTGAATCGGATATAGCAAATATCAAGACAATGAAAACTATCAGTGAATGTACTCGCCTGCTGTCCTGAGCTGTATGGTATATCAATGCTCAGAGCGGTATCAGAAGACCTAAATATGAGATACTGTAAGTTAATTTAGGTTTAAACAAGTTTAGGAATGATTTACAATGAATGATATGCAATCTAGGTCAAACTAGGTCTCACTGAGTCACACTAAGTCCTGTCAATTCAATCTAGGTCAATCAAGTTATATCAAGTCAATCTAAGCCTAACCAAGTCAATCCTAGGTCATACCAGGCATCACGGGTCAAAACAAATCGAAGAAAGTCAAACGGGATCAAGAGTTGGCCTACAGTTGACTTTTGGTCAACTGGTCAACTCTAGTCAACTCTAGGTCAACTCTAGGTCAAACTGGTCAAATGTTGACCAACAGTTGATTTTTGGTCAACTGGTCAACTCTAGTTTGGATTTGGTGAAATCTAGACAAAGTGTTGACTCACGGTTGACTTTTGGGTAAAAAGTCAACTCTGGGTCAATCGAGCCAAAAATTGGCTCAAATATGACATTTGTGGGGTGTACCCAACATGCCACCCAAGTTTCAAGTCAATCCGACTACCCGAACTCCGATTCATTCTCAAACTCCTATTCTCCTTCTCATTTTCCTTCCCATTCTCCTTCCTATTCTCCTTCCTCATTCTCCTTCCCATTCTCCTTCCTATTCTCCTTCCTCATTCTCCTTCCCATTCTCCTTCTCATTCTCCTTCCTATTCTCCTTCCTCATTCTCCTTCCCATTCTCCTTCCTATTCTCCTTCCTCATTCTCCTTCCCATTCTCCTTCTCATTCTCCTTCCTATTCTCCTTCCTCATTCTCCTTCCCATTCTCCTTCTCATTCTCCTTCCCATTCTCCTTCTCATTCTCCTTCCTATTCTCCTTCCTCATTCTCCTTCCCATTCTCCTTCTCATTCTCCTTCCTAATCTCCTTCTCATTCTCCTTCCTATTCTCCTTCCTCATTCTCCTTCCTATTCTCCTTCCTCATTCTCCTTCCCATTCTCCTTCTCATTCTGACACATACATATCTATATATATATACAGACACATACACACATATATATAAATACACACTCTCAACACCACTACCACTCTCCTCTACACACACAAATACACATGTATATATATATATATATATATACCTCTCTAAAAGGATAAATCCATAAATAATCCTTAAGCTATATTTTAAGGAAACCTACAAAGGCTAGGGTCAACTTGTAGAGAATGGTCTCCCCTATAATTAATGTGAAGGGATGAATGCAAAATGAGGAATTAAATGAAAGTTAATGACATACCTAAATTGTAGATTTTGATGGAGAAGAAGAAGTTGGAAAGGAATGAATGAAGAGAGAGAGTGATAACTTAGTGAAGAAGAAAGGAGAGGTGGAGGGGGTGCTGTAGGTGGCCGGCCATGGAGCATGGGTAGGGGCACTTGTAATTACAAGTTTGCCCCTCCCTAAGCCTACATGCTAAAATAATCCAAATTAGGTTTAGAAAGTTGCTAAAAATAAATAAAAATCATAATTAAACTAAATTACTCATGGGGAACTAGTCCAAACTCTTAAATCCTAATTTTTAGTGTGGTGGGCCATGGTTAGCTAACAGGCTAATTACAGCTCAAGTCGAAATTCACCGGGGTCCCGAATTAACTCGGAATGCGATGAAATTCGAACCCGACTCCTATAATAATTAAATAATATTATTCATGAAATAAAATTCCCAAAATAATATAAAATGGAAGATTACCATTTTACCCCTAACTGGAAAAAGTGAGGGTGACAAGTTTATCCACCTTAAAAAAATTTCGTCCTCGAAATTAAAACCAAACAATAGTAAAATCTCAAAAGTCCAAGCTGGAATTAATTGACTAAATTTATAAAATTTAAAATTACTCTCAAATATAAGTCTATCCACCTTAAAAAAATTATCCAAAAACTTAAAACGAAGCAACACAGAAAATTCATGCAATTTGATAATCGTATGCGTCTGTCCAATAATCATGATACTCAGAATCTCCGTCATGCCAGTGAGCAAGGCTACGATAATCACAGAGTCCTTGACTAAGGTACATACCTCTAGAATTATGGTATTTAAAATTTTCGCATTGCCGCTAGCTTGGCAGCGAAAACCTTAAATTCCCACACCCGAGAAATACATCCATAGTCCGACTATATGTCCTCACTCTGCCTGCTAGCATGACCCTAGAGAATTCTAAAATCTCATAATCGAGGCGACCTAGCCCATACGACTTATCTCAGAAGAATATTACATCACAAGGACAAAATTTTATCCAACGATCAAGGAACAGATAGAATCGAAGTTCAAGACAGTTTATAAGGAAGCAAATGCGGAAATGAGATCGAAAGATTGGAACCTGCTATCTGCTCTGCTACTGCCTGAATGGGCTCAACTGTCATGGCGAAAGCTCGCCCCTGGTGGCCTCCGCTAGCCTGCCACACTCTGTCCCGGCCTGTCTGTCTGGCTGCACGGGCTGCACAGTTCTTCATCTGGTGGTCTGGAGCTCCACAAAATAAACAAACTCCCTGCTTCATCCTACAAACATCCCGGATGTGCCCCATCTTCTTGCAAAAAGCACACTGGACGGCCTGCCTCTTGCCCTGACCCTGCTGCTGGTCGTCACGTGCCGGTGCCTGATGTACTCTGTCCTGGTCTCTTCGGATTCCACTAGCGTGGCAATCCTTCAGCTGGTGATTGGGCGCCCCACAGTATAGGCAGACGCCCAACCTCTTCCTACAAGCCTCTCTAGTGTGCCCTGGCCTCCTGCAGAAAGCGCACCGAGTAGCCTGCCTCTGGCCTGGTCCCTGGTGCTGAACTGGGGTACCCTGAACTGTACTCGGTACAACCCTCTCAAGTGCTGCCATCGCCAGCTGATGGGAGTTCTCCATGCTCCGCCGCAACAGGTCTGCATGCGTGCTCTGAGTCTGCAATATCCGCTGCAGAAGGGCCATCATCCCTTGAGTATCTGTCGGTAGCGGAGGCGGCGGTGGAAGAATATCAGAAACGATCATGGACAGTCCCGCTGCTAGAGGTGGAAGACCTCCTGGAACCGTCGCTGCTGCTCCTGCCTGAAGGGCAGGGACTGAGGTGGCAGCTCTCTCAACTGTAGCTCCCGCAGCCGAAGGTGGAAGACCTCCCGGATCTGACCTCTCTGGGGCACTAGGCCCTGCTGTCCGAGAATGAGTCACTGTCATCCTGAAGACGAATTGAACCCAAGAGATCAATATGGCACAAGATAAGATATTATCAAAGGAGGACAATTGAATTTAAATGCAAGAAGAGTTGTCATGGTAATCAAAAGATCAGAATTTTCCTAAAATGTGATTGAGTAACTTCAAAATATATCCTATTCCTACTGCAGGCTGTAGTGGTACTCAAGTTCGAATACCACTACATAAACTCGACCTGCGTGGGCCACCACAAAAACGTGTCACGACCCGCACCCTGATTAGGGGCACGAGAAGTGGGTACGTCCAGCCTACGCCGCAGCATCGGCGGTAGAACGCTGTCTAGGTCATCTAGAATACTACAACTAAACAGATAAAGGTACCTGTACAGTATATACACTCCGAATGGAGGTGACATAGCAATACAGTCTCAATCACAAATGTAAAACTAAGGTAGATAGCATGGAAAGGAAATATGATAGATGAAGCAAGAAATAAGTTCGAGATCCACACAAGTCCAAAACTAAACGTAACATCACAGAATAATATATAATACTACATTCTAAAATCTAAAGCTGGATCGCAGTCCAGTCAAGCCTAACAAGTGCTAACTACTCAGGGAGTATAAAATCTAGTGGCCAATCTATCAGGCCACTGCCCTGGCCTGAGTCTCCATCTGTCTCAGAAATATCTGTAAAATATCATAACGGTATCCTGTCAGGAAAATGAGCAAGTACAAACACTAACAGCAGTTCCATGTGAATTGACAAGTTCTATAAGAGACAGTGTAATGAACTACAAGACAAAGATATATGAAGACTTGGGAACCGTTCGGAAGCCGAGTTACAACCCTTAAGCCAAACAAGGACCGGGGTTGTAACTCTTCTCCCGAGCAGAACTTAGTCTCCAAATCAAGGTACAATGTAAAGGCATGTAGAGCATGTGAGTAACTGTATATCATGCATGGTAAGAAAGTACTGAATATAGACAGAACAGGATATATGACAGGAAAAGTAAATATAAAATGTGCCTCGAATATTATAGCCTAATATGATCGGTATGGGTCAAGCATCAGGCTTCCAGCCGACCGGCTACAAGCACGTGGACTCGGCCCGGCCGGGATGGTAAACTATGGAGCGAGAAGTAACACAGGTCAGGCTATACCCATCGTGAGGTGAGGGTATAGCTATGGTGCAAGGAGTAACTCAAGGGGGCATTGATCACACTATCTATAATATTCCCCATTCCCCGAGTAGTATACGGATCCGGACATAGTACGCCATGACGCGGGATTCCCTAAGAGGGGAACAAGTCCTCTTCAGGAATCGGCGTCAATACAAGTACGAGAATCAAGACTAAGCAAGTACCAGTATCCCAAGAAATCCAGGAATGATATCTCATGACAGGAATCCGACAATACTAGTCCGTGAACTATCGTGTCTGAGAATCAAGTAAGACACTACGACTGAATCGGATATAGCAAATATCAAGACAATGAAAACTATCAGTGAATGTACTCGCCTGCTGTCCTGAGCTGTATGGTATATCAATGCTCAGAGCGGTATCAGAAGACCTAAATATGAGATACTGTAAGTTAATTTAGGTTTAAACAAGTTTAGGAATGATTTACAATGAATGATATGCAATCTAGGTCAAACTAGGTCTCACTGAGTCACACTAAGTCCTGTCAATTCAATCTAGGTCAATCAAGTTATATCAAGTCAATCTAAGCCTAACCAAGTCAATCCTAGGTCATACCAGGCATCACGGGTCAAAACAAATCGAAGAAAGTCAAACGAGATCAAGAGTTGGCCTACAGTTGACTTTTGGTCAACTGGTCAACTCTGGTCAACTCTAGGTCAACTCTAGGTCAAACTGGTCAAATGTTGACCAACAGTTGATTTTTGGTCAACTGGTCAACTCTAGTTTGGATTTGGTGAAATCTAGACAAAGTGTTGACTCACGGTTGACTTTTGGGTAAAAAGTCAACTCTGGGTCAACCGAGCCAAAAATCGGCTCAAATATGACATTTGTGGGGTGTACCCAACATGCCACCCAAGTTTCAAGTCAATCCGACTACCCGAACTCCGATTCATTCTCAAACTCCTATTCTCCTTCTCATTTTCCTTCCCATTCTCCTTCCTATTCTCCTTCCTCATTCTCCTTCCCATTCTCCTTCCTATTCTCCTTCCTCATTCTCCTTCCCATTCTCCTTCTCATTCTCCTTCCTATTCTCCTTCTCATTCTCCTTCCTATTCTCCTTCCTATTCTCCTTCCTCATTCTCCTTCCCATTCTCCTTCTCATTCTCCTTCCTATTCTCCTTCCTCGTTCTCCTTCCCATTCTCCTTCTCATTCTCCTTCCCATTCTCCTTCTCATTCTCCTTCCTATTCTCCTTCTCATTCTCCTTCCTATTCTCCTTCCTCATTCTCCTTCCTATTCTCCTTCCTCATTCTCCTTCCCATTCTCCTTCTCATTCTGACACATACATATCTATATATATATACAGACACATACACACATATATATAAATACACACTCTCAACACCACTACCACTCTCCTCTACACACACAAATACACATGTATATATATATATATATATATATATACCTCTCTAAAAGGATAAATCCATAAATAATCCTTAAACTATATTTTAAGGAAACCTACAAAGGCTAGGGTCAACTTGTAGAGAATGGTCTCCCCTATAATTAATGTGAAGGGATGAATGCAAAATGAGGAATTAAATGAGAGTTAATGACATACCTAAATTGTAGATTTTGATGGAGAAGAAGAAGTTGGAAAGGAATGAATGAAGAGAGAGAGTGATAACTTAGTGAAGAAGAAAGGAGAGGTGGAGGGGGTGCTGTAGGTGGCCGGCCATGGAGCATGGGTAGGGGCACTTGTAATTACAAGTTTGCCCCTCCCTAAGCCTACATGCTAAAATAAATCCAAATTAGGTTTAGGAAGTTGCTAAAAATAAATAAAAATCATAATTAAACTAAATTACTCATGGGGAACTAGTCCAAACTCTTAAACCCTAATTTTTAGTGTGGTGGGCCATGGTTAGCTAACAGGCTAATTACAGCTCAAGTCGAAATTCACCGGGGTCCCGAATTAACTCGGAATGCGATGAAATTCGAACCCGACTCCTATAATAATTAAATAATATTATTCATGAAATAAAATTCCCAAAATAATATAAAATGGAAGATTATCATTTTACCCCTAACTGGAAAAAGTGAGGGTGACAGGAGTGTCGGAGTTGCTGTGGGTGAAAGCGTTGCTGACAGAGTTGAAGCTGGACAAGGGAGCACCGTTACGCCTTCTGAGCGATAGTCAAGCTGCAATAAGTATTGCTAACAATCCAGTTTAGCACGACAGAACGAAGCACATCGAGATCGATCGATTCTTCATCAAAGAGAAGCTGGAACAAGGAATACTGAAGATTGATCATGTTCGCTCAGAAGAACAAGTGGCAGACTGTCTGACTAAGGGTCTTAGTTCATTAAGTCTGTCGAAGCTATGTAACAAAATGGGAATGATTAATATCTATCGCCCATCTTGAGGGGGAGTGTTGACAACTAATAAGGGACTTTAGTCCCACATTGTAAAATGTAGTATGAAGAGGAGCTAGACTCCCTATAAATAGTGGAGTAACCAATCAATAAAACACAACAATTATTCTCTACAACTTCTGGTAGTCCACATTGTCCATTCCGAAAGTTACTCATGGTCTGTAGTCCACATTGGTCGTCGGGGTCCGGTAACGGACTCCTTATTTTTGGTCCGGCTCTCCTATTTACGGAGAGCACCATCACCTTGGATGCTCAAGAAGAGAGGAAAATTTTCTTTACCACATGAGAGGAAATTCTCTACCATGGAGTGCTTTTGCATCATCGCTGGGCCAACAATCCACCAACACTTTAGGGCCCGTTTGGTAAACCGTATTTGGAGGTGGGATTTGGATTTTTATGGATTTGGAGACAAATCCATGGAATCCTATGTTTAGTTGGAGATGGATTTGGATATGGAAAGTATGACAAAATCCAAAACTTGGATTTGGTTGGATTTTGGAGGAAAAAAATAATTATTCTTTAATAATTTCGTTAAAATATTTATTATTTAATAATTTTGTTAAAAATTAGTAAATTAAAAATTAGTTAATCTTTAATAATTTCGTTAAAAATATTTCTTCTTTAATAATTTCGTTAAAAATTAGTTAATTAATAAAAAAACTAACTATTTTATTAGTATTATTAATTAATAAAAAAAGTATTATTAATTAAAAAATTAGTTAATTTTGTTATAATCATAATTAATAATTTATTAGTATTATTATAATATTAATTAATAATATTTTATTATTTAGTTAATAATCATAATTTACTAGTATTATTATATTATTATTATAATATTAATTAATAATTTATTAGTATTATTATAATATTAATTAATAATCATATCCTATGTTTAGTATTATTAATTAAAAAATTAGTTAATTTAATTATATTTTAATCACAATAATATTTTAATTAATAATATTTTATAATAATTTAATTAATATTTTAATTAATAATATTTTAATTAATAATATTTTATAATATTTTAATAATATTTTATAATATTTTGTAATATTTTAATTAATAATATTTTATAATATTTAATTATATTTGAATCACAATAATATTTTAATTAATAATATTTTATAATATTTTAATCACAATAATGTAATAATATTTTAATTTAATTATTAATAATATTTTAATCACAATTAGAATCATATTTTATAATAATTTAATTAATAATTTACTAATCATAATAATATTAATTTATAATTACTATTTTTAAAATATTTAATTTATGGTTAATTAATCGCTAATTATTAATTATTAATCAATAATTATAATTCATAATTATTAATCGTTAATAAAAAATTATCGATTGTTAATTATTAATCGTTAATTATAATTTATAGTTATTAATTATTAATTGTTAATCATTAATTATTAATTATTAATCGTTATTTATTTAAAAATTAACTAATCATTAATTATTAATTTTATAATTAATAGTAACTAATCGTCAATTATTAATTACTAATCGTTAATTACTAATCGTTAATTATTAATTTTATAAATAATAATAACTATAATTATTCATAATTAATTAATAGCTTAATTATTGATCATGACTATAATTTAATTATTAATCATAAAACCAAATCCTATGTTTGGTTGGAGTTGGATTTGGAGTTGGATTTGAATAGTAAAATCTATGATTTGGATTTGGAGGATTTCCAAATCCAAATCCAAATAGTAAAATCCGGTTACCAAACAAGCCCTTAGTGAGAAAGGGAGGTGTCACAAAGAATGTTATAGAAGCTCAACATAACTTGCTTTGGTTTCTGGAATCGAATCGACGGATGCGGTCGAATCTCGTCTTGAGCAACGATAATTTTGATCACACAAGCAGTCAATTTTTCTACAACAGTTTTACTTCCTTTTTCATCAGCGAATTCTTTTTCTTGTCGGTTCCAATAGCAGATCATTCTGTTCTTAGCGGTTTTAATCGCTAACAAAATTTATATAGCAAGCTAGACTTATATGCCAGGAGATTATTCTTCACAGATTTGTAAAAAAAAAATCAAAAATCAAACATTCCAAAACAGAATGTATACAAAAAATTTCGAAAATTCTAAAACAGAATGTACTGATTAATTAGATTAACATGAGAATACGTTGACCAAATAATAATAATAATAATAATAAGAAGAAGAATTCTTGGAGCCCTTGATGGTCATGGATTGTACGGATCCGGATCCGGATCCGGCTCCGCCTACGTTCGTCACCAGGACTAGCTCGAAGTGGTCCCGCCCACTGACGGTGGACCGTACACCCCCGTGCTTCTTACATGCCACCCTGCAATTTCCATCAATCAATTATGTATATTCACAATCAAATAAGTATTTAGGTCAATGCTAAGAGCATTTGAGAAGGCTGCGAGATAACCGAAGTAAAATGTAGAAAGCAAATAGCCAAAAACACACTAGAGCCAAACCATACAAATACAATAATTTTGACGTAAAAAATTCTTGTGAAAAAAAATCATGGGATCTGAGTCCAATCATGGAAAGTTCCTACTATTGAAAAAAAAAAAAAATACACCGACTCCTTTCATATTTCTCATCGATTCAAATCGGATCACCACAACCATTTGGAACAAAAAATTCGATTAAAGACTACCAAAGGACAAAGATGACGATAAAAATTATCCAAAATAATTTTCTCTTGGAAATAGTATTCATTCCATTTTCTGTTACAAAACTTTAATCATACTGCAAAAAAAATTTACAGTCCCTACCGTACCTAGGATTTTGAAATGTCAATGACTGCTGAAAGACTTAGAGCATCTACAACCCTATTGTCCTGTTTTATGTTACGATTCCTATGTGGCATGAGGCACAAGACAATATCTTTCCTATGTGGCAAGATAATATTCACATAAGACAATGAGATAAAAAAAAGTGTTCTCCAATGCAAAAGTATTGAGAAGAAAATAAAAAGTATTTTTTTCAACTTCAAAGAAAACTCCTCCACTTCTTCATTTTTTTATAAATATTTCTGCTCATAATTGATGATGTGGAGACAAAGTCAATATCAAGTGCATTGTCTATTTCTAGATAACCAACTTCACATTATTTTTGCCATGTCAACTTCATGATTTATTCTACATTTGTATTGGAAAAGAATTTTTGAAATGAAAGTATGTCATTCCTATGTGGCAACCATTTTTTCTAAACTCACAGTAGGGTTGGAGATGCTCTTAGCCTAGATATGGGTAGGAGTAGTTTAGGCCTTCATGCTCGGTTTCAGCTTTTGTTTTCCTTTTATTCTATTTGAACCTTTTCTCAGCAATTTGATTATTATATATTTTCTTTTGTTTCCTTCTCTTTTTGTCTGTTGTAATTAAATTTTTTGAGATATTTTACTTTTGGTTGTTGTGACAATCTATCTCCATTTGCCACTTATTATTACTCTATTTTATTTATTGCCGGATCAAAAACTAGAAAGTAAAGAAGAGAATAATTCACCCTTGGACCCTTAGGAATTATAAGACTCGTGTAAATATTTTTTAACTTATAAATCATAATTATACGTAATATTGAATGAATAAATATAATAAAAGTAGTACTCGATAAAAGTATCAGTGAAAATATAACATAACTTACAATCTTGAAACAGTCGTTATAAGAACACATAAATATAAAAACATAAAAATATAAAACTGATACACAGTAATTGTGGCTACCTAAGTTCTTAGTATCAATAGCTAAATATATTAAAACAGACCTTTTGTCAAAATACAAATGTTGTGGATCAGCTATATCCTATTTTCTATGAGACTTGACTTATTCAATAGGGTAGATACTAGATATAACGATATAGATGACTATATAGCATTTCCTAGTCGTTTTAGGTACATATTTTATTTTTAAAAAAATATTTCATACATTCAATATGCTTTGCACTCCTAATCAAACAAATTTCTTATAAACCGTGCTAATGTATTTTAAATATTGGTCGGACTTAAGGTGAGGACCGTGACACCCTCCTTCTCTTCCACGACCTTGTACCTTTTGCAGTTGCATCGATTGAGATTACAATCTTGCAGTTGCCGCAATGACTATTGTTCATTATATTGGCCTTTAGACTGAGTAGTGAATACTAAAAGTCTAAAATTTAGAGTAAAACCTAGAGCGGAAAGTAAATAAGAGTTACGAGAGAGTATAAGAAAGTTTTTACTTATGAATTTGTGATAGAAATAGATAAAATAAACAATATTTAAAAAAAATGGAGATTTAAAATTACCAAATTAATCTTATAATATAATTATTTATGGTTGTTATGGGAGTATTTTGGTCATTATTATTTTAGTGAAATAACCAAAATATTTCTGACTAACTCCATAAATGACTAAAATATAGGGTACTTGGTAAAAATATCCCCAAAGACTATGTTATCCCTGGTTTATGGTTGTTGGGTGTATATTTTTAACAAAAATAACCCATAAAATATTCACGAATCACATGAAAGATACCCTCAACCCTCAATAGGCTTGTACAGAATATAATTCTAACACGCCTCACTATTTTTGGGTAATTAATGAGTTAGATTCATGTTATGGTATATATGATTTTTTTAATGAAATATACTTAAAATTTATTCCTTTTAATAAAATTTGCTTAAAATGCTCAAGATGATTTGAATCTGATTATCAGATATCAAAGTTTTTGTCACAACAAAATTCTACGAGTACTAAAGATTGAAGATTGTATATTTATATTTGAGAATAATATCAAAACATTAGAGTTTAAAAGAGAGTTGATGGTTATATATTTATATTCTAACACAATAGAGTTTCAAAACATTCCCAAGGTGTTTGTTTTTTCATAACTATGTAGTTCCAGCATTAAAGTGTTGAGCACCATATATTGCTACTACTTTACAATATAAACATTGTCTGTTTTTCATAATTATATAGTAAACTTTAAAGTGTTGTTATTTTTTTTTATCACTTTAAAGTACATTATAAATTAATCAATTGACTATTTGACCACAAATACTATGGCATTATATATATATATATATATATATATATATATATATATATATATATATATATATATATATATGTGTGTGTGTGTGTGTGTATGTGTGTGTGTGTGTGTGTGTGTGACTTTTTTGGCATTGAAATTTTTTTAGCTGTTAATTTTTTAGCCAAATTTCTATTTTGGGCACAAAAAATTATTTGATAATTTGAAAATTTTAAAACTAGTTTTTTTTTTTGTTCATAGAAATAAATAAAACGAGAAAAAAAGGATAATTTGGACATGTTTTGTAATAGTTTTATTTGTTGAAAGAGACAACAATTAGCTGCTTTTTTTTTTGCACTTACAAATTAAGTGGTAAATTATAAATGCTCAAGAATTAATTGAACTTATAATTTCCGAACTTATAAAAGCTATCACTAAATGCATTGAGATGGGCATATTAAAGTCTTCTGAATTATAGGAAAAAAAACAAACAAACACCCTCTCAGTTGCCTCTCAGTTGCCTTGGTTTGAAGTTGTCAAACCCATGTGAGAATTAAGTAGAAATCAATCAAATGAAGTACCTACCGAATTCATCTGTCTTTTGTGGTCAGCTAGAGGGGGTATAACTTTTTTGGCTAAGCGGATAATTTTGAAATCGAATCGCGAGGAAGACGTGAACAGTGAATTCAAATGACAAGCAATACAGTGTACATAAAGTTTCGTGCATTACACGAGACATGATCCTTCTATGATATATGCGAAAGGGGTTGCACCAACCGCCGTTGTTGCTGGGTTCCGCAAAATTTGGAGGGCAAAAGTTGGTAGCCGTGATCCTCACGGACCTTCCTCTAATGCACACCACTTGGGGTCGTCGCACACGATCTTGTAGCACTGGCCGCACGCAGCCCCGCTGTTGAACACCGTCATGCTCAGCACGGCCGTGCACGTGCCGTTACCCGTCGAGTACATGTTCCCGTAGCCGCAAGCACCACCTGTTCATCATTTACAATATAGCAGATGATCACCAAATTGAGTTAAAACTAATGGCCAATGCTAAAAGCACTATCAAAAGGCAATTTATTAGAGCACTACAAAAATTACTCCTAACTCTCCAGGTATTTAAAAGATTGTCAATAGGAACAATTTATTGAAGGACGACCCACTACGGATAATGGAATTTCAAATTTTTTGAATTCTACTTGAACTGTAAAAAAATTTGACATTCCTATCAATATAATGTTTGACTGCCAACATAAATCTTGGATCCAGTCGGGATTCTAAAAAATTTCTTTGGTCATGTATGTTGTCAGGACGGTAGAATTTTTCTACATTATGTAGTGTGATCTGTCAAAAATTTTGATAGTCCATTATAATGATAGAATTGTCAAAAAATGTGACAGTCATATATTCGTAGTGGACAGTTCCTTAGTAAAAAAATAAACTGAGTGACAAACTTGTGAATATTTGGACAGCCTAATATTTACAAGGAAAAATTTATGAAATGTCCAAAATTTGTAAAAGTTTTATGTAAAACCCGCCGCAAAATAAAATTTCATCGCGTGCCCAGAATTAGTGAAAAATATATAAAAGGGGTTCTGAATGACCTTTTCACCCTTCTAATTTATTGAAAATACATCCGAACCCTACTCTTCAAAAAAAAAAAACGTTTCGATACTTCCTCTTCTTCCATACGCTGCCTAGTTTCGAATCTAGGTTTTCTCCTCCAAAATCTTCAAACATTTCTTCAAAAACTCGTCGGAAAATTTCGAAAAGGCCGACAAACAGTAAAACTGTTAAAATGGAGGTCCAAATATCTTTTTTTTGCGATTCTAAATTTTTGAAAGGCCAACAAACGGTGGGACGGTTTATCTCAGGCTCCTCGGAAATTCGCTCATTTTGCGACAAATCGGACATCATTTCGACCTCCCAGTCAAAAGTTATAGCCCTTCAAAGTTTCAACTGACCATAAAATGCAGGAGAATGGCTATTCTCCATGGTAATATCACGGAGAATGGCAATTCTCCGTGTTAATATCACGAAGAATGGCCATTCTACGTGTTAAAATGCAGGAGAATGACCATTCTTCGTGTTAAAATGACGGAGAATGACCATTGTCCGTGCTAAAATGATGGAGAATGTCCATTCTCCGTCATTTTAACATGGAGAATGGCCATTCTCCGTGGTTTTATCACGGAGAATGGTCATTCTCCGTATTAGAAATCACGGAGAATGACCATTCTTCGTTTTTAAAATCACGGAGAATGACCATTCCCCGTGTTAAAATCATGAAGAATGGTCATTCTCCGTGTTAAAATGACGATGGTAGTATCACGGAGAATGGCAATTCTCCGTGTCAGTATCACGGAGAATGACCATTCTCCTTGTTAAAATACAGGAGATGACCATTTTCCGTATTAAAATGACGGAGAACGTGTTAAAATGACGGAGAATGTCCATTTTCCGTACTAAAATGACGGAGAATATCCATTCTCTATGGTTTTAACATGAAGAATGTCCATTCTTCGTAATTTTAACACGGAGAATGGTCATTCTCCGTATTAGAAATCACGGAGAATGACCATTCTTCGTTCTTAAAATCACGGAGAATGATCATTCTCCGTGTTAAAATCACGGAGAATGGTCATTCTCCTTGTTAAAATGCAGGAGAATGACCATTCTCCGTGTTAAAATGACGAGAATGATCATTCTCTGTGCTAAAATGACGGAGAATGTCCATTCTCCGTTATTTTAACACGGAGAAATATCCATTCTCCGTTATTTTAACACGAAGAATGGTCATTCTCCGTGCTAAAACCACGGAGAATTGCCATTCTCCGTGCTAAAATGACGGAGGATGTCCATTCTTCGTCATTTTAACACGGAGAATGGTCATTCTCCGTATTAGAAATAACGGAGAATGGCCATTCTCCGTTAAAATCACGGAGAATGACCATTCTCCATGTTAAAATCACAGAAAATGGTCATTCTTCGTGTTAAAATGATGGAGAATAATTGACATAAACCTAAATTTTTGTTGTTTTTTTAGAAAAATTTTTTTGTCATGAATAAAAGTTTTCGTTCTTCTTTCAAAACGATGCTAACTCTTATGGAAAAGAAGAAGAAACTTTTCTCTCCACAATTGACCTAATCGCCGAAAAACTTCAAATCTCTCCAGGAAGATGATGATGATGATGAGCGATGATCGAAGTTCGACTGAAGAAAAGCACAGTGAACTACGAATGATCTTTGCGATCTCTGCTGAAGATGAGAGCAATGGAATTCAGATCTCTCGTGAAGAAGAAGAAGAATACGAGAATCGCAATCCAAATCTGAGTTTGTGCGAAGGGATAGTTATGGTATTATCAAAATGGCAATTTTGTACATACAAAGCATTTAAAGGAAATCTTGGAATATTTAACGTATAAATATATAATTCTGGGCATTTCATAAAACCCATCATGCGGGTGGATTTTTCATAAAAACCGACCCCGAATTGGGTTTCTCAATAATTTTTAGTATTTACAATCACTACTAAAATATTGGTATTCAGCGACGGAACAATCCGTCGCTAAATACGTATATTTCGTCGCTAAATTAGATTACCGACGGATAACTGACGTCGATAAACATAACGTCGCTATAGTAGCGACGGATTACCGACGAAACTATCGACGCAAATATAGTGATGGATTAGCAACGAATTCAAAACGTCGGCAATCACAGCGACACATTAGCGACGGATTAGCGACATTTTTTAGTGAGCCAAAATATCAAATTTTCTAGAAGCTCAGCGGCGAAAATTTTCGTCGCTGACTCGTCTGATACGGTTTTGATATCAGACAGAAGCTCAACGACTGATATTTCCGTCGCTAACCCGTCGCTAACCTGAAAATATTTTCAGGATTCCGTCGCTGGTTAGTCGCTCGCCTGCAAATTTCCAGTCTTACGTTGCTAATCTGTCGCTGGTTAGTCGCTAATCGTTTTATTTATACCACATTAAATTGTTCCAGCTTTGCTCAAACCTGGAAATACATACATAAACTCATTCTAAAAGTCAAATATGTCCAACAGTCATTCCAAAAGTCATACATAAACTCTATAACCCCAAATATGTCTAACAGTCATACATAAACTCTATAACCCCAATATATACAAAATAAACTCAGGCAAACCAAACTAAGCTACACTACTCAGGGTGAGCAAAGTCTAGTGGCTCTACTAACAAACCACAGCCCGGGTCTACTCCATCAGACTCGACCCCATAATAGGTCGGGCAATCTGCCTCAGAATCATCTGTAATATGTCAACGGTATCCTGTCAGGAAAATGATCAAGTACAAACACCAACAGCAGTTCCATATGAATTGACAAATTCTATAAGAGACAGTGTAATGAAATACAAGACAAAGATATGTGAAATACAGGGTAAAATCAGCAGGAAATGTATAATAGATGTGAGTACTGAATAGGACGACAATATATTTGTAGGATTACTTAGGAACTATTCGGAAGCCGAGTTACAACCCTTAAACCAAACGAGAACCGGGGTTGTAATCCTTCTCCCGAGCAGAACTTAGTCTCCAATAAAGGTATAACATAAAGGCATGTAGAACATGTGAGTCACTGAATATCATAGCATGGTGAGAAAGTACTGAATGTAGAACAGAACAGGATATATGATAAGATAAGTAAATATAAAATGTGCCTTGAATTATTAGAACATTATGTGATCGGTTTGGAAAACATGATCAGACTTTCCATCCGACCGGCTATAAACAATATGTACAATAGAGCGGTAAGGCCGGTCACCATGGAAAGCTATAAACGATGTAGGGTAAGGCTTTACCCGTCGTGAGACGAGGGTATAGCTATGAATAATGTATACAGTAGAACAATGTGGGAATTTGATCACACAACCACTAATAACTCTCCATTCTCGAATAGTATAAAGGATCCGGACATAACACGTCATGACACGGGATTCAAAAGCAGGTGATCAGCCCACTTCCAAGTCCATGTCTATACAAGTACAAGTAACAAGTCGAGTCATGTACCAATATACCAAGTAACCCGGGAACAACATCTCATGACAAGATCCGACATATACTAGTCCGTGAACCATCGTGTTAGGAATCAAGTAAGACACTACAACTGAATCGGATATAGCAGATATCAAGACAATAAAAACTATCAGTGAATGTACTCGCCTGTGGTCCTGAGCTGATAAGGTGAACAGACGCTCAGAGTAAATCACATACCTAAAATGAGATACTATGAGTTAAACAGGGTTTTATACTGAAAAAAGAAACTAATTTAAGTTATGGATGCAAGTCTAAGTCAAAATTAGGTCAATCTAGGTCAAACTAAGTCGTACTAGGTCAAACTAGGTCATACTAGTTCATACTAGGTCATACTAGGTCACGGGGAGTCAATCCAAGTCAAACTAGGTCAAACGGGGTCAAAGGTTGACTTACAGTTGACTGTTGGTCAAAAAGTCAACTCTGATCAACTCTGGTCAACACTGAGTCAACCCTAGGTCAAACTAGTCAAATGTTGACTAACAGTTGACTTTTAGTCAACTGGTCAACTCTAGTTTGGTTTCGGTCAATTCTAGTCACTTATAGGCTAAGTTTGACTTTCGGTTGACTTTTGTTGACTTTTGGTCAAAATGGTCAACCGAGGTCAAAACTAGTCTGAGGACACTAATCATAACCATTACCAACCAAGAGAACCTAATTCTAACTATATCTTAGAAGTTAAACTCAATATCTTAACTATATCCTATTACCTACATTTACCCTTGCCAAGGTAATCCCGATACCTTGCCCATTATAAAGGAAACCCCGCTAATACTCAAGATACTAGCCTAGGCTCCTTAGGGTAGCTAGATACTATCCTATCTAGGGTTTACCAACCAAAAAATCTAGGGTTCTTGGACATCAAAACTAATTTTTCTAATATATTATTCTCCTACACATTACCTTAAGGTAATATTGAGATATCAAGATACCACATCTAACATAACTCATTCTTCTAAACCGTACTTACTCTCCCTCACAAACATCATCTATCTAACCTCCATCTAACTTAGAATGCTACTTCTCAAAAACTAACTCAAACATCTACCACTACCCTCAAGATAACATAACATGGCGTACTTTCTAACATTGACAAACCTTATTTTCTACCACTATAAACACTACCCTACTAACCGCCTAACACACTAAAAACACTGTCTAACTTAGGGGTTTCGTAGTACTAAATGTGGTTGATAAGTGTGGGTAGGTATTTGGGGCTAAGGTGGGTCAAAAGGGGATGTTTCGAGACCACAAAAACCCCAAACAACCATCCTGCACTGCTTCTGCTTACTACTTTTTCCTGCTTACTGCTTATTGCTTACTGCTTACTGCTTTTTTTTGCTGCTTTTCTGCTCATTCTCTCACTCTCTAACCATCTAACCACACACACACAAACACATATACCAAATCCACCAACCTTCTCTTCTAACACACCTACACACATCTATATACAAACACACTACCACTCAATCAAAACACAAATCACTCAACAAACTACACTAGCCTCAAGTCAAATAGGATGGCATGATCCTCCCAACTCTCTCACCTTTACAACAAACATACTACACTACCATCTATACAACATCAAACACACACTAGCACATATCATCTATCAATCTCACTTCTCTCCACTAACCACACACATCCTTATCTCATTCAAACACACACACACTATACTAACATATATTACATAACAATAATATATATATACATATATGTACTATATCATACATATTCTTGACAATCTATGATACCTACATTCACATGATATCTATACTAGGCTCATAGGTTACACAAAATGCCTACGTCGCATAGTCACTCATCTACTTAAAACCAATGCTGTACCAATTGGGCCTTCACAAAATTCTAGGATTAAAGTATGTTATATCTCTTCGTGTTAGCTTTCCGAAACTTCAAACGGATCGCATTTTCGTGTCCGAAAGTTCCCGAAATCGCGAAAACACCGAAACGCGTTCATCTTTCGTACAGCTGACACTCAAACAATTCTACAGAAAGTTATATAACGAATTTGGCTTATTAAAATATATATTTGGAAATCTAACTTTGATAGGCTTCTTTTAAAAAAACGGGAGATTAATTGGAGTTATGAGCTAAAAGTTATGACATTTCTAAGTTGCTCTAGCTACTAAAAACGTGGATAAAAATTATGACGAATTTGGATTGTTTGGACAAAAAACACATGTAGGCCAAAATACTTGGATACCAACATAGCTATCTAAATAAAACTTATTCTAACCATCCTAAATAAGATCAATCCACTCTCTAAAAATATAAATCTGAGATTAGAACACTAATTAATCATTCCTAAAATATATATATGCATACAAGTGTCCAAAATAGGGGTTTTTCCCACTAGGACACAACCACAACAAAAGGACACTCCTATGACCTCCAAATGGACAAGAAATGGACACAAATAGAGATACAACCATGGAGGTCATTTCTATGGGTTCAAAATATTCCTATATGCATGTAGGGATGGATTAGAGAAGAGATTATACCTTCCGGAAGAGAGTTTCAAAGGAAAAAGCCTTCCGACTCGACACCGACACGTAGAGATTCCAAAAGGACACGAACGAGCTCCGAATCCTCCCAAACTTGGCTAGCACCCTCTAACTATGGAGTAGAGGAGAAGAGAAGAAGATTTGGTGGAAGAAATGGTGGATTTGGAGATAAAATCAATGGAGTTGTTCTCTAGAAATTTGGGGAAGAACAAGAGAGAGAAAATGGATGGATAAAATAAAATGGAAGAGATGGTGACTCACTCCTTATCCCCCCCATAGGTGGCTGCCCAAAAAGGGTGAGGTGTCCCCATTTTGAATGTCCAAAATGCCCTCCACTAATCTATTTGATTTAAATTAAGAATGGGTTAAAGGTTGAGGTCAAATTAGTCTATTTCTAAGTCTCTAATTAAACTAAACATATCCATAAATAATTAGTCTAACTACTAACTAAAATTAATATCATGTGGACTAAAATTAATATCATGTGGGCCATGCCTAACTAGTGTGTGGGTCCCACTAGAGTCAAACTACCCCCCGGGTCCCCGTTTCAAGGCGGATTTAGTTGAAATTCGAACCCGACTCAAATAACCCCAAAACAATATCATAAATAATAAAATAAATTTCAACCCCAAAATAATATCATAAATAATAAAATAAATTTTAAAAATATTCAAAAATGCAAAATAACAAAATACCCCTGTTTCTGAAAACTGGGGGTGACACCACTCATCTGCCCCACATGACCCTGGAGGGCCACCAGAATTTGTGTAATCTGCCGCAAGGTGTAGGCGTCGACAGTATCGTCGGTCTGTGGAGGTGGAGGTGGTGGAGATAGAGGAACTCTGGAATAAACGGACGGCTGGGATGCCAACGATCCGTTACCATACACGCTGCCCCCTTTTCCTCTACCTACGGCTTGTATCCACAAGTCGTTCCTCACAGCCGGCGACGGTGGCTGACTAGTCCCAGCTCCCCCCTCGACAGTCCCTCCCTCACCGACTCGACTCTCTAAAGTCTCATAAGTCTCCTATATTTATATAGGTGAATAGATTTAGAGCTAATATTGGTATTTTATTTTCGATGTAAGTATTGTTATGGTTACGTTCTCATACGTCTCTTAAACTATTCTTTGATTTATAATGCTATTTAGGGTTATGATTTAGAGTTAATATTTATATTAGAGTCCAGACTAACTATTTCGCTAAAGTAAATATAGTTAAGTATGTAAAGACGAAGAAAAAATATAATTAGATATAGGACTCGGAAAACTTACATAGGCTTTGGTCGCCCGATCATCTACGAGCTTTCCATCCTTCTTTCGCTTATGGGTACGCTCGAAAACTTTAGGGAAGTCCATGGCGTTCGGATCTCCGCCTGCCTTGGCGACCTTCTCGCACTGTAACAATTAAACATCAATTTATAACAAAACAGTAAACTTAAACAACTGAAGAAATAACAAATAAGAATACTCACCACCCGTCGGTAATGTCCTGTAATTGGGATGGATCCACCCGTGTGGTAACCACCCTTAGCACGGGCTGCCTTTGCCTTCTCACACTTGGCCTTATAGGCCGGAGTGTCCATCTTCTTCTTCATCTCCTCCCAGAATTCCTCCTTCAACCACTCCTTGCGTCGATCACTACTTAGTGTAAATAATGCCTTCTGATCGTTGATCATATCCCTCAACCTCTTGCTGGCGACGGACTTGTAGCACTTCCGGATCATCTGATCTCAAGCAAATATTTAAGAAATATTATAAACAAAGACGATATTATTTAGAAATACCTCAAGCATCTCGATCCAAATGAATCGTCTACCAACTGGGATGTCCCCGAAGTTCAGATAGGGACCATGGAATTATCTACGCATGAACTCCCCTAAATCTCTACCAGCCTGGACAGGAAAGAACCTAGAATAAACAAAACAATGTAAGATCAGATAATAAATAGAGTATGAATAAATGTGTCTACTAACACTAGTATACTTACGTCGTTCTAACGGCCCACAGCTCGGTACGAGTGATATTGGCTGGCCGCTCTGGCAGGGTAGGAGGGTCTGCAAATCCTGGTCGACGTATGTACACTCCACAGTCGACCAAAAGGCCAGGATATGGGTTCGTCGCAGTAGGAACGACAGGTGTAGTCTTCGACGTAGAAGACGGGACACCATCACTAGTATTAGTAGATACTGAAAGAATATCAGGGATAGCTCCGTCGACTGAAGAACGAGTGAACGGCGGAGATAAGCCATCCTCCTCATCAACCAAATCGTCCTCGCTAACTCCTCTGCGATCTGCAACCGGAGTACTAGGGGGAGCAGGAGTAGGAGGACGGGTCGACCCAGATCCTCGAAGTCGACGTGGACGGCCTCGTCCCGCCATATGTAAATCTGAAAGAAATAAAAAAATGATGTGATGATACCAATAATCAATGCAAATCTAATAGAAATTAAATAAAGGTGTGTTGATACAAATAATTAATGCAAATCTAATAGGTAATACGTACTAATCTTCTTCATCTTTTTCGTAATTCGAATCTTCTTCATTTTCACTATTACTTCCACTTTCACCTTCATCTTCAAATTCTTCCTCCCCATCCGATACGTCCATTTCAGACTCCTCATCTACATGAGGTAAGTCCTCTATGTCAAGCTCTTCGTCAACTATATCATCCTCTACAGTAACATCAACCTCCATGTCATCAATGTCGGCTAAACTTATATATATTGGTTCACTACTAAAATTTGTCAAATCAGCGACGCCTCAGGACGTCGCTAAATAGGGAAAATACATCGCTAATATAGATTAGCGACGTATTTAGCGACGTTTGCACGTAGTCGCGATTAACCTAGTCGCTAAACAACAAAACGTTGTAATACGTCGCTATTGCGACGACACTCAAATGCGGTCACGTCGCTAATTCAGCGACTACCAGCGACGTAAAATGTCATCATTTACCGACGCAACCTAGCAACGTTGAGCGACTTGACATGCATCGATGGTGACCTGGCTTGAGAGCCAAATGGCGACGTTCTGCGACTTTGCTACGTCGCTATAGTACCGATATATAGCAATGTTTAGCGACGTCTTACGTAGCGACGTTTAGTGACGATCAGCGACGGTACTCATCACAGTTAGCGACGTTGTGATACTTACTTAGCGACATTGCCATCGTCGCTGGACGTCGCAGAGAGTCGCTGAACGTCGCTAATCTTGAAAAAAAATAAAAAATACAGCATTTGCAGCATCCCCTGCAGCATTTGCAGCATTTGTAGCATCCTCTACACCATTTGTTACAACAACGACGGTGTGTATCACGAACACAGTATCAAACAACACAGATACACACAATCACGAATACGTTTGAAACACAATCTCATCAATCAACACAGATATATAAAAATTTGTAACAACAATGTCAAACATAATGGTCCAGAACTTAATTGCCAAGTATGGGAACGAAATGGCTCAGAACACAACCCAAAATTCATTCTAGCATACATTAGTGTGAATCATCTATGTTCTGTACATATGGTGTAGTATATGTTCTTATCGTATCTAGTATCTAAAGAATGTAACAGAATCAAGATGAACTAACATAATATAATACTAAGACATCATCTATGTACTACTATATAAGATATAGTGATATATTGTCGTATCATCATTGCCGAGGGATGAGGGTCGGAGGACAAATACCGCTCGAGTGAGCCAAAGGCATGCAGCCACTTCCCTCCCTCTCTCACGCTATCAACGTCACAACTTTTCCACCTCAAGTTCTGATCAAGCATCTTCCTTCTCCTCTCCGACACCATGGCTCTGGACCCATCTGCTCCTCCCTACTTCCCTTCTTCTTATTTGACTCTCTCAGCCAAAGGTATCTTCTTTCTCCTCTCCTCCACCATGGCTCTGGACGTCGCTGAGAGTCGCTGAACGTCGCTAATCTTGAAAAAAAATAAAAAAATACAGCATTTGCAGCATCTCCTGCAGCATTTCCTGCAGTATTTGCAGCATCCCCTACACCATTTGTTACAACAACGACGGTGTGTATCACGAACACAGAATCAAACAACACAGATACACACAATCACGAACACGTTTGAAACACAATCTCATCAATCAACACAGATATATGAAAATTTGTAACAACAATGTCAAACATAATGGTCCACAACTTAATTGCCAAGTATGGGAACGAAATGGCTCAGAACACAACCCAAAATTCATTCTAGCATACATTAGTGTGAATCATCTATGTTCTGTACATATGGTGTAGTATATGTTCTTATCGTATCTAGTATCTGAAGAATGTAACAGAATCAAGATGAACTCACATAATGTAATAATAAGACATCATCTATGTACCACTATATAAGATATAATGATAGGTTGTCGTATCATTATTGCCGAGGGATGAGGGTCGGAGGACAAATACCGCTCGAGTGAGCCAAAGGCATACAGCCACTTCCCTCCCTCTCTCATGCTATCAACGTCACAACTTTTCCACCTCAAGTTCTGATCAAGCATCTTCCTTCTCCTCTCCGACACCATGGCTCTGGACCCATCTGCTCCTCCCTACTTTCCTTCTTCTTATTTGACTCTCTCAGCCACATATGATATCCACCTCAAGTGTAGAGTCGGGTGAGAAGAAGTGGACAGAAAGAGGAGAGGGAAGCAGCACAGCCGGCGGCATGACCCGGAGAAAGTACAGAGGTTTTTTTCAACATCCGTATAGGAGAACTATAAGGATATATCTTTTCACAACATATCACCTTGTCAAAGACCCTTAATGTGACAACCATGTTACCGCGGTATCGGAAGACTAACATGTCATAATTTTCTAAGCCGTGTGTTTTGACATAATCCTCCAAACTCTTTCCTGCTATGTAGTAATACAAGATTACTACATAGGAGGAAAGAGTTGGGAGGATTATGTCAAAACACACGGCTTAAAAAATTATGACATGTTAGTCTTCCGATACCGCGGTAATATGATATTCACATTAAGGGTCTTTGACAAGATGACATATTGTGAAAAGATATATTCTTATAGTTCTCCTACGAATTTGAAGAAAACATCTGTACTTCCTCCGGGTCATGCCGCCGGCTGTGCTGCTTCCCCCTCCTCTTCCTGCCCACTTCTTCTCCTCCGACTCTACACTTGAGGTGGATATCATATGTGGCTGAGAGAGTCAAATAAGAAGAAAGGAAGTAGGAAGGAGCAGATGGGTCCAGAGCCATGGTGGAGGAGAGGAGAAGGAAGATGTTGAATCAGCATTGTCTTCCGGATCGTCCTCATCAAGGCATAACGGGCTGCTCAGCATGCCCAGCTTCTTCAACTTCTTGCTGGCTGCAGAGTCAAAATGGGAACGGGTCCTCTTTGCCGGCCTGGAGCTCTGACTCGCACTCGTCGCCTCGCTACCGATTTTTTCTCCTCCTCTGACGCGGGTTATAAGAAAAGAAATTTTGTACCTCTTCTTCACATAAACATCATTGCCGCCTTGTACTCGAGCCTCCTCGTCTGTGATGCTATCCAACTTTTCGGTGCCTACATTGTCACATGAATCTCCCCTTCGACTCGTATCGTCCTCTTCCTCGCCTGTCTTTTCGCTCCCTGTCTTGCACTCATCTGCTATCACCGCCGACTCATTCGACTCCTTCTTCGAGTCTTCCTCCTTCTCCTCCTCCTTGGAGTCATCGGAGAAGGAGTCGAATGAGTCGGCGGTGATAGCAGATGATTGCAAGACAGGGAGCGAAAAGACATACGGAGAAGAGGACGATATGAGTCGAAGGGGATATTCAAGTGACAATGTAGGCACCGAGAAGTTGGATAGCGTCACAGACGAGGAGGCTCGAGTACAAGGCGGCAATGATGTTTATGTGAAGAAGAGGTACGAAATTTCTTTTCTTATGACCCGCGTCAGAGGAGAAGAGAAAACCGGTAGCGAAGCGACGAGTGCGAGTCAGAGCTCTGGGCCGGCAAAGAGGACCCGTTCCCATTTCGACTCTGCAGCCAGCGAGAAGTTGAAGAGGCTGGGCACGCTGAGCAGCCCGTTATGCCTTGATGAGGACGATCCGGAGGACAATGTTGATTCAGTTTTGCCTTCCTTGGATGGTATTGATTCTGTAGATCCGTGTATAAAAGAGGAAGAGATTGGGAGTAGAGTGGACCCGGAGGGAAATGAGAGATTGGAAGCTAGGTCAATATCCAAGAAGCGAAAGAGAGTCGAGGATTCTAATTTTGATGGCATAGAGGAAGAGGTTCGCGACATAACGAGAGGGATAGGGAAGGGGGCAGATGAAGGATGGCTCAGAACACAACCCAAAATTCATTCTAGCATACATTAGTGTGAATCATCTATGTTCTGTACATATGGTGTAGTATATGTTCTTATCGTATCTAGTATCTGAAGTATATAACAGAATCAAGATGAACTCACATAATGTAATACTAAAACATCATCTACTACTATATAAGATATAGTGATAGGTTGTCGTATCATCATTGCCGAGGGATGAGGGTCGGAGGACAGTCAACTTTATCTACGGCTACTTAGTTTCTGCCTCGCCAGTCGAATGGTTGTAGGGACCATGTCGTACCGTTGATTAATGCAAATGGAGCTGGAGCCAAAATACAGAAACCAAAATACAAAATACAGAATCAAATCCCTAGGTTCGTCGAAAATACAAAATACAGTTCTAATTTATATGTATTTTAAGTGTGAGAATGGATGGCTCAGAACACAACCCAACCGGAGAGGATACTCTGAGAGATCCATCTGAGTAGGACGTATACTCTGAGAGATCACCTTTACAAGAATGATATCAGTAGTGGGATTAAGTGCGTACGTCCTACTCAGATGGGTCTCTCACCGTTACTATTTTTTTTGACAGCATGGTGGATGTGCTCCGTCAACAGATTCTTGCTCCGAGCCAAAACTTTGCCCCGGAGCTCAAGTGCACATCCTTCGTGTAGAGCTCGAGTGAGAGGTTCTGACAGCATGGTAGTCTCCTTTGTTAAAGTATCCGTGCTCGTCCCACAACCAATGTGTGATGAGCACGGATACTTTGACAAAGGAGACCACCATGCTGTCAGGAACCTCTCACTCGAGCTCTACACGAAGGATGTCCACTTGAGCTCCGGGACAAAGTTTTGGCTCGGAGAAAGAATCTGTTGACGGAGCACATCCACCATGCTGTCAGAAAAAATAGTAACGGTGAGAGACCCATCTGAGTAGGACGTACACACTCAATCCCACTACTGATATCATACTTACAAATATGGTCTCTCAGAGTATACGTCCTACTCAGATGGATCTCTCAGAGTATCCTCTATGGTTGGTTGTCATATCATCATTGCCGAGGGATGAGGATCGTAGTACCAATACAATCCAGAGATTGACACAGTACTAATTCATATATGTAGTCCAATACAAATAGTCTAATATAAAAACAACCCAATAGAAATAGTCCAATACAAATAAGTACTAATAGCGAATGAGAACCACGCAGCTCACGCAAACGCTCAGTGATACGATCACGCAACTACCTCGAAAAAGCGAGATCTTTGGCATGAGGAGAGATGTCGTCCCTTGCAAGTGTTGCATGAATAGAACTCCCGGTCTCACTAGCTACCGGTGCTGGATGAATAGAACTCCCGGTCTCCCTAGCAACCGGTGCCACTTCCTCCTTAACTGTAGGAGGAGCCACCTCAGCATTCACTGTTTCCCTTAAATGATGTGTCGCTCCTCGGATCATGGGTGCCATCTGGTAAGATCGATATTCACAAATAATATAATTGTAACATAAGCAAGCTAACTAAAGGAACCATCATGTAATTTGAGTACATTTTCGAAAGCAGATAAAGTAAAAAAAAATTCAATTTTTTGCCAAGTGTGAGAACGGATGGCTCAGAACACAACCCAAGATTCATTCTAGCATACATTAGTGTGAATCATCTATGTTCTGTACATATGGTGTAGTATATGTTCTTATCGTATCTAGTATCTGAAGGATATAACAAAATCAAGATGAACTCACATAATGTAATACTAAGACATCATCTACTACTATATAAGATATAGTGATAGGTTATCGTATCATCATTGCCGAGGGATGAGGGTCGGAGGACAGTCAACTTTATCTACGGCTACATAGTTTCTGTCTCGCCAGTCGAATGGCTGCAAGGACTATGTCCTGATCACATGTCATACTGTTGATTAATGCAAAGTCCTTATAGCAAATATCGTACACAGATTTCTACCTCGCCAGTCTAAAGGCTGTAGGGACAGTGTCTGACTTGGTGTATCTCACCATTTTTCCAAACCTATACACACCCTTGCCCAAACCATTTGTTTCAGTAGGTAAAACATTCCAGGTTACTCAAGTAACCTGTCGTGCAATATTTGGTGTCAACAGCATTCCTTGTTAATTGTAACATGCATATTATCATATCCCAACTCTGCCAAAACTTGACCAACATATCCTACACTAATCATTCCATATTTCAGTATTGTCAGTGAGCTAAATCATACTCAACTGTCGAGAATACTTAGGAGAAAACTCATTCATAGGATTGGTATCCATCCTTTGTGACATAGCTGAAATTTTATAGGACTCGATAATAATTATTAGTCAATTTATTCATCATTTCAAAACCTTGAAAATGCCCAAAAAACTCCCAGTATCAGTAAATAGGGCTCGAACCCTAAATTAGAATTCGAATCCAAGCAAAACATCAAATTGACAGTTGATATGCCCAAAAAACTCCCAGTATCAGTATATAGGTGTCACACTGTGAGTCTCGTGTCCACACAGTGGGACACGACGTGTCCAAACCAATAAAATAGGTGTCACACGAACTAGAAGCGAGTCCACGCTCTCGTGTCCCCCGTAGCGAGTCCACTGTGAGTCTCGTGTCCCCCGCAGCGAGTCTACGCTCTTGTGGACATGAACTAGAAGCGAGAGAGAGAGCTAGAAGACGAGGAGAAACTGGGAAGCGGGGATAGGGGATCACCTGAGAAGGAGCTACCTAAGGAAGGAGGAGGAGGAGAAGGAGGAGGCCGGAGGAGGGAGATCGCCGGAGAAGCGCCGCGAAGGAGGAGGCCGGAGTAGGGAAATCGCCGGAGGAGCGTCGTAGAGGAGGAGCGCGCAAAAAATTAGAGAAAAAAATTTATGAATGATCGAAAAGGAAACCCTCGCCGCCTATATGAAACATTTAGCGACGTCCTTCTCTTCCGTCGCTAAACGTCGCTGATATTTAATAAACGACGACGCTACTTAAAATGCGTCGCTACACGTCGATATATCAGTAACGTGTACCAACGAACTTGCGACGCAGATTCCCATTTAACAAATTGTAGCCGCTAGACATCGCTTTTAGTCGCTGTTGGCGACAAACAGCGACGTCTTTGATAAACGTCGCTAAACCCCCAAATATTAGCGACGTTTTATCTTGGAGTCGCTAAATACGTCGCTGATATGACTTATTTTGGTAGTGGTTGAGGCGTGACTACCTTATCCTCCTGGTATGCTTGATGTCCAATATTATATGTATTTCTTGCTTTAGTTTTGTATATAGTTCACCAATCACGAGTCGTGCGTCGTCGACTAGGATAATTCGTGTAGTACACTTGGACCATTTGACTAGCCAACACAAACGGTTCAAAACCTATATATCTTTTTCCATGTTTTATATCAATAAATCCAAACTGTTTTTCAATTCTCCATCCTTGCTTGGGTGTTGTGTCGAACCAATAACATTTGAACAGCACAATTTGGGTATCAAAAGAGTAATCCAACTCTACAATATCTCTTAGAACACCGTAATAGTCAAGTTCTGGATCGACGTCGTAGACTGAACCCCTTACACAAACTCCAGAATTCTTTGTGGAATTAGCCTCCTTAACGACAAATGAGTAATTATTAGGCTTATCAGTGGTTCTAAATTTGAATCCATTGATGGTGTATCCATCCCAATATTTTGTCCTCTTGCTTGGTCCGATAGCTAGTGCTCGAAGTCTTTCGTCGGTCAATTGTGTGCCAAGACAAAAAAACCTAAAACATCACATATCATAACGTCATTAGAACAAATGCCCTTTCGTCAGTCAATTGACTTTAGAATAGTTAAATGATACTAATCCTTACATAGTTATGGAACTACGACAGAAATTTTCTGTCAACCACTCTATTAAGATCATCATCATTAATGTTAGGTCTCTCCATTTTTATCTCAGCTCTAAAAATACTATGATAAAAACGAGAAAAGTTAGTAAAATTTTTACAAGTATATTACAAAATTGGAGTATAACATAGCAAAATTATGTCTCTTACTTTTCTATATCTTCTATCTCCTCTATATCACTATTTAGGCAGATATACCGATAAGCGGCTTCAAATTCATCGTCCTCCAACCACCGTAACTTAGAAGCACTTGTAGGCTTGCCACCAACATTGAAGATAGTACGGATTCCTTGATTCGGTTCATCAACCTCACCTTCATCATTTCTTGGTGCTCTATTCCAGTTTGTTCTGACATGAGTATCGAAGTAGATTGAGTAGAAGTTTGAGACCTCCTCAATAATATATGATTCGCATATCGAAGCTTCTACATGGGCATTATTGCCCACCTTCTTCTTCGGGTGATGTAGATATCTATAAATAATATATTCAATATTAGATCTGTTTGAATAAAATAATTATCAGTACTAGATAATTAAATATTTTATACCTCTCAAATGGATACATCCAACGATAATGGACGGGAGCACCGATACGTGCTTCGTATGCAAGATGAATCGACAAATGTTCCATACTATCAAAAAAGCCAGGAGGAAATACCTTTTCTAACTTGCACAATGTCAATACAATCTTCTCCTCAAGTTCAAACATATGTTGCACTGTCAACTTACTTGAGCACAAGTCTCTAAAGAATATAGATAACTCGGACAACATACCCCATAATTGAGAAGGCAACATCTCTCTCAGAGCGATAGGAAGTAAACGCTCCATGAACACGTGGCAATCATGACTCTTCATCCCTATCAGCTTGCGTTCGTTGAGATCGACATATCTTGCCAGATTCGACACGTAACCGTCAGGAAATCTCAAGTTTCTAATCCAATTGCATATTATCAATTTATCATCCCTACTCAGTGTAAATGGTGCTGAGGGCTTGACCCAGTTACAATTGGATCCTCGTGATAGATGCAACTCTGGATGCCTACAAATAATTTCTAAGACCATTCTTGCTTTGGGATTGTCTTTTATTTTTCTCTTGATATCCATCACCGTATTGAATATGTTGTCGAATACATTTTCTCAATATGCATGACATCAAGATTGTGTCTTATGAGATTGTCCTTCCAATAAGGTGTAATGCCTATTGTTCGTATTACGTATTTTGGTATACGTATACGTATTTTTACTCGTATTGCATGACACCTTGCTTGGTTTATTTTGACATTTTCAATTGCTTGGTTATTCTTGGTTTGGTTCGGCTTGGCTTGGTTTGCCTTAGGTTCATCATGAACCAAAGGAAAACCTCTACCTACTACCCCCATCATCATTTATTAACCCCACCATATTTCTCTCTCATCATTCACTCTTTTTCTTCCTCACCGTTGCTCTCCACCTACCAAGAGGTTTAGGCAAGTGCAACTTGCTTCTTGAGGGATCTTAAATTTTATTGTTCCATTCTCTTCTTTACATGATTATAAACCTATTTAGAACTTGAAGTTTTTAATTTTGATGGATAGATTCTTCTATATCTACATTTTAACTTTGAGTTCATGGAGTTTTCTTGGTTTTGATCTACTAAAACTTGTTATTTTCGAAAACTAATAGCTCCATGAGCAAGGGCACAAAATTTTGTGTGAATTTAGTTTTTGATTCACCTCATTTCGAGTTAAAATAAAGTTTTTATGGCCAAAACAAGTTTTCTAAATTTTTATGTCGGCTGAAGAATGTGGTGCTGGCGTAAAATAAAATTTTACGCAGGAAGCTAGCATAAAATCGAATTTTACGCAGGCAGGCTTGCGTAAATTGCGTATTTTATGCTAGATTGTATCCAGAATGTGAAATTTTACGCTGGAAACCCTGAAATTGTGTATTTTACGCTGGATTGTATCCAGAATGTGAAATTTTACGCTGGAAACCCTGAAATTGCGTATTTTACGCTGGATATCATCCAGAATATAATATTTTACGCAGGAAACCCTAAAATTGCGTATTTTGTGCTGAATGGTACCCAGAATGTAAAATTTTACGCTGGAACCCTTCCCTTTTACATATTTTACGCAAAATTGAATTTTTGGCATAAAAAGTGCACATAATGACTGTTTTTGCCAAATTAAGCTATTTTCTAGCCATAATTTTGAAAAACTTAAAACATGAAAGTTTTAGATCTTTGTCTTGCCTTTTTGAATATCTCTGGAGCACCTCATTTTAAGTTCGTATGTGAAAGTTATGCCCCGTCTCCCTGAGCTGCATGATTCCTCCACAACTCTTGCACCCTGTTTATATTTAGTTATTGCATACACGCTTATACCAGGTTAAATATTAATTTTAAATAATGACATGACATGATAGTGACCCGTCGTGGCGTACTCTTGACAGTGTATTTGACATGATATATATCTCGAATGCTGTTGCGACGGCTAGCATGTCATGGCAGAATTGAATGGCCTGGACACCGTGGGTGAATGTGTTTGTACTAAAAGAATCGGTAATGTTTGCATCATGTCTAAGGTAGGGATCCCCGAGTACCACGGTCAGGGATACCTACAGTAATTGACTAAGGCTAATAAACTAGAATAATTCAGTAGACATGAAGAGATTCCCAGCTACATGCAATCCCGTTATCTGGGCGCATTAAGTGGACTTGTAGCCTACCGATGAGTAGGGCACATTTCCAGCACACAGTCGCGTGTTGCATTCTCCATAAACGGACATTCGACCTGGATAACCGGATGGTCTGCAGGGCTTGTGGCTATTGGGATAATCTCATTGCATCTTGCTAGTAACTAGGCCTGTGATAACCCTAGTTAGTTAAAAGTGTCAAGCCGTACTCTTGATTGGCCGTGATTGATTGGATGGAGTTATCCCAGCTTAGTCTTGTTCCGATCCTGTACAAGATTGTGACACGACAAGATTATTGAGGCTTTTCTTAACAATAACGATCGGGGGTCCAGTTCTGTTCAGACGAAGGGTTACAACCCCGGTCCTTGTTTGGTTTAAGGGTTGTAACCTGGCTCCCGGAGCAGTTACGTGTCCTCTCTTCGTTATTGTCTTATTGTAACCCCATGCCACGCTCGTCATGTTTCACTTACTGTAACGACATGATAAATTATTTATACTGGCCTTAACAATAAAGATCAGGGGTCCAGTTCTGTTCAGGCGAAGGATTATAACTCCGGTCCTTGTTTGGTTTAAGGGTTGTAACTGGCTCCCGGAGCAGTTTTGAGTCCTCTCTTCGTTTATTGACTTGTTACCTTACCAATAGTATTTGAGACGGGTCTCTATTCAGGTGAAGGGTTACAACCCTGGTCCTTGTTTGGTTTAAGGGTTGTGACCTGGCTACTTGAATAGTTTTCTTGTACTCAGTTTACTGTGGTTATCTCTATTATTATCAATTTTTTATTTTGCTATCTTTATTATTCTATTGTGATATGTTGGTTTTAGTTCCTAAGTGAAGCCTCCTTTGTGGTACTTGCTCTTTCTGGGGTCTGACCCAGCTGGTTTTGTATGGCCAGATATCGGAGCAGCTTCAGAGGATCCACCTATCTTCCAGCCAGATGGTGACCACCGGGCGTAACACTGGCAACGAGTGGATTTCTTTTTGTCCTCCCACTTTATTGTAAAAATTATTCTTTTGAGGCGTTTAGCCGGCGAGCATGTGTTAGCTCGTATTGTATCTTTACTTACTGTCTGCCTACGGGCTATAACATGATTGACATATCCTAGGGTTGATCATGTACGACTGAACTCTTGCTAGTCTTGACAATTTTGTACGACTAGCTTCATGATCATCTAATATATAATGTATGGGACGCCTTGCTATTATATATTTGGTGCTCTGACATCTTGTAACTATTATTGCTTGCCTGTGATTGAGGCAATAGGCTTGTTCTTGACCATAGGAGACTGATGGATTGTAGTTAAACCCTCATATATAGACAGCCGTGACTGTATAGTGAGGTGGATTCTATTTCATTATACGTAGCTGGCTATGTATGCCCCCGCTCTCCAATATTCTGGTTCTGGGGCGTTACATGGTTTTAGTGGTGGCCCATGTAGGTCTTGTAAATCAAGATATATGAGGGTTTATCGAATAGATGTCTCAATCAGCACTAGCCCTTGATCTCTGCCCATAGCTTCTAATCCCTGAGATTCTTGACATGGTCATATGTTTGTATCGTTGATCTGTCCTGGTCCTTCCTTATTGTTCCCTATGTCGTCTTCTTCAGCGGCATTGTTCATGGACCTGTCGATTAGCAAGACGGAGCACCTCCCATGGACCAGCCGCAACCTGGAGATCAAGTCCAACATTCAGGAGTAGCCTCCAGAGTCATGCCTACTGGAGGAGAGCCACCAATTCAGCCCGTCCAGCCTGCAGAGCCTGATGATGGCACTTTGATGGGTCTCATCAGGTCCCTATTAGCTTCCCAGGATCGTCGCGGAGATGCCTTGCATCAGGCAGTGGCAGATGCTCTAGGCAGAGGTGGACATCTTGGGAACAGTGCTGCGAACAGCTTCAAGCGCCTGAACCCTCCATTCTTCGACGGCAGTAAAGATGCGATCGCTGCAGATGCTTGGCTTCAGGACACGGAGGTGATTCTTGAAGCTGCCAGGACCCCAGAAGCGGAGAAGTTGGCCGTAGTGCGCCTGCAGTTACTAGATCTTGCCCGTTGCAGATGCTTGGGATAACGAATTGAATCATTGATTGGAAGACGTACTCGATGACAGTGCAATATTTGGTCTCGAATCGGATGGGAATCACTTAGACTTGGTCGGCTCTGCTAAGAAGAAATTATATTTATTTCATTGACAAGAGCGCTTGAGAAGAGAATCGAATCATCTCGAGGACCGAGATAAACGATATATGATACGCACATGAGTTCGATTTTAAATCAAAGTTAGCAAAGCGATCGACAATTCAAAACTATCACGAGTAGCTTGTCCGACTTCGCTAGTCGCTAAGCTTGGTTGAAATGTACGTATTCGAGGGACGCCTTGGATACGTGCACGATCCAAACTCAGCGATATAATGAACTCGAATGTAGCTGCAAGTGGGTGTTGCGATGCACCCGAACGAGCGAGTGAGTTTGCCTCAGCCTACGACTCTCGAGTTTGATAAAAATACAACGCACCTCGTACGACCGTTTCAGTCCCATGATACGCCAAAGTAGCAACCGAGTCGAAGAGACACTTGAATTGAATAAGTGCCATCAACTCTAAAATGAATAAAAAGTTATCCAATAAAATCGACCAAACGTATGCGACACGAAACTTGAAATGTTATCGAGTATAATTCGATGCCAAAGAATGATAGAGTCATCCGACAGGAATTATCTAAGAAATACGACGACACGAGTTAAGGAATGGTAGGAAGACCTGCACTCAGGAAGTCTCAAGGACGAGACTTGTTTTGAGTGGTGTATTATGTAATGACCCGCTCCGCCCTAGCGGAACGCCGATTCAAACGGCAAGTACAACGACTCAAACGAGCCGTCGACCCGAAGAGTTGGCATCGACTTAATGAAGAATCGATGCAAGGCTTACATTGGTCCGTCAAGATGAGTTCAGACTTAGACTTTCAAAGGCGCGCTCGGAGTATCGCTCGGCCGATGCGAACATCGCTAAGGTGGGTGGCTCCGATGAACCCGTCTTTGCTTAGCCTAGACACATAACAATACGGACACTATCACTGAAATCGCTAGGCGATAACACCGTGCATGCTAATAAATGACCCAACGCACCTAGCTAAGGGATTAATCCCATCTTGTATGCTTACATAGAATAAGGAAAGGAACATGGAAAATATGAGAACTCTCGCACCGCGCTCCACGCTCGTGCTATGGCACAAGCTTGCGTTCAAGTTCCCTATGCGTTCAACAATCAAACAATGAATGGGTTACAATAATGAAACGGGAAGACTATCGACATAGTCGTTCCGAGTAGAGTTAGCAACATTGAAAGACTATGGGACCGATGGATCGCCAAGGCGACTCCCGCACGAGGAGTTGCAAAATGTATAAATAAATAAACGAACAAATATGTGAATGAATGAATCAATGAATGAAAGAATGAATACGTGAATGAATCGATGAACAAACGGACAAGTGAAAGAAAGAAAAGAAAGAATGAATAAAAGATAAGAAGAAAAGAATGGTTAGCGGCAGGTGTGACGGGCACGTGCAACGGGGCTCGCTACCCGCGCTGCACGGATGCCAACCTGGTCGATAACGTAAAAAGGCTAAGGGTTAGCCTACGGCTCAGAGACAGCCGTTAAGTTAAAAAGACAAGTTAATACGAAATGGTCGTGGACAAACGGCACGAGCGAGGGGTGGCAAATGCTGTGACCGTAAAGAAAAAGGGATTCCGCGGCATGATCAAAGGGGGGATATGCCGGCCTAGGCGGAATCAAAAGGGGCTTACGGGCTTAACTGGGGGGGGCTTGGCCACCCAGGAGACATAAGTGCGGGGTAATTTCAAGAGACTATCAGATGTGAACCAGCCACACACAGTGATAGTTGAGAAATTACCAAAGGAGAATATGTCCAAAATGGCTTGTGATGCCAGCGACCGGTGCATGTAGATTTAAGTGGACTTTGCTGGTGGCAATCCACGTTCAAGTCCTTGCATTGAAATCAAAGTAGTCTAAGTTAACTAAATGAAGTGCCTTCTGAACAGGCTTGAATATGACACACCAAATGATCAAGAGTACTTCGAGCAAACGAGTTAGAAGACGTGCTTACGACATGCTAGAACCCGAGACAAGGATACGCACTTTACATTGAATGCTTTCATGAACTATGTTAAGTTATTTCATATGAATTGTTGACTAACTTGGTTTACGTTGGACAGGAAAGGCCGGACGGTAAGTATGGGTAAGTCATGCATATATTTCCATGCGACACTTGTATTCAGCAACACGAGATAGGCTATGATATATGCCATAAAACTGATCCTAAGGCAAGATTAGAAAGACAATGAATGATAGATGGTGCACAAAAGTAAATAGAACGTGTTTGGTAATGATAGCGTTGTGGGCGAGCTAGCCTCCCTACCAGTGCATAACAATGTACTGATAATCCCACAGTCTACTTGCAGGATGCAGGAGACGCCGGCGGGTGTGGAGCTTCCCTCGAACGTGCTAAGACGCGGAGCTATCTCTCGAACCTTGGAGCGTTGCAAGGAGCTGAAGCACCCTATACAGGACATAATGTATTGGAACATCGTCATGAATCATTCCATCTTGTAAGCCACTTGGCACGCCTTTTATGTTTCAGAGAGAGAGAGAGCTTGAGCGACTTGTAATATCGGCCTAGCGCCGCTTGTAAACTTTTGAATGTCAATAAAGAGTTGGATTCGCTTTAATTTGTGTTTATTTACTTTCCGCTGCAAATGGAGGACACTCTGTTGACTCTGTGGCCTAGCTTAAATCGGTCGTTTCTGGACTTAGCCTTGCACTGGCGCAACCTAGGCCCGTACGGCATCACGCCTTAGCGAAGACGATCGCTCCTACGGGAGCGGGGCGTGACATAGTGGTATCAGAGCACGGCTTCACGTCCTTGGACTTCACGTCGAATTCTCAGTTTTGAAAGCTCGGTTTTGAAACAAAAAAGTGTACGCTGTCTCTCGTTGTGCCTTGGGATGTTCCATACAATAAGTCTAATATTTTCAAAAGCTCGTACGGGTACTCGGTTGGATGGGATCGATAGGTGAAGGCCTTTGTGCCACCACGACGGACTTGAGTTGGAAGGAACCGATGCTAAGAGTTAGCAAACGCAGTGCGTGCTCGAATGAGCTTACGCTGATAGCAAACGAGTACACGAAACCAAAGTAAAGTTCGAACGGGATGGTTATGCGGCACAACTTAGTCCGCGTGTCGCGCACCTCGCCTTCTGGTGCAATCGAGTTGCGAGCGATATCAAGTACCGCTCGGTCGAAAACGGAAATACACTTAGAGTGTATATCGATAGGAACGCTATCAAACTAACGCTTAGGCATACAAGGTAGAATTATTAGATTTTGAGGATTTCTGCGAACGACTTAGTACGTCGAGGCGACGTGAGCGAGTACGCTAGAGATTCGTCGAACGAATCTGAAGGATGTCTTAGCGCATGACGGGAACATGATTGAGGACTAGATCGTATGGCTTGAATCCGAGTGGTATATGTGTTAGCTTCAAAGAAGGATAAGAGTGAGTATCGACGACTAGTCGAGTGGCTCAAACCCTGAGTGGTGTATGGACGTTATAGAAATTATTCGAGCAAAACTAAAGGATTTACGGGTAGAACGAGTATGTCAGTGAGGCGATGCGATTGCGCAAAGCCTTAGAACGCGTCACGCTTAGTTGGTCGTGACTTCGAATGTCCCGAACGAGATGTCGTTCGGACAACTTGTCAATGGGCAACACAAATTAGAAAACGATTCAAAACGATGAATAAAAATGAATGGTCTTGATCAAGGAAACTTAGAGGATCATGCGCACGATTTTGGATTGATTCAAATAAATTGTGACTTGAGTTTGGACAACGATCTTGAAACTAGCTTGAGGAATAGCGATCAAAACTTGATCTCGAATATCGAGGAAATTGTAGAATATCCAACTCGGACAACAGCATCAACGCACGACTCGAAATCAGTTGTAAAGGAAGATCGTCAGGTTACGCATATCATCAATGGTTTTGAGACGTATCAAAGATCGATATGCGATAACTCGGGGGTACTCTGACTCGGCGAATGACGGTCGTGCAAATGTCATTGTTCCGTTGGATGCTATCCTTGGAATGTTAAAATGTGTCGAGGAAAATATAGATTTGTCTCAAGGATTTTTCTAGTTGAACGCATGACGGTCAGACTATCGAATTGATTTGGCTTGGATGAAAATATGAATGCTTGGATTTACTTCGTTGACAACCACAGTGTTGACATTCTTGTCTTATGCGAGCGCAACTCCAGTCTCGCACATGCGTCGTGCCGGATTATGACGATCACTTCACGTGAGCACTGATATGGTGATTCATACAGCGGAAGTGATTGAACTAGGATGGCATGGCAATCTGATTGCTTCGACTTGTGGTTTGACGCGAAGGTAGACTCGAGAATGAATTACTGTGCTTGAAGAATTGAACTGAGGATTGAGTAGGTCCAATCCGCGTATCGAGAATGGGTTAGTCTAAAACTCAAACAAGAGTTACGCCCCGAGATTGGGGCGCAATGAGATTGGGGCACAATGTATTGTCGAGCTGGATGATCGAACTCGCGTGAGATTGGTGTAATTCATGAACCGTCGTGGATAATCGAACTCGCGTGAGATTCATGAACCGTCGTGGATAATCGAACTCGAGAATGAATTAGTGTGATTCATGAACCATCGTGGATAATCGAACTCGCGTGAGATTGGGGCACAATGTATTGTCGAGCTGGATGACCTCGTGATCGAATACATGAATTGGTTAGAACTGGTGATTGAACGGAATTGAAAATGTGCAACGTAAGTCTTGATGCGGATTAGGTGATCGTGCTCGATGTTTAGAAATCTGAGTGACGCGAGCTTGGGTAGAAACTTCCGTACAAAAGAACAAATGGTTTGACCATAGGATTTGGGGCGAGCGTCGTGCAACGACCTTGCACGATGAGCCACGAACCTGACGTGTAACTATGACCTTGTGAGCTGACCTAGCGGATAGGCGGACGACCCTATGCCGAGTGATTGAACTTGTACGATTGACCTTACAGTATCATTCGGACGGACGATAGACTTGTGGCAGCAAGACTTAGAGTAGGACGGGGAACAGGGAGTGTGCGTGAACGACGATGAGATTGGCCCCAAACGAAGGGAATGATAGGAATGGATGACGTGCAAGTAAAGTTGGGATAACGAATTGATTCATTGATTGGAAGACGTACTCGATGACAGTGCAATATTTGGTCTCGAATCGGATGGGAATCACTTAGACTTGGTCGGCTCCGCTAAGAAGAAATCGTATTGATTTCATTGACAAGAGCGCTTGAGAAGCGAATCGAATCATCTCGAGGACCGAGATAAACGATATGTGATACGCACATGAGTTCGATTTTAAATCAAAGTTAGCAAAGCGATCGACAATTCAAAACTACCACGAGTAGCTTGTCCGACTTCGCTAGTCGCTAAGCTTGGTTGAAATGTACGTATTTGAGGGACGCCTTGGATACGTCCCCGATCCAAACTCAGCGATATGATGAACTCGAATGTAGCTGCAAGTGGGTGTTGCGATGCGCACGAACGAGCGAGTGAGTTTGCCTCAGCCTACGACTCTCGAGTTTGATAAAAATACAACGTACCTCGTGCGACCGTTTCAGTCCCATGATACGCCAAAGTAGCAACCGAGTCAAAGAGACACTTGAATTGAATAAGTGCCATCAACTCTAAAATGAATGAAAAGTTAACCAATAAAATCGACCAAACGTATGCGACACGAAACTTGAAATGTTATCGAGTATAATTCGATGCCATAGAATGATAGAGTCATCCGACAGGAATTATCTAAGAAACACGATGACACGAGTTAAGGAATGGTAGGATGACCTGCACTCAGGAAGTCTCGAGGACGAGACTTGTTTTGAGTGGTGTATTATGTAATGACCCGCTCCGTCCTAGCGGAACGCCGATTCAAACGGCATGTACAACGACTCAAACGAGCCGTCGACCCGAAGAGTTGGCATCGACTTAATGAAGAATCGATACAAGGCTTACATTGGTCCGTCAAGATGAGTCCAGACTTAGACTTTCAAAGGCGCGCTCGGAGTATCGCTCGGCCAATACGAACATCGCTAAGGTGGGTGGCTCCGATGAACCCTTCTTTGCTTAGCCTAGACACATAACAATACGGACACTATCACTGAAATCGCTAGGCGATAACACCGTGCATGCTAATAAATGACCCAACGCACCTAGCTAAGGGATTAATCCCATCTTATATGCTTGCATAGAATATTGAAAGGAACATGGAAAATACGAGAACTCTCGTACCGCGCTCCATGCTCGTGCTAAGGCACAAGCTTGCGTTCAAGTTCCCTATGCGTTCAACAATCAAACAATGAATGGATTACAACAATAAAACGGGAAGACTATCGACATAGTCGTTCCGAGTAGAGTTAGCAATATTAAAAGACTATGGGACCGATGGGTCGCCAAGGCGACTCCCGCACGATGAGTTGCAAAATGTATGAATGAATGAACGAACAAATATGTGAATGAATGAATCAACGAATGAAAGAATGAATACGTGAATGAATCGATGAACAAACGGACAAGTGAAAGAAAGAATGAATAAAAGATAAGAAGAAAAGAATGGTTAGCGGCAGGTGTGACGGGCACGTGCAACGGGGCTCGCTACCCGCGCTGCACGGACGCCAACCTGGTCGATAACGTAAAAAGGCTAAGGGTTAGCCTACGGCTCAGAGATAGCCGTTAAGTTAAAAAGACAATTTAATATGAAATGGTCGTGGACAAACGGTACAAGCGAGGGGTGGCGAATGCTGTGACCGTAAAGAAAAAGGGATTCCGCGGCATGATCAAAGGGGGGATATGTCGGCCTAGGCGGAATCAAAAGGGGCTTACGGGCTTAACTGGGGGGGGGGGGGGGGGCTTGGCCACCCAGGAGACGTAAGTACGGGGTAATTTCAAGAGACTATCAGATGTGAACCAGCCGCACACAGTGATAGGTGAAAAATTACCAAAGGAGAATATGTCCAAAATGGTTTGTGATGCCAGCGACCGGTGCATATAGATTTAAGTGGACTTTGCTGGTGGCAATCCACGTGCAAGTCCTTGCATTGAAATCAAAGTAGTCTAAGTTAACTAAATGAAGTGCCTTCTGAACAGGCTTGAATATGACACACCAAATGATCAAGAGTACTTCGAGCAAACGAGTTAGAAAACGTGCTTACGACATGCTAGAACCCGAGACAAGGACACGCACTTTACATTGAATGCTTTCATGAACTATGTTAAGTTATTTCATATGAATTGTTGACTAACTTGGTTTACGTTGGACAGGGAAGGCCGGACGGTAAGTATGGGCAAGTCATGCATATATTTCCATGCGACACTTGTATTCAGCAACACGTGATAGGCTATGATATATGCCATAAAACTGACGCTAAGGCAAGATTAGAAAGACAATGAATGATAGATGGTGCACAAAAGTAAATAGAACGTGTTTGGTAATGATAGCGTTGTGGGCGAGCTAGCCTCCCCACCAGTGCATAACAATGTACTGATAACCCCACAGTCTACTTGCAGGATGCAGGAGACGCCGGCGGGTGCGGAGCTTCCCTCGAACGTGCTAAGGCGCAGAGCTATCTCTCGAGCCTTGGAGCGTTGCAAGGAGCTGAAGCACCCTATACAGGACATAATGTATTAGAACATCGCCATGAATCATTCCATCTTGTAAGCCACTTGGCACACCTTTTATGTTTCAGAGAGAGAGAGAGCTTGAGCGACTTGTAATATCGGCCTAGCGCCGCTTGTAAACTTTTGAATGTCAATAAAGAGTTGGATTCGCTTTAATTTGTGTTTATTTACTTTCCGCTGCAAATGGGGGACACTCTGTTGACTCTGTGGCCTAGCTCAAATCGGCCGTTTCTGGACTTAGCCTTGTACGGGCGCAACCTAGGCCCGTGCGGCATCACGCCTTAGCGAGGACGATCGCTCCTACGGGAGCGGGGCGTGACAGTGCAGATCCCCACTAGCATTGGACGATTTTGGAGAAAGAAAGATGCTTGGTCCCGAGTTGATCACTCAGACAGTTGAGGTGGTCAGGAGAGTTAGAGATCATCTTCGCGTTGCACAAGATCGTCAGCGCCATTGGACCGATTCTCATCGGCGTCCCCTTGAATTTTCTGTCGGCAACCATGTATTCCTGAGGATCTCACCTAACCGTGGTGTCATTCGTTTCGGCGTACGGGGAAAGCTTAGTCCTAGGTATATAGGGCCGTTCGATATTCTGGAGCGAGTAGGAGATGTGTCATATCGTCTCGCTCTTCCGCCATCTCTAAGTGAGGTGCATGACGTGTTCCATGTGTCCCAACTGCGACGATATATCCCAGACCCGAGCGATATCTTGGATCATTCGGAATTGGTTGTTGGTACCAACCTTTCGTATGAGGAAAGGCCCGTATCCATATTGGACCAGAGAGAGAAGATACTCAAGAACAAGACTATTAAGTTAGTCCGAGTTGCTTGGGGTCATCACTCTTTGGGTGAGTCAACATGGGAGCGTGAGGATGATAATCGATCGCGATATCCCGACTTGTTTGACTCGTGAGGTATAATATCTTTCTTATGGCTCATGCCTTCAATTCCTTGCTTGCATGAATAATTGCTTTATTGCTTGACTAGTATAGCTTGCCTGTGATTAGTATTGCTTGTCCTTGCATCTCTAGCCTCTTGATTAAATTCCAAGGACGGAATTCTTTTAAGGTGGGGAGAGTTGTAATGCCTATTGTTCGTATTACGTATTTTGGTATACGTATACGTGTTTTTACTCGTATTGCATGACACCTTGCTTGGTTTATTTCGACATTTTCAATTGCTTGGTTATTCTTGGTTTGGTTCGGCTTGGCTTAGTTTGCCTTAGGTTCATCATGAACCAAAGGAAAACCCCTACCTACCACCCCCATCATCATTTATTAACCCCACCATCTTTCTCTCTCATCATTCACTCTTTTTCTTCCTCACCGTTGCTCTCCACCTACCAAGAGGTTTAGGCAAGTACAACTTGCTTCTTGAGGGATATTAAGTTTTATTGTTCCATTTTCTTCTTTACATGATTATAAACCTATTTAGAACTTAAAGTTTTTAATTTTGATGGATAGATTCTTCTATATCTACATTTTAACTTTGAGTTCATGGAGTTTTTTTGGTTTTGATCTACTAAAACTTGTTATTTTCGAAAACTAATAGTTCCATGAGCAAGAGCACGAAATTTTGTGTGAATTTGGTTTTTCATTCACCTTATTTCGAGTTAGATGAAGTTTTTATGGCCAAAACAAGTTTTCTAAATTTTCATGTCGGCTGAAGAATGTGGTACTGGCGTAAAATAAGATTTTACGCAGGAAGCTAGCGTAAAATTGAATTTTACGCAGGAAGGCTTGCGTAAAATGAAATTTTATGCTGGATTGTATCCAGAATGTAAAATTTTACGCTAGGAACCCTGAAATTGCGTATTTTACGCTGGATTGTATCCAGAATGTGAAATTTTACGCTGGAACCCTAAAATTGCGTATTTTACGCTGGATATCATCCAGAATATAATATTTTACGCAGGGAATCCTGAAATTGCGTATTTTACGCTGAATGGTACCCAGAATGTAAAATTTTACGCTGGAACCCTCCCATTTTACATATTTTATGCAGAATTGAATTTTTGGCATAAAAAGTGCACAAAATGACTGTTTTTGCCAAATTAAGCTATTTTTTAGCCATAATTTCGAAAAACTTAAAACATGAAAGTTTTAGATCTTTGTCTTGCCTTTCCGAATATCTCTAGAGCACCTCATTTTAAGTTCGTATGTGGAAGTTATGCCCCATCTCCCTGAGCCGCATGATTCCTCCATAACTCTTGCACCCTGTTTATATTTAGTTATTGCATACACGCTTATACCAGGTTAAATATTAATTTTAAATAATAACATGACATGATAGTGACCCATCGTGGCGCACTCTTGAAAGTGTATTTGACATGATATATATCTCGAATGCTGTTGCGACGGCTAGCATGTCATGGCAGAATTGAATGGCCTGGACACCGTGGGTGAATGTGTTTGTACTAAATGAACCGGTAATGTTTGCATCATTTCTAAGGCAGGGATCCCCGAGTACCACGGCCAGGGATACCTACAGTAATTGACTAAGGCTAATAAACTAGAATAATTCAGTAGACATGAAGAGATTTCCAGCTACAGGCAATCCCGTTATCTGGGCGCATTAAGTGGACTTGTAGCCTACCGATGAGTAGGGCACATTTTTAGCATACAGTCACGTGTTGCATTCTTCATAAACGGACATTCGACCTGGATAACCGGATGGTCTGCAGGGCTTGTGTCTATTGGGATAATCTCATTGCATCTTGCTAGTAACTAGGCATGTGATAACCTTAGTTAGTTAAAAGTATCAAGCCGTACTCTTGATTGGCCGTGATTGATTGGATGGAGTTTATCCCAGCTTAGTCTTGTCCCGATCCTGTACAAGATTGTGACACGACAAGATTATTGAGGCTTGCCTTAACTGTAAAACCCCTAAATTTTTGAGAGTATTTTTTTTTGTTATTTAAAAAGACTTAAAAATTAATTTATGCAATTTATGATTTTTTATTTATTTCATTAAAAATGACCTTAGCCATTGTTGAATTTTGGAAAACAAGACTACCATAAATTTTAGCACGGAAGATGTCGCAGTGTGCCTTGACTAGTGTACTAGCCATGCCGGGGGAAGCCTAGCCATGATGATGTCCAAACTAGAAAAACTAGGCCAAGTTATGAATGGTCTTATTTAAATTATTCTAATTAAATATTATTCTATATATTATTTTTTAGATAACCCGGTTTGTCCAATTCAGCCCGATCTGGGCCCGGACTGAATCCCAGCCCATGCAGGCACGTGGGAGACCAAATATGGCCATGTAGGCATATTTTATGTGTGTATAAATATTTCTTAAATTATTTTAAGGGTTGGAAAATATTTTTATTAGTGGTACAAAACTTGGTATTTTTATGATTTAATAATATGTTAAAAAAAGTATATTTTCGGGACCCGGATAAGGGTGTGGAGTATAAGTCCACCATGCGACCATTTGAATTATATTAATATTTTATTATTATTATTATTAATGTTATTTCTGTTATGATTAAATAGATATATCCATTATTATTGAGTTACTATTATTTGTTTTATTTTATTGTCAAACAAAAAAATTTACATATATGTAAATATGTCAAAAATAGATTCTAGATAATATAAGAATTTTATTTGAATTTATAGAGATTTTATATGATATGTATGGACATATATATATATATATATATATATATATATATATATATATATATATATATATATGGATATGTGTATATATATAGATATGGATATGTGTATATATATAGATAATATAAGTAAAAAAAATATTATGCATGGAGTGGTCGGCCCCACCACCTGGCCAACCACCCAAACCTTAAGATATAGCATGCTGCGCATGCATGGAAGGGGGAAGAGCCCCACACCCTTACTTTACTTGATAAACCCACACCCTTTACGTATAACTCACACCCTTTATTATATAAACCAAATCAAACCATTACTTTTAAACAAACAACCTAGCAACAGCACACTTGGCCGCCACCACCATAAACCCTAATTTCTTTTTCTTTTTCTTTTTTTTCATCTTCTTCCTCCTTCCTCTCCTCGGCAAACGTGCCAACCGCGGCAGTCGCTCACAACAACGACAGTTTTTAATATCGAGGTACCCGACTTCTTCAATTAATTTTTCCTCCAATTCTTATCCATTTTTAGATCCGTAAATTCCTGTAGAAAGCCCACATGACCCTCTTTCATCACCTTCAAATAGATTTAATTATTCTGCAATAAATTTCATGTTTAATTAAATTAAACTTTTCGAAAGATTTATTTTTGTAAACATTAAAACCCCGTACGAGGTACGTCCCGACAAATCGGGCAACCCCGTCGCAAACCGAGAGTACCAAAAGGTCCGTATCGAATTTGCGGACGTGCGGGCTTTAACAGAATTCAAATTGGTTGCGTGTGCGCGACGAATTTGACCCGTATCCGTCAAATTTTCCCGTATCGGGCTTTTCGGAATTTTCCAATTACTTTGTGCACACTTATCAAATCGCGACAAAACTTGTGCCATTGGACTCGAAATATTTTTCTGGTCTTGTGAGCCAAGTTTGGTCCAATTCTGAGACCGTTGATCGGGACACTATTTTGGCGGGCCCACAATCCCACTCAACGGGCGAATTTGTGCACAACCCACTGGAATCCAAAATTGGACATACCGTTGGGTTCGTCTCATCAAAACTAATCCGTAGACATGTAGTTTGACAACTTTAGAGACCGTAGATTCTGGCACGCATTTCGGTACAAAGCGGGTCCAACGACGGACATCGTTTTGATCCGAAATTACGATTTTGCCCATGTGCCAGAATTTAACTTTTGGACAGGCGTTTCCTAGGCATATCTTATATTCCAAACTCGTTCGTAATGTTTGTTGCAGCATCCGGAGTCATCTGCGGTATTTGGCTTTTTTTGCTTCATCTATTGGTCTGTTCGAGCTACTGGATTATTCTCTTTTGCACATAACCTCAGGCAAGACACCTTGCCTTCACTGTTTAAATTTTCTGCTCAATATCATGCATGTTGTATTTATTTTTAAGTTGTTTCTTTCAAAATTATATGTAGATACAAATTACTATATTTATACAACTGGCTTAGAGTTAAGGGACTACCGTCAAATTTAGTGTGTCTCATTGACTTGTCACGATGGTACACGAGTTGTGTATGAGTGTTGTAAGTATCATGTAGTGGTCACTTGCGTGTTGGCTGATCACCCGTGCGCATGCGTAGGAATAACTGTCAATAGATGCATGTTAGAAGACTTGACAGTTATCTATTATAAACCCGTGTTGTGGAAATGACACGTGTTGGTGTGTCGTGGTTACGATGTAGGTATTGTATCATGGGAGGGGAGGGGACAGCTACTAGCGTAGGGGCTACTTTATTTTACACACATTTGGGAGATAGTGTCTCGGATGAGCGCTACGTGTTACCCGGCCGATAGTGTCTCGGATGAGCGCTACTTGTTGGCCACTCTTTATTACATGCTTAAGACAGCCCCTGCGTAGAACGTTGTCCTCTAAATTGAAATCCACATAGAATGGTTAGGAACCTTTATACATGCATACTTTTCTATTGAGCTTTATTTATTCAGTTTATCGGCATGATATTATGTGTCTTGTTACGTCCCTCTGAGGACCTGGTTATCTCTCCAGGTGTGTATTTTCGTGATTCTTGCAGGTGCTCTAGCTAAGGCCATTTCTTCCTCCGTGATGATTGCTCTTGAACTCGTCACTTGCTCTCGCTTGCTAAATTATTTCTTTGTATTTTTTTTGTTGGTAGTGGACTTTGTCTCCGCCCAACTATTGTGTACTTGACAAACTCAAAGTTGCTTTATATCATTATTTATCTTTGTGGATGAGATTTAGTGTCTTGGCTTTCTATATTTACAGCTTATGTATATATACGAGTCGTATATTTACTCATATGTATACAGCTGGCATGATACGTATCTAGTCTCAAGTATTTGGGACTGGGGCGTTACATGTTTTTGTGGTGGCCCATGCAGGTCGAGTTTGTCACTTCGGTTACGTAATTGTACCGATGTGAGCCGGCAACATAGGAATAGAATCTAGGAATCTTATCCATACAGCTTGACCTCTTTTCTTGGCTTCAAATTCCGAACTCCCGTTCGACTTCCTTGAATTGCATTTTGCTTGATTCCTTTCTACCGTTGATTCTTATTTTCGTGCTTAGTGTCAACTAGGAAGATGATTACACTAGTATAAGCTTATAGGATAAACACATGGCTAGAATGGTTATATTGGCAATTGGAATACATTCGAGACTCTAATTGAGTTAAAAAAAGGCTTTTTAGTGTGATTTAATGATTAGTAATTGGTAAAGTAGGATATTCCCACGGAAAGTTTTAATCTTGAGATTTCTAAATAGTAAACACCAGATGATTTATAGAATTTCATTATGATACTGCAGGAAAATAGTTGGAATCTATAGACAATTGGTTTAAGAAATTGATTGATTTTCAAGATTGGATATTTGTGATTTATTGGATTATATCTTTACATCCTTGAATAGATATAAAGTTAGTTGAAAAGAATTTTTTTTAAAATTTAAATACTGCTGTAAGATTTTATGAGGGCAGTTGATAAAGCTTGGTTTTAAATTGGGTTGTATGGTTCCCAATTAATAAATCATAAATTTTGAATTTTAAATTTGGAGTAAGGCTATGAAGAATTTTGGTTAAAAATATTTTGAAGGATATAAATCAAATTGAGGATCTACTTTAAACTCTTGTATGAATTACGATTGATAACTCCTATTTAAATTTTGAGTTTAAGATGTGGATTAATGATAGAAGAAGAAAAATATATAGATTTGATTTGTGACACAATAAAGGTTGTTCGAAATTGATTGGAAATTTTGGAAAATAAAAATAAAAATTGATTGGATGACTGATCAGATCATTTGAATATTGAGTTTACAGTTAGATTGCTAATATTACAATCTTTGGAAAAAGTTACTAAAGATGTGGTAAAAAGTTATTTTGATTGATTAAAGGAATTTACCATTTAAAAAGTTGTGATTTCGTTTGAATGACTTAGAAATAGAAGTTATGTGATGAGTGCATTAAAATATTGAGCTGTAAATTTTAGATTATTCGTGATATGTTAAAAGTTTCTTTTGAGGGTTATTGGAGAAATTTTTGTAGTTTTAAAGTTATGAAGTGATGTAAAAAAAAATTTGATTCATGAGTTTCTTGAGTTTAAAAGTGGGAGTGAAAATGTTAAATTTTGAAAAGTTAGTAGTAACATGATAAAATTTTACTTTGAGATTTATGAAAGAGATTTTATTTTTGTCATGGTTAAATTTAACGATTTGGAGTGAAAACAAAATTATGGTAGTTCATTTTTGAGAATTTTAGTAAGAATCTTTTTGGAGGAAACTTGAGTTTTCAATTTTAATATTAGGCCACCAAGATAGCCCTAATAAATTGGAAGTATTCCATACTAAATGACATGTCACTCATGACCATGATAGTAGTATATACACAAGCGTTGCTAGTCATCTACGAAACTATATTGTATCTCAATCTTTACTTGATTTTCTCTCGAATCTCGATCTTTTATGGTAACCTTCTAACCCTGTTGCAATTTGAATAATGATTTAATTGTTCATTGACTGTATTCATTTAAGAGGCTATCTTCTCTCTAGAACTGTAATCCTAAATTATTTTGCTGGATTTTTAATTAATTTTATTGCATGCTTTAACTTGATCTCCTTTATTTTTGGAGCATTACTATCCACCTCATGAACTTCCACTTTCTATTTTAGATATTTTGGCGTCCCTTACCATGACTCGAATGTTTGGAGCACAATACTAGACTTTTCCTTCCAACAAACTTCATATGTTAAACTTAAACGAGCCCACCTTAATGTAGATATATCATGTCCCACTAAAACCCGTCTCCTTGTACTATATTTCTTGATATGACTTATGGTTAAAATGGCCAAACTACAACCTCTACCTTGACACCAAATTACTTTTCGACTTCAATTAAGAGACCCAACCTTGACCCAATCCCTTAACCCAATATATGAGTATGTTCTATTAAATCCCTTAATGCTTAACGTTGTACTTTATCTTGGTTGCTTGACCCATGGTCCCATCACACTATTAGTTGAACTCTTGTAAGTTGGGTAGAATATCTCACAACCTAACAAAACCTTATCCTTATGAATCATGTTGGTGAGTTTACTCAGACTAGAAATTCAAAGTACCATAAACTTATATAGGCAACCAAGCCATAAATGAAAAAAACTAGGACAATTGTAAAGGCCCACATTTCGGACAATACTTGATTTTAAAAGATCTTGGACTAATTAAATTCCTTCGATACTACCTCTCTTACTTATATTTCAACAACCTGATGCTGCTAATTTAGCCTTGGTTTTGCAAGCTTATCTTTTTCAAGCTTGATCATGACATATTTTATTGGGTGCACCCACTAACATATTGTCTAATCAGAACCGGTGCATGATGGTCTGATCAACCTATTGCACTTTGGTTCGCTTATCATATCTTATTCTACGTGGATGGAGACATAGTTAAACTTGCCTTAGAGTCTCATCCGCGAAAACATTGACAACTCTCATTTGGATTATTTCCGTCGCCTATGAACCACGTATTCGTACTCGATAGCATCGTTCTTGAACTCTTTATTGTTTTTTACTTTACTTATATTAGAAAGACCAGACACTGTACATGATAAATAGATGTAAGATATCATCTTTAGTTTTTCTAACAGTTATTTCAACACGAATTTAGATAGCCACCGACCAACTCATGTGGCTATATCCCCACCTTAAACTCTTCTTCTTCCCAATCCTAAAAATTTTATTGTGCCCTTCCAACCCCTCTGAACGCACGAGAGTGATTCTAATCATCACTTAATTAAACCCTCGGCCAAGACGATTAGTATCCAGTTCTCCCTTAAGGAATCACATCTCCTAAATGTCTAATTTATTTTCTGTGGTCTACTCACTTCCTTACTGTTCTTCTAAATTGGATATTCAAAATTTTCTTACCTTCACTAACGGTCATTATTCAATTCCATAACCATGATATGTTTTTGTATAATATATCGACTCTACAATTTTCTATTGCACGGTGGTGTTGAACGACATTTTATCGCCTCCTCAAAATTTTAATTGCATTTTGGTATTGTCGAACTCTTCCTATCTCCCAACCCTATCTATCCTATTATTCCTAAATTTCAAGGACGAAATTCTTGTAAGTTGGGTAGGATGTAAAACCCCTAAATGTTTGAGTATTTTTTTTTTGTTTTTGTTATTTAAAAAGACTTAAAAATTAATTTATGCAATTTATGATTTTTTTATTTATTTCATTAAAAATGACCTTAGCCATTGTTGAATTTTGGAACACAAGACTACCATGAATTTTAGCACGGAAGACGTAGCAGTGTGCCTTGACTAGTGTACTAGCCATGCCGGGGGAAGCCTAGCCATGATGATGTCCAAACTAGAAAAACTAGGCCAAGTTGTGAATGGTCTTATTTAAATTATTCTAATTAAATATTATTCTATATATTATCTTTTAGATAACCCGGTTTGTCCAATTCAGCCCGATCTGGGCCCGGACTGAATCACAGCCCATGCAGGCACGTGGGAGACCAAATATGGCCATATAGGCATATTTTATGTGTATAAATATTTCTTAAATTATTTTAAGGGTTGGGAAATATTTTTATTAGTGGTACAAAACTTGGTATTTTTATGATTTAATAATATGTTAAAAAAAAAGTATATTTTTGGGACCCGGATAAGGGTGTGGAGTATAAGTCCACCATGCGACCATTTGAATTATATTAATATTTTATTATTATTATTAGTGTTATTTCTGTTATGATTAAATAGATATATCCATTATTATTGAGTTACTATTATTTGTTTTATTTTATTGTCAAACAAAAAAATTTATATATATGTAAATATGTCAAAAATAGATTCTAGATAATATAAGAATTTTATTTGGATTTATAGAGATTTTATATGATATGTATAGACATATACATATACATATACATATATATTATATATATATATATTAAAAAACAAAAACAAAAATTATGCATGGAGTGGTCGGCCCCACCACCTGACCGACCACCCAAACCTTAAGATATAGCATGCTGCGCATGCATGGAAGGGGGAAGAGCCCCACACCCTTACTTTACTTGATAAACCCACACCCTTTACGTATAACTCACACCCTTTATTATATTAACCAAATCAAACTATTACTTTTAAACAAACAACCTAGCAACAGCACACTTGGCCGCCACCACCATAAACCCTAATTTCTTTTTCTTTTTCTTTTTTTTCATCTTCTTCCTCCTTCCTCTCCTCGGCAAACGTGCCAACCGCGGCAGTCGCTCACAACAACGACAGTTTTTAATATCGAGGTACCCGACTTCTTCAATTAATTTTTCCTCCAATTCTTGTCCGTTTTTAGATCCGTAAATTCCTGTAGAAAGCCCACATGACCCTCTTTCATCACCTTCAAATAGATTTAATTATTCTGCAATAAATTTCATGTTTAATTAAATTAAAATTTTTGAAAGATTTATTTTTGTAAACATTAAAACCCCGTACGAGGTACGTTCCGACAAATCGGGCAACCCCGTCGCAAACCGAGAGTACCGAAAGGTCCGTATCGAATTTGCGGACGTGTGGGCTTTAACGGAATTCAAATTGGTTGCGTGTGCGCGACGAATTTGACCCGTATCCGTCAAATTTTCCCGTATCGGGCTTTTCGGAATTTTCCAATTACTTTGTGCACACTCATCAAATCGCGACAAAACTTGCGCCATTGGACTCGAAATATTTTTCTAGTCTTGTGAGCCAAGTTTGGTCCGATTCTGAGACCGTTGATCGGGACGCTATTTTGGTGGGCCCACAATCCCACTCAACGGGCGAATTTGTGCACAGCCCACCGGAATCCAAAATTGGACATACCGTTGGGTTCGTCTCATCAAAACAAATTCGTAGACATGTAGTTTGATGACTTTAGAGACCGTAGGTTCTGACGCGCATTTCGGTACAAAGCGGGTCCAACGACGGACATCGTTTTGACCCAAAATTACGATTTTGCCCATGTGCCAGAATTTAACTTTTGGATAGGCGTTTCCTAGGCATATCTTATATTCCACACTCGTTCGTGATGTTTGTTGCAGCATCCAGAGTCATCTGCGGCATTTGGCTTTTCTTGCTTCATCTATTGGTCTGTTCGAGCTACTGGATTATTCTCTTTTGCACATAACCTCAGGCAAGACACCTTGCCTTCACTGTTTAAATTTTCTGCTCAATATCATGCATGTTGTGTTTATTTTTAAGTTGTTTCTTTCTAAATTATATGTAGATGCAAATTACTATATTTATGCAACTGGCTTAGAGTTAAGGAACTACCGTCAAATTTAGTGTGTCTCATTGACTTGTCACGATGGTACACGAGTTGTGTATGAGAGTCGTGAGTATCATGTAGTAGTCACTTGCGTGTTGGCTGATCACCCGTGCGCATGCGTAGGAATAACTGTCAATAGATGCATGTTAGAAGACTTGACAGTTATCTATTATAAATCCGTGTTTTGGAAATGACACGTGTTGGTGTGTCGTGGTTACGATGCACGTATAGTATCATTGGAGGGGAGGGGACAGCTACTAGCGTAGGGGCTACTTTATTTTACACACATTTGGAAGATAGTGTCTCGGATGAGCGCTACGTGTTACCCGGCCGATAGTGTCTCGGATGAGCGCTACTTGTTGGTCACTCTTTATTACATGCTTGAGACAGCCCCTGCGTAGAACGTTGTCCTCTAAATTGAAATCCACATAGAATGGTTAGGAACCTTTATACATGTATACTTTTCTATTGAGCTTTATTTATTCTGTTTATCGGTATGATATTATGTGTCTTGTTACGTCCCTCTGAGGACCTGGTTATCTCTCCAGGTGTGTATTTTCGTGATTCTTGCAGGTGCTCTAGCTAAGGCCATTTCTTCCTCCGTGATGATTGCTCTTGAACTCGTCACTTGCTCTCGCTTGCTAAATTATTTCTTTGTATTTTTTTTTGGTTGGTAGTGGACTTTGTCTCCGCCCAACTATTATGTACTTGACAAACTCAAAGTTGCTTTATATCATTATTTATCTTTGTGGATGAGATTTAGTGTCTTGGCTTTCTATATTTACAGCTTATGTATATATACGAGTCGTATATTTACTCGTATGTATACAGCTGGCATGATACGTATCTAGTCTCAAGTATTTGGGACTGGGGCGTTACATTAACAATAACGATCGGGGGTCCAGTTCTGTTCAGGCGAAGGGTTACAACCCCGGTCCTTGTTTGGTTTAACGGTTGTAACCTGGCTCCCGGAGCAGTTCTGTGTCCTTTCTTCGTTATTGTCTTATTGTAACCCCATGCCATGCTCGTCATGTTTTACTTACTGTAACGACATGATAAATTATTTATACTGGCCTTAATAATAAAGATCAGGGGTCCAGTTCTGTTCAGGCGAAGGGTTACAACTCCGGTCCTTGTTTGGTTTAAGGGTTGTAACCTGGCTCCCGGAGCAGTTCTGAGTCCTCTCTTCGTTTGTTGACTTGTTACCTTACCAATAGTATTTGAGACGGGTCTCTATTCAGGTGAAGGGTTACAACCCCGGTCCTTGTTTGGTTTAAGGGTTGTGACATGGCTACTTGAATAGTTTCTTCGTACTCAGTTTACTGTGGTTATCTCTATTATTATCAATTCTTTATTTTACTATCTTTATTATTCTATTGTGATATGTTGGTTTTAGTTCCTAAGTGAAGCCTCCTTCGTGGTACTTGCTCTTTCTGGGGTCTGACCCAGCTGGTTTTGTATGGCCAGATATCGGAGTAGCTTCAGAGGATCCACCTATCTTCCAGCCAGATGGTGACCACCAGGCGTAACCCTGGCAACGAGTGGATTTCTTTTTGTCCTCCCACTTTATTGTAAAAATTATTCTTTTGAGGTGTTTAGCCGGCGAGCATGTGTTAGCTCGTATTGCATCTTTACTTACTGTCTGCCTACGGGCTATAACATGATTGACATATCCTAGGGCTGATCATGTACGACTGAACTTTTGCTAGTCTTGACAATTTTGTACGACTAGCTTCATGATCATCTAATATGTAATGTATGGGACGCCTTGCTATTATATATTTGGTGCTCTGACATCTTGTAACTATTATTGCTTGCCTGTGATTGAGACAATAGGCTTGTTCTTGACCATAGGAGACTGATAGATTGTAGTTAAACCCTCATATATATAGACAGTCGTGACCGTATAGTGAGGTGGATTCTATTTCATTATACGTAGCTGGCTATGTATGCCTCCGCTCTCCAGTATTCTGGTTCTGGGGCGTTACATAAGGTAAGTCCCAAAAGATACTCCGCTTCGTCCAATTATTGCTATGTCCAAATCCTTCTAAGTAATGGTCCAAACTCGGATTTTCCTTTATAGTCGGCAAATCCTCTACCTCTGTCCAAACGATATCTCCAGTCAATCTCAACGGGGGAGGAGTTACTTTCTGTTTACCAGCTCTAAAGGCGTCCCTATTCATTCTACATGGATGCGACATATGAAGGAACTGGCAATAAAAAAATAAGCTTTTCCTCCATTCTGAAGAGTGGACTCTCCCACATCTGTATTGAAGGAGTACTGATATTGCGGAACCAAAGGTTCTCCTTGAGCCGTCTACTCATTGTAGTTCGGTACGAAACCCTTCTTGTAGAGGTGCTCTCTCACGAGATCTACTTCTCTGAATGGTATATTACGACAATTGACACAAGAAAACTTTATAAGCCTTCCGTCCATGAAATAAGGTTGGCTACTGGCGTATCTCAGAAATTCTTCGACGCCCGTCTTGGAATCATCCGGCAAATCAATCTTGCTCTCATGTCGCCGATTGTACATCCACGAACGGTTAACTAAGTATCGGCTCATTGTCCAAACCAATTCTGCACCACATACCATATATTAGGTAATTATAAGTAAAAAATAATTTAGTACCTAATTGTAGCAACCAAAATTAACAGTATCAGTATCGAAATCGGTATCACACCATTTCTATGAGTGTCGATATCCAAGTCGGTAATATCGAGCATTCCTATGAGTATCGATATTGAAATAGGTATCAGACCATTCATATGAGTATCAATATCGAAATCAGTAATATCAAAATCGAAATAGTATCGGCCTTATCAAAATTGGATTCAATATCTTAATATCCGTATTGGATTAGTATCGGCCTATCGGAATAGTATCGACCTATCGAATTAGAATTGGATATCCTTATATCATAATCGAATATTGGATATCGAAACTGGTATCATACCATTCCTATGAGTATCGATATCAAAATCGGGTTAGTATCAATATTATCGAAATCAGATTCAAAAACCCTAGCTAATACATTAATGAATTTCGGGTTAGCTATCGAAATCGGGTTAGTATCAGCCTTAACGAATTTCGAATAATTTACGAATACCAAAAATCCTAACTACTACATTGTGTCTGTGTCAGTATCCGTGTCCATGTCCAAAACCCTAGCTACTATATTGTGTCATAATTTTCGTGTTCGAGAAGCATATCGTGTCCGTGTCAACAAAAATTATTAGAGGAAAAAAATTAGATCATTACCTGAGGAGTGGGGGTTGTCCTGTCGTCGGAGAGGAGTCGAGGAGAGGGGCGGACGGAGGGGGCAGAGGAGGGGGCGGCGGGGGAGGAAGGGGGGCAGAGGTGGGAGGGGGCGAAGAGGGGAAAGGGGGACAGGGGGGCAGAAGGGGGGCAGAGGGGGTCGAGGAGGGCGGAGATGGGGACAGAGGGAGGGCGGAGAGGGGGGCACAGGGAGGGGGCGGAGAGGGGGTCTAGGAGGGTGTCTGAGAGAGGGGTGGAGGGGGGCAAAGGGGGAGGGGGTCGCCGGAGAGGGGTCGGAGATGTGGGAGGAGATGGGGGTCGAAGAGAGAGGCGGAGATGGGGGTCGCCGGAGATGAGCGAGGGATTCGAGGGAGCGGGAGGAGGGAAGTCGGAGGGAAATTGAAATTTTGGGTAAAAATTTTAGAATGAGTATGGGGAGATACTTTTACAGAAGCTCAGCGACGGAAACGTCTGTCGCTGAGGCGTCGGAAGAAAACTAGCGACGGATTCAGTGACGTCCAATTGAATTATTTTTTACGTAAATTATCCGTCACAAGTCAGTCACAAGTACGTTGCTAATTAGCGACGGATTGACTGCCATCGCTGACGTCCGTCAATAATTAACCGTATATTTGTAGTGAATATAGCAGATGATCACCAAATTGAGTTAAAACTAATGGCCAATGCTAAAACTATCAAAAGGCAATTTATAAAAGCACTACAAAAATTACTCATAACTCTCCAGGTATTTAAAAGATTGTCAATTATTAAAATTACTCATAACTCTCCATGTAGAATTTTTCTACAGTCGTGTATCCATTATGTAGTGTGATCTATCAAAAAAATTGATAGTCCATTATAATGGTAGGATTGTCAAAAAATTTGATAGTCATATACCTTGTTAGCAATTCGACAAACGAAAAAAATTCGGGATGACAAAGTGCGAGTATAAATCGGCTTAGTGCAAATAAAATACGTTCAAAAATTCGGTAAAATATTTAAAAAATGAAAATATTGAGGTTGGAAACTTAACATTCTTAAATATGTTGTCAAATTTGGTTATTAAACATGTTCCCAGAATATTTTTGTGCCAATTTTTTTAATAATTTATACGGAACATGTTTAAAATTTTGCATGCTTAAAATTTATGTACTGATTTGGATCCGTCAAAAGTACGCAAGTATTATACATTTATGAAAGATATAGAAAAATTTGCGTACAATATGAGTTTTATTCGGGTTATTGCTAACAAGGGTCATGTATTCGTAGTCGGCAGTCCCTTAGTAAAAAAAAAAATTGAGTAACAAACTTGTAAATATATGGATAGCCTAATATATTGAATTCTACTAATATATTGAACTGTAAAAAATGTTGACTGTCCTATCAATATAATATTTGACTACCAACATTAATCTTGGATCCAGTCGGGATTCTAAAAATTTTCTATGGTCATGTATGCTGTCAGGACGGTAGAATTTTTCTACAGTCGTATCCATTATGTAGTGTGATCTGTCAAAAAATTTGATAGTCCATTGTAATGGTAGGATTATCAAAGATTTTGACAATCATGTATTCGTAATGGGTAGTCCCTTAGTAAAAAAAAATTGGGTGACAAACTTGTAAATATTTGGACAGCCTAATATATTGAATTCTACTAATATATTGAACTGTAAATTTTTTTGACAGTCCTATCAGTATAATATTTGACTGCCAACATAAATCTTGGATCCAGTCGGGATTCTAAAAAATTTCTATGGTCATGTATGTTGTCAGGACGGTAGAATTTATCTACAGTTATGTATCCATTATGTAGTGTGATCTGTCAAAAAATTTGGTAGTCCATTATAATGGTAGGATTGTCAAAAAATTTGACAATCATGTATTCGTACTAGGCAGTCCCTTAGTAAAAAAATTGAATGACAAACTTGTAAATATTTGACAGCCCTGAGGATTGCCAAAAAATTTGATAGTCCTGTATCCATAGTGGATAATCCCTTAGTTAAAAAAAAGATGCATGAGCATGTGAGCGTCAGATGATCACGTTCGAGCTATTTTGCAGGAAAAATGCTAACTCTACGACCAAATACTTACAACCTTCTTACAACCTATCCTCTCTCACCTTCTGCTACATGGACTCCATCTGACTCCACCACTTCCTTTCCTCCTCCAATCGAAGCCGGACACGTGACGATTGTAAGGAAATTATAATATTTGGTTGCAGACATAACAAAGTTCTTTTCGCAGTGCACATGGCTGCACAATTAGAGCGAGCTCTCGCGCATTTTGTAATTAACGTTGGTTGGCTGATCAGAAGGAACTGTCGCCTATTGAGAACAACTGGATCAGTAAGGGTGACCAACGACCATGTTACTTTGTGCGTCGGCTCCTGCATCGACACTGTACGAAATAGGACAGGTGGTCTGTGCCGTCTATTTTAAGAATGTGGTCAACTGGGATGGGATGGGATGGTTGGTTAGTCTTCAAATGCCACTCATCATACACTCGAGGACTAACTATTTTTATTACAAAAATTTTCATTGAGAGCATTCAAAAATTTTAAAATTATACGTACAGCACAAACTTTCCAAAATTTTCAAATACAACATAGAAATGCCTTTCCGAAGGGCGTTCTTCTAAAAAATAATAAAAATTAATTCAGTTAATGGACAACATTAGTCGCTGTTAGTATAATCGTTGTTAGTATATAAAAAAACTCGTTTCTCCCTGTCAAAACGCCCATGCGAAGGGCGTTTTCGTCTACGTGGCTTTGGCCCTGGCCACCCCAAGAAATGAAAGTTTTGTTGGGTGGTGGGGTCAAATTTATTTTCCTTCTTACGTCACTCTCTGAATGTCTTTGTCATTCACTTCTTTCTCTCTACACCTCTCATTCACTCCGCTCACCACCACAGCCACTTATTGCTCCGACATTTCCTCTCATTCCTCCTCTCGTCCTCCTCCTTCCCTAACCCTAAGAAAACCCTTCCACATCAAAAACTCACTCACCACCACCATCACCAGCACCATCGCCACAAGCAAGGAAGAAGACGACTCTGCCATCGTCGTCGCCGCCGCCACCACCAAGTTCGACTTTAAGACCTACATGACCGACAAGGCCGCGCTCATCAACCGCTCCCTCTGTCACGCCCCAGAACCAGAATACTGGAGAGCGGGGGCAGAAATAGCCAGCTACGTATATTGAAGTGCAACCCATTTTGCTATACGGTCACGACTTTCTAGATACATGAGGGTTTAACTACAAGCCAACAGTCTCTTATAGTCATGAACAAGCCTAGTGTCTCAATTACAAGCAAGTAAGTAAATATTACAAGATGTAAGATCACCAAATATACATTAGTAAGGCGTCCCAAATATTACATATTCAGCTGATCATGAAGCTAGTCGTTACAAAATATGATGACTAGCAAGAGTTTAGTCATACATGATCAACCCTAGGATCTGTCAATCATGTTACAACCCGTAGGCAGACAGTAAGTAAATACAATCGAGCTAAACAGGTGCTCGTCGGCCAAACGTCTCAAAAGAATATTCTTACAATAAAGTGGAAGATCAAAAATAAACCCACTCGTTGCCCTGGTTACGCCTGGTGGTCACCATCGGGCTAAAAAGTCGGTAGACCGTCTGGAGTTGCTCCGAAATCTGGCCATACAAAACCAGCGGGTCAAACCCCAGAAAGAGCAAGTGCCACAAAGGAAGCTTCACTTAGGAACTAAAACCAGCAATTAACACAGAATAATAAATAAGCAGTAAGAACTGGAAGTATATAGAAATCAGAATGATATACGATGAGACAACCATGGAACTATTCAGATAACCAGGTTATAACCCGTAAACCAAACCAGGACCGGGGTTGTAACCCTTCATCTGAACGGAGCTTGGTTTTCCACCATTTATCGGCAAGATAATATAAAAAATCAGGTCATGTAACAATCTTGTACAGGATTAAGGCAAGACTCGACTGGTTATTCCATCCAATCAATCACGGCCAAGCAAGGAGTATGGCTTGATACTTTAACTAACTAGGGTTATCACAGGCCTAGTTACTAATAAGATGCAGCGAGATTATTCCACAGCCACAAGCCCTGCAGACCATCCAGGTTACCCAGGTCAAAATATTAGGGGTTGAATTCAGGTGGGTACATCATCCAGGAAACGCATGTACCCTTAAGTAGCTTGAAGGGTGCAACACATGACAGTGTGCTGGAAATGTGCCCTACTCGACGGCAGGCTACAGATCCCAGGCGCACCCAGGTAACGGGATTGCCTGTAGCTGGAAAATCTCTTCATGACTACTGTGTTATTCTAGTTATTAGCCTTAGTCCATTTCAGTAGGTACTCCTGACCGTGGTACTCAGAAGTCCCTTCCTAAACATGATGCAAGACAGGACTGGTTTATTTGTACAAGTACAATCGCCCACGATGTCCAAGTTATTTATACTGGTCATGTCAGGTCATGTCATGTCATGGAGCCGTCGTAACAGCTATCAGGATAATCATGTCAGGTTACTTGTCAGGAGTGTGCCACGGCGGGCCACTATTATGTCATATTACTTGTCATAAGTGTACCACTACGGGTCACTGTCGTGTTCATGGTATAAGTACAGGATAACATAGTACAAACATTCATCAGGAGACCCAATGTTAAATGAGTGTTACAAGACATTGAGTTAACAATAATAATAATTAAATAACAAGACAAGGCACGGGGAGGAGCCATGCGGATCAGAGAAATAAACCCATACGGCTGGATGGGTGCGGTTTCATGTGGCCCAGAATTCGAGTTCATGCGGCTCAGGTACAAGCGACCAGGGAAGAAATCCATGCGGCTGGGGGCGGGAGCATATGCGGCTGTATTGGCAACAATTCATGCGGCTAAGAAGCAATGTAGGACTCATGCAGCAGCGGAAGCTTAGGCTTATGCAGCTGCAAGAAGGAAGGGCCCTATGCGGCCATGATTTTACCCCAGTCATACGGCTGAGTAAAAATGACTCCATGCGGCTGCGGGTTCAAGGTCTCATGCGGCTGGCTCAGTCCGAGGCCATATGCGGCTGAAAGGATACAAGCTATATGCGGCTGGGAATAGCCCAAGCTTATGCGGCTGCAGAGAGTAGACTTCATGCGGCTGGAAGGTATAGTATCATGCGGCTCGGAATCCAAGGCAGCTTTTACGGCTGAGGAACAATCAGCATATGCAGCTGCGAGCGATCGGGTTCATGCGGCGGACAAGTTAGAAGTTCATGCGGCTGAGTAATGCCATGCTACCTTTATGCGGCTGAGTTCGTGCATGCGGCTAGAAATGGAACTTGTCGCATAAGGCTATGCGGCTAAGTCCATGCGGCATGAAACTATGTGCGGCTGGAACTGTTCTTCTTCTCTAAATTTTCGAAAAGAAGAGCATCATGAAGCCATGCTTCCAAGCTCCATAAAACCTTCATCTGGAGTCCAAATTTGAACTTTCATAGGTCAAATTGGGGCAGAATAAAATTCTCTACAACATGGAACCATCAAAACTTTAAAATAACAAGATTAAACAGATCAAAACCCAAGAAATCTGAAAATGATATAATCTTAGATCTACAAGCAAGGAGCCATGGAAATTAGAAATGCCAAGTACTAAAGTGCTTTAGAATGCTGTGAAGAAGAGAATAGAACAATAAATTTTGTATTCCTCCATGAAGCAAGATGTACTTGCCTAGATCTCTCTCTCTCTCACAGGTTGGTGAGGAGTTAGTGGTAGAGAAGAAGAGTAATGAGGAGAGAGAAATGAGAGGGGGTTAATAAATGGAGATGTTGGTGGTAGGTAGGAGTTCTCCCCTTTGGTCCATATTGAACCAAAAGCAACCCCAAACCGAACCAAGCCAACCCAAACCAAGATGAACCAACAATAAAATATCCAATAAACCAAGCAAGGAGACATGCAATACAAGATAAAATACGTACACATATTCCAAAATATGTAATACGAACTATAGGCATTACAACTCTATCCACCTTAAAAGAATTCCGTCCTCGGAATTAAATTAAGAGGCTAGAGGGACAAGAGCAAGCTATACTAATCATAAGCAAGTTATAACTAGGCAATCAATCATTCATTCAAGCAAGGAACTAAGGGTGTAAGGCATAAGAAGGACATTATACCTTACGAGTCGAATATGTCGAGATATCGTGATCGGATGTCATCCTCACGCTCCCACGTTGACTCACCCAAAGAGTGATGACCCCAAGCAACTCGAACTAAATTGATAGTCTTGTTCTTGAGCATCTTCTCTCTTCGGTCCAATATAGACACGGGCCTCTCCTCATACGAAAGGTTGGTACCAACAACCAATTCTGAATGATCTAGGATATGGCTCGGGTTCAGGATATACCGTTGTAATTGGGATACATGGAACACGTCATGCACCTCAAGTAGCGACGACGGAAGAGCGAGATGATAGGATACATCACCTACTCGCTCCAGAATATCGAACGGCCCTATATACCTAGGACTAAGATTTCCCTGTATGCCTAAAAGAATGACACCACAGTTAGGCAAAATCCTCAGGAATACATGGTCGCCGACCGAAAATTCAAGAGGGCGCCGATGAGAATCGGCCCGATGGCGCTAGCGATCTTGGACAACATGAAGATGATCCCTGACTCTTCTGGCCACTTCAACGGTCTGGGCAATCATTTCTGGACCAAGCATCTGTCTCTCTCCAACATCGTCCCAGGCTAGCGGGGATCTGCACTTCCTACTATACAGTGCCTCGAACGGTGCCATTTGGATACTGGCCTGAAAACTGTTGTTGTACGAGAACTCTACCAGGTACAGGTGATCTTTCCACAAACCACCGAAGTCGAGCGTGCAAGATCGCAACATGTCTTCAAGGGTCTGAATTGTGCGTTCCGACTGGCCATCTGTCTGCGGATGATATGCTGAGATAAACTGGAGGTGAGTTCCCAAGCTCTCTTGTAGGCTACGCCAAAAGTGTAACATAAACCGGGAATCTCGATTCGAGGTGATACTGACTGGCACACCGTGAAGCCTGACGATCTGCCTGAGATACATCTCTGCTAGCTGAGCCGTCGACTGACCAACTCTGAATGGGAGAAAGTGGGCCACCTTCGTAAGCCGGTCAATTATAACCCAAATAGCATCTCGACCAGCTGGGGATCTAGGCAATCCAGTCACGAAGTCCATGGTCACATGCTTCCACTTCCATTCTGAAATTGGCAAGAGCTGAAAAAGTCCAGCTGGTCTCTGATGTTCAGCTTTAACTTGTTGGCAAACCAAACATCGAGAGACAAACCGGACTATCTTTCTCTTCATGCCATTCTACCAGAAGTGCTGACGAATATCACAGCATATCTTCGTACCACCGGGATGAATGGAATACTGAGAATTATGGGCCTATGGCATGATCTCATGTCTGACATCTCCGTTGGGTACACAAAAATGCCTCCCATATCGAAGTATACCATCCTCATGGATACATAACTCTGATCTTCGTCCTGCTTCACACTCTGTTCTGAGTCGCTGAAGCTTGGAATCTGCTGAATGCGTCATCCGAATCCTCTCGACTATAGTGGACTGAACTTGCATGCTGGCCATCAATGCCACACTGGAAGGGAGGACAACTTCTATACCCATCTTCTGAAGATCTGCTATCAGCTCTAGTTGTGCTGTTAGGAAATAATCTTCGGCTCTCCTGCTCAACGCATCTGCAACGACGTTGGCTTTCCCAGGATGATATTGCAGGTTGACATCATAATCCACAAGAAGCTCCAGCCATCTCCTCTGACGCATGTTAAGATTCTTCTTGGTGAAAACATACTTCATGCTCTTGCGGTCGGTGAAAATCTTCACCCTATCTCCATACAAGTAGTGTCTCCACAACTTAAGTGTAAATACTACGGCTGCCAGCTCCAAATCATGGGTTGGGTAATTTCTCTCATGATCACGAAGTTGTCGTGATGCATAAGCTATTACCTTCCCATGCTGCATCAAAATGCATCCTAAACCTCTGCCTGAAGCATTGCAATACACTGAGAATCCTCTGGTCCCATCTGGAAGCGTGAGAATGGGAGCCATCATCAAGTCTCGTTTCAACTTCTCAAAAGAATCCTGACATTCTGCTGACCAAGCAAACTGCACATCCTTGCGGGTCAACTGGGTCAATGGCGCTAAAATATGAGCGAAGTCTGAAACAAATCGCCGGTAGTAGCCGACCAATCCAAGAAAACTACGGACTTCTGCAACTGTGCTGGGTACTGGCCACGATTCTATAGCCACGATCTTCTGGGGATCCACTTCTACTCCTCCTCTGTCACCCTCATTTCCCGTATTTTTCCTATATTTCGTATTTATACTCGTATCTGGATTTTGGCATGTATTTTTATTTTTTTCAACTTGTGGGATTTCGGTATTTCTCGTATTTTGGATTTTGACATGGCTCGGTTTTAATTGGATTGGGTTTGGTTTGGTTTAATGTGTATTGGAAAACCTTAGCCTATACTCCACCCTCAACACACCACATCCCACCCCCTTTAAAACTCTACCAACTTTTTCTCTCTCCTCATAAACCTCCATTAATTTCTTCTTCTCCTTCTCCTACACAACACTCTTCTCCTTCCTATACACAACACCCACCCATAGGCAAGTGCACCTTGCCACCACATGAGAACCCTATTTTATTTGTCCATTTGCTAGTTTAGGACATGGTGATCAATATTAGAACTAGTTATTTTGTGATTTGGAGTCTCCATTGTTCTAGATCTAGGTTTTCTCTATTTTCGGATTTGCATAGTTTTGATCTATTTAAGTTGGATTTTTATGGATTTTGATGTTTCCATGTGGAAGAGAGTTCAATTCCACCCTGGTTGAAACTTTGAAAATTCGGATTTGGAGTTCGGATGGCCAAGTTGTGATGCTTTGAAGTTTTGGGAGCCATTGGAGCTTCTTCTCAGCCATGGAGAAGAAGACCCTTTCCCTGCGTACGTGCTTTTACGCGTACGCAGCTCTCCTGCGTGCGTGCCTTTGCGCGTACGCAGCTCTCCTACGTGCGCGTTTTTACGCGTACACAGCTCTCCTGCGTGCGTGCCTTTGCGCGTACGCAGCTCTCCTGCGTGCGTGCTTTTGTGCGTACGCAGCTCTCATGCGTGCGTGCTTTTGTGCGTACGCAGCTCGCATGCGTGCGTACTTTTGTGCGTACGCAGCTCTCATGCGTGCGTGCTTTTGTGCGTACGCAGCTCTCATGCGTACGTGCTTTTGTGCGTACGCAGCTCTCATGCGTGCGTGCTTTTGTGCGTACGCAGCTCTCATGCGTGCGTGCTTTTGTGCGTACGCAGCCCTCATGCGTGCGTGCTTTTGTGCGTACACAGCTCTCCTACGTGCGTGCCTTTTTGCGCACGCAGCTCTCCTGCATGCGTGCCTTTTTGCGTACGCAGCTCTCCTGCGTGCGTGCCCTTTTGCGTACACAATTCTCCTGCGTGCGTGCCTTGTGCGTACGCTGCTCCCCTGACCCCTTGCTTAACCCATCGGCTCTTGGAGTATTGGTTTTATTTCTCGACTTGGTTTTTCTTTTGTGGATAGGATTTTCCTGAGATCTGTTCAACACAGCACGACTATCTTGACTCGACACGGCCTAACACGGTTTTCAAGTAATTGTTTATGACTAGTACTATTCTCGAGATTTTCTGTAGATTATGATTCTGGTATTTTCTGATCTCCTTGCTAGTGACCCAGTGGGGTGCACACCTAATTCGTAACTTGTATTTAATCCTTGTGACTTGATAACTTGATAGTGGCCCGTGGCGGCACACTCCTAACTTGTAGCATGACTTGATAACTTAACGCTGTTGCGACGGCTAACTTAACTTGACCTGCCTAGACACCGTGGGTAGTTCTTTCTTGCTTGCTTGTTAAATCCACTTGTCCTGTCTTGCATCATGTCTAGGATGGAACTCCTGAGTACCACGGTCAGGAGTACCTACTAAAATGGATTAAGGTTAATAACTAGAATAACTCAGTAGTCATGAAGAGATGACACAGCTACAGGCAATCCCGTTACCTGGGCGCTCTTGGGATCTGTAGCCTGCCGACGAGTAGGGCGCATTTCCAGCACACTGTCATGTGTTGCACCTTCTAAGTCACCTAAGGGTACATGCGTTCCTGGACGATGTACCCACCTGAATTCAACCCCTAATTTTTGACCTAGGTAACCTGGATGGTCTGCAGGGCTTGTGGCTGTGGAATAATCTCATTGTATCTTGTTAGTAATTAGGCATGTGATAACCCTAGTTAGTTAAAGTAGTAAGCCGTAGTATCTGCTTGGCCGTGATTGATTGAATGATGCATAACCAGTCTAGCCATGTCTTGATCCAATACAAGATTGCTTCCTGTCTCGATTCCTTACATTATTATCTTGCCGATAAATGGTAGAAAACCAAGTTCTGTTCAGGTGAAGGGTTACAACCCCGGTCCTTGTTTGGTTTACGGGTTGTAACCTGGTTATCGGAATAGTTCCATGGTTATCTCGTCGTATATCATCCTGTCATGTTTTCGTAAATTTTAGTTTTACTATTAGACCTTCTTGTGCTAATTGCTGACTTTTGTTCTTATTTCGTGGCCCCCTTGTGGCACTTGCTCTTTCTGGGGTTGACCCAGCTGGTTTTGTGTGGCCAAATTTTGGAGTAGCTCCCGAGGATCTACCAAGCTTCCAGTCCAATGGTGACAACTAGACGGAACCCGGGCCAAGAGTGGGTTTTCCTTTTTGTCTTGCCCACTTCATTGTAAAATTATTCTTTTGAGGCGTTTAGCCGACGAGCACCTGTTAGCTCGATGCACTTTACTTACTGTCTGCCTACGGGCTGTGAACATGATTAACAAATCCTAGGGTTGATCATGTACGACTAAACTCTTGCTAGTCCTAACATTTTGTAACGACTAGCTTCATGATCAGCTGAATATGTAATATTTGGGATGCCTTATTATTGTATATTTAATGATCATACATCTTGCGACCTTATTTACTTGTTTGTGATTGAGACATTAGGCTTGTTCATGACCATAAGAGACTGTTGGCTTGTAGTAAACTCTCATATATCTAGACAGCCGTGACCGTATATCGAGATGGTTTCCATTTCAATATATGTAGCTGGTTATGTCTGCCCCCGCTCTCCAGTATTCTGGTTCTGGGGCGTGACATGGTTTAAGTGGTGGCCCATGCAGGTCTTGTAAAACAAGATGTGTGAGGGTTTACCAGATAGATGTCTCAATCAGTACTCGTCCTTGATCTCTGTTCGTATCCTCTGAATCCCTGGATTCTTGCCCTGATCCTGTGCTTATATCATTGATCTGTCCTGGTCCTTTCCTTATTGTTCTCTGTGTCGTCTTCTTCAGCGGTACTGTACCTGGTCCTACCGATCAACGAGGTGGAGCACTTCCCGTGGGTCAGCAGCAACCCGGAGATCAAGCCCAGCATTCTGGGGTAGCCTCCAAAGTTGTGCCTACTGGAGGAGAGTCACCAGTTCGGCCCGTCTAGCCCGCAGAGCCAGATAATGGTACCTTAGTAGGCCTCATCAGAACCTTGATAGCTTCCCAGGATCGTCGAAGCGACGCCCTGCACCAGACAGTTCAAGATGCTTTGACCCGAGGCGGACATCCAGGAAACCAGGCGGCAAACAGCTTCAAGCGATTGAACCCTCCTTTCTTCGACGGTACTGAGGATGCGATTGCCGCGGATGCATGGCTTCAGGATACCGAGGTGATTCTGGAAGCAGCTAGGACACCCGAGAATAAGAAGGTAGCGGTGGTACGCCTGAAGTTGTTGGACTTGGCTCGCAGTTGGTAGGCGGCGCAAGCCATGGGATTAGTGGCACCCATTGCTTGGGCAGTGTTTAGAGAGAGATTCCAGACGAAGTATTTCGATGTTGTGGCTCGGTACGACCTGCAGACCAGATTTACCAACTTGAAGCAAGGAGGCAGAACAGTCGACAGTTATGCATCGGAGTTTTCTAGACTCAGTAGGTTTGCCCCCACCTTGGTGGCGACCGAGTTTGATAGGGCCCAGCGGTTCCAGCAGGGACTGCATTTGGAGATCTTTTTGGCGGTTGAGCAGTTCGAGCACCAGACGTTCGATGCAGTCTTGAGAGCAGCTAGGAGGCATGAGTATACCTCCCAGAGGATCATGGATAGGACCGGAGGTAGGAAGCGGCCCCACAGTCAGATGCACCAATCATCAGCTCCAGCCCCGGCAGCTAGGGGATTGACCATTGGGACTCCGAGGCGGGCGGTCTCAGTAACGTCGGTTCAGCATTCGACCCTGACGTACCCGCAGCAGCAGAAGCAGAAGCAGACTTTCGCGATAGGATGTTCTCATTGCGGGAAGCCAGGGCATGTGGTGGCAGACTGTCGCAGGGCGCAGGGATTGTGCCTGGCTTGTGGAGCAGCAGATCATAGGATAGGGGCTTGCCCGAATAGGGGTGGTTCATCAGCATCCAACCCTTCTAGCTCTTCGGTAAGAGGACCAGCCCCAGCACCAATTCAGCAGCAGCAGTATCAGTCTTCGAGACCCTTGCCGCCTCAGTCTCAGACATTCCAGCAACAACACCCCCAGCAGTATGCACAAGCCCAAGCTCAGACCCAGAATAGGCAGAGAGGTTTCCAGCAAAGGGGACCAGCAGCCAGAGGACAAGGTCAGGCCATGATGATGGCTATGGAAGAAGAAGTTGTACTAGGTGAGGTTGTGGCAGGTATTATTCTCGTCAACTGCTCTCCAGCGTCTGTATTATTTGATTCTGGTACATCATATTCATTTATGTTTGCACGATTCGCGACACGGATAGGATTGGAGCCCGAGTCATTATCAGTGAGGCTCAATATACTTACTGGTAATGGCCTTGTGGGAGTAGATCGAGTGTTTTCCTCGTGTCGGATCGTAGTTAGCGGTAGGGAGTTCCTCGCTAGATTCATAGAGTTTCCTATGGCAGACTATGATGTAGTCCTAGGCATGGATTGGTTGAGGAACCAGTATGCTAGGATAGACTGCCATATTGGCAGAGTTGTCTTTAGTATCCCCGGCGAGCCAGAGTTTTCGTTTTCCAGAGGCGCAGTGGAGCCATCTTCTCCAGCATTGCGGATGGCAGTAGCAGCAGTACAGTTACTCCGGATAGTTGAAGAGTTTCCAGATGTCTTTCCAGAGGAGCTTCCAGGGATGCCGCCGGAGCGAGAGATTGAGTTCACTATAGACTTGATTCCCGAAACAGCACCAGTATCAGAGCGAGTCTACAGGATGGCGCCTTCAGAGTTAGAAATTTTATACAAGATGATTGAAGAACTGAGGACCAAGGGATTCATCCGTGCTAGTGGATCACCTTGGAGAGCCCCGATGTTTCTTATAAAAAAGAAGGATGGTACGTCCAGGCTATGTGTTGATTATCGTACCTTGAACTCGGTGACAATCAAGAACAGATACCCTCTTCCGAGGATAGATGACTTATTTGATCAGCTCAGAGGGGCTTCAGTGTTCTCGAAGATCGACTTGCGGTCGGGATACCACCAGATCAGAGTCAGAGAGCAGGACATCCCGAAGACAGCATTCAGATCGAGGTATGGACATTGGGAGTTCCTTGTTATGCCCTTTGGAGCGACCAATGCGCCGGCCGTATTCATGGACCTCATGAATCGCATTTTCATGCCTTACTTGGATCAGTTTGTGATCGTGTTCCTAGATGACATCCTGGTCTACAGCAAGAGTGAAGCGGAGCATGAGCAACATCTCAGAGTCGTCCTCCAGATGCTTAGGGAGCATCAGTTGTACACCAAGTTCAGTAAATACGAGTTCTGGCTCGATCGCATTTCATACTTGGGTCACATCATTACCCGATGAGGAGTGGAAGTGGATCCCCAGAAGATTGTGGCTATCGAGTCATGGCCGGTACCCAGCTCAGTGGCAGAGGTTCGCAGCTTCCTTGGATTGGCCGGCTACTACCGGCGGTTCATTTCAGATTTTGCAAGGATTTCAGCACCGATGACCCAGTTGACCCACAAGGATGTGCCGTTTGTTTGAACAGCATAATGTCAGGAATCATTTGAGAAGTTGAAGCGAGGTTTGATAACGGCTCCCATTCTCACCCTTCCAGATGGGACCGGAGGTTTCACAATTTATTGCAATGCTTCAGACAGAGGATTGGGGTGTGTCTTGATGCAGCATGGGAAGGTAATATCTTATGCGTCACGTCAACTACGTGATCATGAAAAGAATTACCCGACCCACGACTTGGAATTGGCAGCGGTAGTGTTTGCTTTGAAGTTGTGGAGACACTACCTGTACGGAGATAGAGTGGAGATCTTTACTGATCATAAGAGCCTGAAGTATGTTTTTACCCAGAAGGACCTTAATATGCGGCAGAGAAGATGGCTCGAGCTAGTGGTGGACTATGACGTAGATTTGCAGTATCATCCCGGGAAGGCCAACGTTGTAACAGATGTATTGAGCAGGAGAGCCGGAGTTTATTTCCTGACGGCGCAACCAGAATTATTGGCAGATCTTCAGAAGATGGAAATTGAAGTGGTTCTTCCAACCAGCGTGGCATTGATGGCCAGCCTACAGGTTCAGTCCAGCATAGTTGAGAGAATCCGGGTGGCACAGTCAACAAATTCCAAGATCCAGCGACTCAGAGCAGAGTGTGAAGCAGGAAGAAGGCCAGAGTTATGTATCCATGAAGATGGTACACTTCGGCACGGCACTCATCTTTGTGTACCCAGTGGAGATATCAGACAGGAAGTCATGGCAGAAGCCCACAGTTCACAATATTCTATTCATCCGGGTGGTACGAAGATGTACCGTGATATTCGTCAGCATTTCTGGTGGAATGGCATGAAGAGGGAGATAGCCCGGTTTGTCTCTTGGTGTTTGGTTTGCCAACAGGTTAAAGCTGAACATCAGAGGCCCGCTGGACTTCTTCAACCCTTACCGATCCCAGAATGGAAATGGGAACATATAACCATGGATTTCGTGACCGGATTACCTAGATCTCCGGCCGGCAGAGATGCTATTTGGGTAATTATGGACAGGCTTACCAAGGTGGCACACTTTTTTCCATTCAGAGTTGGACAGTCGACGGCGCAGTTAGCAGAGATGTATATCAGGCAGATCGTCAGGCTTCACGGTGTGCCAGTCAGCATCACCTCGGACAGGAATTCAAGATTCATATCACACTTTTGGCTCAGCTTGCAGAAGAGTTTGGGGACTCACCATCAATTCAGCTCATCTTATCACCCGCAGATGGATGGTCAATCAGAGCGCACAATCCAGACCCTTGAAGATATGTTGAGATCTTGTACCCTTGACTTCGGTGGTTCATGGAAGAATCATCTACACCTGGTGGAATTCTCGTACAACAACAGCTATCAGGCCAGTATCCAGATGGCACCTTTCGAGGCTCTTTATGGCAGGAAGTACAGATCTCCGCTAGCATGGGACGATGTCGGGGAGAGGCAGATGCCCGGACCCGAATTGATTTCCCAGACGGTTGAAGTGGTCAGGAAGGTCAGATATCACCTCCGAGTTGCCCAGGACCGCCAGCGCCATCGGGCCGATGCTCATCGGCGTCCCTTAGAATTTGTTATCGGCGACCATGTATTCCTTAGGATCTCGCCTAACCGCGGCGTCATTCGCTTTGGCGTGCGGAGAAAGCTTAGTCCTAGGTATATAGGGCCGTTCGATATTCTAGAGCGAGTAGGAGATGTATCATATCATCTCGCTCTTCCGCCATCGCTAAGTGAGGTGCATGATGTATTCCATGTGTCCCAATTACGACGGTATATTCCAGACCCGAGCCACATCCTAGACCATTCGGAGTTGGTTGTTGGTACCAACCTTTCGTATAAGGAGAGGCCCGTATCTATATTGGACCGGAGGGAGAAGATACTCAAGAACAAGACTATTAAATTAGTCCGTGTTGCTTGGGGACATCACTCTCTAGGTGAGTCAACATGGGAGCGTGAGGACAACATCCGATCGCGATATCCCTACCTGTTTGACTCGTGAGGTATAATGTCTTTCTTATGTCTTACATTTTCCCTTCCTTGCTTGCATTGTATGATTGTATGATTGAACTGCTTAGTGTAACTTGCCTGTGCTTAATGTAGCTTGTCGTAACAATCTCTAGCTCCTTAATTAAATTCCGAGGACGGAATTCTTTTAAGGTGGGTAGAGTTGTTACCCTCATTTCTCGTATTTTTCCTGTATTTCGTATTTATACTCGTATCTGGATTTTGGCATGTATTTTTATTTTTCTCAACTTGTGAGATTTTGGTATTTCTCGTATTTTGTGTTTTGACATGGCTCGGTTTTAATTGGATTGGGTTTGGTTTGGTTTAATGTGTATTGGAACACCTTAGCCTATACTCCACCCTCAACACACCACATCCCACCCTCTTTAAAACTCCACTAACTTTTTCTCTCTCCTCATAAACCTCTATTAATTTCTTCTTCTCCTTCCTCCACACAACACTCATCTCCGTCCTCTACACAACACCCACCCATAGGCAAGTGCACCTTGCCACCACATGAGAACCCCATTTTATTTGTCAATTTGCTAGTTTAGGACATGGTGATCAACATTAGAACTTGGTATTTTGTGATTTGGAGTCTCCATTGTTCTAGATCTAGGTTTTTTCTATTTTTTGATTTGTATGGTTTTGATCTATTTAAGTTGGATTTTTATTGGTTTTGATGTTTTCATGTGGAAGAGAGTTCAATTCTACCCTGATTGGAACTTTGGAAATTCGGATTTGGAGTTCGGATGGCCAAGTTGTGATGCTTTGAAGTTTTGGGAGCCATTGGAGCTTCTTCTCAGTCATGAAGAAGAAGACCCTTTCCCTGCATGCGTGCTTTTGCGCGTACGCAGCTCTCCTGCGTGCGTGCTTTTGCGTGTACGCAGCTCTCCTGCGTGCGTGCCTTTGCGCGTACGCAGCTCTCATGCGTGCGTGCCTTTGCGCGTACGCAGCTCTCCTGCGTGCGTGCTTTTGTGCGTACGCAGCTCTCATGCGTGCGTGCTTTTGTGCGTACGCAGCTCGCATACGTACGTACTTTTGTGCGTACGCAGCTCTCATGCGTGCGTACTTTTGTGCGTACGCAGCTCTCATGCGTGCGTGCTTTTGTGCGTACGCAGCTCTCATGCGTGCGTGCTTTTGTGCGTACGCAGCTCTCATGCGTGCGTGCTTTTGTGCGTACGCAGCTCCCATACGTGCGTACTTTTGTGCGTACGCAGCCCTCATACGTGCGTGCTTTTGTGCGTACGCAGCTCTCCTGCGTACGTGCCTTTTTGCGTACGCAGCTCTCCTGCGTGCGTGCCCTTTTGCGTACGCAGCTCTCCTGCGTGCGTGCCTTGTGCGTACGCTGCTCCCCTGACCCCTTGCTTAACCCATTGGCTCTTGGAGTATTGGTTTTATTTCTCGACTTGGTTTCTCTTTTGTGGATTGGGTTTTCCTAAGATCTGTTCAACACAGCACGACTATCTTGACTCGACACGGCCTAACACGGTTTTCAAGGAATTGTTTATGACTAGTACTATTCTTGGGATTTTCTGTGGATTATGATTCTGGTATTTTCTGATCTCCTTGCTAGTGACCCAGTGGGGTGCACACCTAATTCGTAACTTGTATTTAATCCTTGTGACTTGATAACTTGATAGTGGTCCGTGGCGGCACACTCCTGACTTGTAGCATGACTTGATAACTTAACGTTGTTGCGACGGCTAACTTAACTTGACCTGCCTTGACATCGTGGGTAGTTCTTTCTTGCTTGCTTGTTAAATCCACTTGTCCTGTCTTGCATCATGTCTAGGATGGAACTCCTGAGTACCACGGTCAGGAGTACCTACTAAAATGGATTAAGGTTAATAACTAGAATAACTCAGTAGTCATGAAGAGATGACATAGCTACAGGCAATCCCGTTACCTGGGCGCTCTTGGGATATGTAGCCTGCCGACAAGTAGGGCACATTTCCAGCACATTGTCATGTGTTGCACCTTCTAAGTCACCTAAGGGTACATGCGTTCCTGGACGATGTACCCACCTGAATTTAACCCCTAATTTTCGACCTGGGTAACCTGGATGGTCTGCAGAGCTTGTGGCTGTGGAATAATCTCATTGCATCTTGTTAGTAATTTGGCCTGTGATAACCCTAGTTAGTTAAAGTAGTAATGTCACGCCCCAGAACCAGAATACTGGAGAGCGGGGGCAGACATAGCCAGCTACGTATAACGGAATAGGATCCACACCGCTATACGGTCACGGCTGTCTAGATATGTGAGGGTTTCACTACAATCAATCAGTCTCTTAAGGTCATAAAATAGCCTATTGTCTCAATCTCAACCAACTAATAATAATCACAAGATATCATATGTCCAAATATACAATTGTAAGGCATCCCAAACATTACATATCCAGATGATCATGAAGCTAGTCGTTACAAAATATGAGGATTAGCAAGAGTTCAGTCATACATGATCAACCCCCGGGGCTTGTCAATCATGTTACAGTCCGTAGGCAGACAGTAAGTAGGTACAATCGAGCTAACACTTGCTCGTCGGCTAAACGCCTCAAAAGAATAATTTACAATATTACAGTGGAAGAACAAAAGAAACCCACTCGATGCCCTGGTTACGCCTGGTGACCACCATCGGGCTGGAAGACAGGTAGATCCTTTGCTGCTGCTCCGATATCTGGCCATACAAAACCAGCTGGGTCAGACCCCAGGAAGAGCAAGTGCCACAAAGGAGGCCACAAAATAAGAACCAAAGTCAGCAATTTAGCACAATAATATAATTACATAATAAGAGACAGTAATTTAAGAAAAAGCATGATGGGTAATTATAAATGACAATCTTGCATAAAATTACTAAAAGATAGAACATATGGAAAAGCATGTCAGGATGATATACGATGAGATAACCATGGGACTATTCAGATGGCTAGGTTACAACCCGTAAACCAAACAAGGACCGGGGTTGTAACCCTTCGTCTGAACGGAACTTGGTTTCTCTCACCATTTATCGGCAAGATAAATATAAGAAATCAGGTCAAGTAACAATCTGGAGTGACAATCATTATAGTGACAATCATTATAGTGACAATCTGGAGTGACAATCATTATAGTGACAATCTGGAGTGACAATCCTTCAATCATTCTGGTACAATCTTACAATCAATCTATTCTAGACAATACTATACTAGACCAGACTCCATCCAAGCAATCACGGCCAATCATTGCCTACGGCTTTCTACATTAACTAACTAGGGTTATCACAATCCTAGTTACTAGCAAGATGCAATGAGATGCTCCAAGTAGTCACAGGCCCTGCAGCTATCCAGGTTATCCAGGCAATCATTATAGTGACAATCTAGAGAGTACAATGCATTATAGTGACAATAGAGTTCAATCATTTAAGTGACAATGGTGGGTGCCCCACATAACAGTGGGCTGGAAATGTGCCCGACTCGTCGGCAGGCTACAAGTCCAATCATTTACGGCCGGGATAACGGGATCGCCTGTAACTGGGGAACATCTCTTCATGACTAGTGAATTATACTAATTATTAACCTTAGTCCAATTCCGTAGGTACTCCTGACCGTGGTACTCAGGAGTCCCCTCCTAGACATGATGCAAGACATGACTGGATTATTTGTACAAGCACAATCGCCCACGGTGTCAGGATTAATTATACATGTCATATCATGTCAGGTAGCCGTCGCAACAGCTATTTAAGATATATCAGGTCAGGTTATCATATCAAGTGTACTAGTCAGGAGTACGCCACGACGGGCCACTTATCAGGTCATGCTCAATTATCAATTCCAAACATATCCAGTAAATTCGTGATTATCAAGTTCATGACAAAAGGCATAAGGATATAAAATGGACGTAAAATATCTAATAGAATATCAATATACAGGGGTATAGAAGAGCAAAGCTTAAAGAATTAAGACCAAAACTCCAAGAGCCAATGGGTTAAGCAAGAGGTTAGGGGGCAGCGTACACAAAAGTTACGCACGCTCAAGGGAGCAGCGTACATGAAAAGTCACGCACGCTCAAGGGAGCAGCGTACATGAAAAGTCACGCACGCTCCAGGGAAGCAGCGTTCATGAAAAGTCACGCACGCTCAAGGGAGCAGCGTACATGAAAAGTCACGTACGCTCAAGGGAGCAGCGTACATGAAAAGTCACGCACGCTCAAGGGAGCAGCGTACATGAAAAGTCACGCACGCTCGAGGGAGCAGCGTACATGAAAAGTCACGCACGCTCCAGGAGCAGCATACATGAAAAGTCACGCACGCTCCAGGGAAGAAACGTACATGAAAAGTCACGCACGCTCCAGGGAAGCAGCGTACATAAAAAGTCACGCACGCTCAAGGGAAGCAGCGTACATGAAAAGTCACGCACGCTCCAGGGAAGCAGCGTACATGAAAAGTCACGCACGCTCCAGGGAAGCAGCATACATGAAAAGTCACGCACGCTCCAGGGAAGCAGCGTACATAAAAAGTCACGCACGCTCAAGTCTGCGTACGCACAAGAGTACGCACGCAGGAGACACGCTTCCAACATGAAGCGTATCCAAGGCTCAGTGGCGTAAGCTAAGAAGCTCTGCACACTGCTCACTGTCTTCTCCAAACAGCAAGAACACCATGGCTGAACCCAAGCTTCAAAATTCATAACTTGGCCATCCGAACTCCAAATCCGGATTTCCAAAGTTCCAATTTGGGTAGAATTGAATGCTCTTCCACATGGAAACATCAAAACCCATAAAAATCTAACTTAAATAGATCAAACCATACAAAATCCAAAAATAGCTAAAACCTATATCTAGAACAATGGAGACACGATTGATTGAATGAGGCATAACCAGTCTAGCCATGTCTTGATCCAATACAAGATTGCTTCCTGTCTCGATTCCTTACATTATTATCTTGCCGATAAATGGTGGAAAACCAAGTTCTGTTCAGGTGATGGGTTACAACTCTGGTCCTTGTTTGGTTTACGGGTTGTAACCTGGTTATCGGAATAGTTCCATGGTTATCTCGTCGTATATCATCCTGTCATATTTTCGTAAATTTTAGTTTTACTATTAGACCTTCTTGTGCTAATTGCTGACTTTTGTTCTTATTTTGTGGCCCCCTTGTGGCACTTGCTCTTTCTGGGGTTGACCCAGCTGGTTTTGTGTGGCAAGATTTTGGAGCAGCTCCCGAGGATATACCAAGCTTCCAGCCCAATAGTAACAACTAGACGAAACCCGGGCCAAGAGTGGGTTTTCCTTTTTGTCTTGCCCACTTCATTGTAAAATTATTCTTTTGAGGCGTTTAGCCGACGAGCACCTGTTAGCTCGATGCACTTTACTTACTGTCTGTCTACGGGCTGTGAACATGATTAACAAATTCTAGGGTTGATCATGTACGACTAAACTCTTGCTAGTCCTAATATTTTGTAACGACTAGCTTCATGATCAGCTGAATATGTAATATTTGGGACGCCTTATTATTGTATATTTAATGATCATACATCTTGCGACCTTATTTACTTGTTTGTGATTGAGACATTAGGCTTGTTCATGACCATAAGAGACTGTTGGCTTGTAGTAAACCTTCATATATCTAGACAGCCGTGACCGTATATCGAGGTGGTTTCCATTTCAATATACGTAGCTGGCTATGTCTGCCCCCGCTCTCCAGTATTCTGGTTCTGGGGCGTGACATCCTCTGGTGATGATATGCCCCAAGTACGAAATGCGATCGAGCCAGAACTCGCATTTACTGAACTTAGCATATAACTGGTGCTCTCTGAGAATCTGAAGAACAACTCTGAGATGCTGCTCATGCTCCGTCTCACTCTCATTGTAGACCAGAATGTCATCCAAAAACACAATCATGAACTGATCCAAGTAAGGCATGAAGATACGATTCATGAGGTCCATGAATACAGTCGGCGCATTGGTTGCTCCAAAGGGCATAACAAGGAACTCCCAATGCCCATACCGGGATCTGAAAGCTGTCTTCGGGATGTCCTGCTCTCTGACTCTGATCTGATGGTATCCTAAGCGCAAGTCGATCTTCGAAAATACTGCTGCCCATTTGAGTTGATCAAACAAGTCATCTATCCTCGGGAGAGGGTATCTGTTCTTGATTGTCACTGTGTTCAAGGTACGATAATCAACACATAATCTGGACATACCATCCTTCTTTTTTATAAGAAGCATCGGGGCTCCCCAAGGCGATCCACTAGCACGAATGAATCCCTTGGTTCTGAGTTCTTCAATCATCTTGTACAATATCTCTAGCTCTGACGGCGCCATCCTGTAGACTCTCTCTGACACTGGGGTTGTTCCGGGGATCAAGTCAATGGTGAACTCGATCTTCCGCTCTGACGGCATCCCTGGAAGCTCTTCTGGGAAAACATCGGAAAACTCTTCAACTATCTGAGGTAACTGTACTACTGCTACTGCCATCCGCAATACTGGAGGAGAAGGTTCAACTTCGCCTCGGGAGAAGGAAATATCTGTCTCGTCTGGAATGCTAAAAATAATCCTGCCAATGTGGCAGTCTATTCTAGCATATTGGTTCCTCAACCAATCCATCCCTAAGACCACATCATAATCGGCCATCGGGAACTCTATCAATCTAGCGGGGAACTCTCTATCGCTAACTACGATCCGACACGAGAAAAATACTATATCTACTTCCACAAGTCCGTTACCAGTAAGTATATTGAGCCTTACTGATAATGACTCGGGCTCCAACCCTATCCGTGTCACGAATCGTGCAGACATAAATGAATACGATGCACCAGAATCAAATAAAGTTGAAGCTGGAAATGAGTTGACGAGAATAGTACCTGCCACTACCTCTTTTTGTGCCAATCCTTCCTCTACGGTCATCACCATAGCCTGACCGTGCCCTCGGGGTACTGGTCCCCTCTGCTGGAATCCTCGCTGCCTGTTCTGGATCTGGGCTTGGGCTTGTGTATACTGCTGGGGGTGTTGCTGCTGGAATGCCTGGGACTGAGGCGGCAAGGGCCTCTGAGGCTGATACTGCTGCTCTTGGACTGGTGCTGGTCCTCTCACCGAAGAACTAGAAAGGTTGGACGATGACGAACCACCCCTATTCGGGCAGGATCTAACCTTAGGATCTGCTGCTCCACAAGCCAGGCACAATTCCTGTGCCCTGCGACATTCTGCTACCACATGTCCTGTCTTCCCGCAATGAGAACATCCCACTGCAGAAGACTGCTTCTGCTTCTGCTGAGGGTACGTCGGGGCTGAATACTGAATCGACGTCACTGAGGCCGCCCGCCTCGGAGCTCCAATGGTCAAAGTCCTGGCTGCCAGGGCTGGTGCTGAAGACTGATTCATCTAGTTGTGAGATCTCTTCCGACCTCCGGCCCTATCCACGATCCTCTGGGAGGTATACTCATGCCTCCTAGCTGCTCTCAAGACTGCATCAAAAGTCTGATGCTCGAACTGCTCAACCGCCAATAAAATCTCTAGATGAAACCCCTGCTGGAATCGCTGGGCTCTATCATACTCGGTCGCCACCAAGGTGGGAGCAAACCGACTAAGTCTAGAAAATTCGACAGCATATCCGTCGACCGTCCTGTCCATCTGATTCAGATTGGTAAACCTAGTCTGTAGATCGTACCGAGCTACAGCATCAAAATACTTGGTCTGGAATCTCTCTCTGAATACTGCCCAAGCAATAGGGCTACTAATCTATCGGCATGCGCTGCCCACCAGCTGCGGACAAGATCCAGTAACTACAGGCGTACCACGGCCACCTTCTCGTTCTCTGGAGTCCTAGCTGCTTCTAGAATCACCTCAGTGTCCTGAAGCCAAGCATTTGCGACGATCGTATCTTCGCTACCATCAAAGAATGGAGGGTTCAAGCGCTTGAAGCTGTTGGTCGCGCTGTTCCCTGGGTGACCGTCTCTGGTTAAAGCATCTGTCACTGCCTGGTGCAAGGCATCTCCTCGACGATCCTGGGAAGTTATCAAGGCCCTGATGTGACCTACCAAAGTGCCATCATCTGGTTCTGCAGGCTGAACTGGCTGGACTGGTGGCTCTCCTCCAGTAGGCACGACTCTGGAGGCTACTCCCGAATGCTGGACTTGATCTTCGGGTTGCTGCTGGTCCACGGAAGGTGCTCTGTCTTGCTGATCGGCAGGGTCATGTACAATACCGCTGAAGAAGACGACATAGGGAATAATAAGGAAGGACCAGGACAGACCAATGATACAAGCATGTGATCAGGACAAGAATTTACAGGGATTCAGAGGATACGAACAGAGATCAAGGGCGAGTACTAATTGAGACATCTATTCGGTAAACCCTCACATATCTTGATTTACAAGACCTGCATGGGCCACCACTTAAACCATGTCACGCCCCAGAACTAGAATACTGGAGAGCGGGAGCAGACATAGCCAGCTACGTATATTGAAGTGCAACCCACTTTGCTATACGGTCACGGCTGTCTAGATACATGAGGGTTTAACTACAAGCCAACAGTCTCTTATGGTCATGAACAAGCCTAGTGTCTCAATCAGAAGCAAGCATGTAAATGTTACAAGATGTAAGATCACCAAATATACAATAGTAAGACGTCCCAAATATTATATATTCAGCTGATCATGAAGCTAGTCGTTACAAAATATGATGACTAGCAAGAGTTTAGTCATACATGATCAACCCTAGGATCTGTCAATCATGTTACAGTCCGTAGGCAGACAGTAAGTAAATACAATCGAGCTAAACAGGTGCTCGTCGGCCAAACGCCTCAAAAGAATATTCTTACAATAAAGTGGGAGATCAAAAATAAACCCACTCGTTGCCCTGGTTACGCCTGGTGGTCACTATCGGGCTGGAAAGTCGATAGATCCTCTAGAGCTGCTCCAAAATTTGGCTATACAAAACCAGCTGGGTCAGACCCCAGAAAGAGCAAGTGCCACAAAGGAAGCTTCACTTAGGAACTAAAACCAACAATTAATACAGAATAATAAATAAGCAGTAAGAACTGGAAGTATATAGAAATCAGGATGATATACGACGAGACAACCATGGAACTATTCAGATAACCAGGTTACAACCCGTAAACCAAACAAGGACCGGGGTTGTAACCCTTCATCTGAACGGAGCTTGGTTTTCCACCATTTATCGGCAAGATAATATAAGAAATCAGGTCATGTAACAATCTTATACAGGATCAAGGCAAGACTAGACTGGTTATTCCATCCAATCAATCACGGCCAAGCAAGGAGTACGGCATGATACTTTAACTAATTAGGGTTATCACAGGCCTATTTACTAATAAGATGCAGCGAGATTATTCCACAGCCACAAGCCCTGCAGACCATCCAGGTTACCCAGGTCAAAATATTAGGGGTTGAATTCAGGTGGGTACATCGTCCAGGAAATGCATGTACCCTTAAATAGCTTGAAGGGTGCAACACATGACAGTGTGCTAGAAATGTGCCCTACTCGACGGTAGGATACAGATTCCAGGCGCGCCCAGGTAACGGGATTGCCTGTAGCTGGGAAATCTCTTCTTGACTACTGTGTTATTCTAGTTATTAGCCTTAGTCCATTTCAGTAGGTACTCCTGACCGTGGTACTCAGGAGTCCCTTCCTAAACATGATGCAAGACAGGACTGGTTTATTTGTACAAGCACAATCGCCCACAGCTATCAGGATAATCATGCCAGTTTACTTGTCAGGAGTGAGCCATGGCGGGCCGCTATTATGTCATGTTACTTGTCATGAGTGTACCACTACGGGTCACTGTCGTATTTATGGTATAAGTACAGGATAACATAGTACAAACATTCATCAGGAGACACAATGTTACACTGAGTGTTACAAGACATTGAGTTAACAATAATAATAATTAAATAACAAGGCAAGGCACGGGAAGGAGCCATGCGGCTCAGAAAAATGAACCCATGCGGCTGGATGGGTGCGATTTCATGCGGCCCAGAATTCGAGTTCATGCGGCTCAGGTATAAGCGACCAGTGAAGAAATCCATGCGGCTGGGGGCGGGAGCATATGCGGCTGTACTGGCAACAATTCATGCGGCTAAGAAGCAATGCAGGACTCATGCAGCAGCGGAAGCTTAGGCTTATGCGGCTGCAAGAAGGAAGGGCCCTATGTGGCCATGATTTCACCCGAGTCATACGGCTGAGTAAAAATGACTCCATGCGGCTGCAGGTTCAAGGTCTCATGCGGCTGGCTCAGTCCGAGGCCATATGCGGCTGAAAGGATACAAGCTATATGCGGCTGGGAATCATGAAGTTTTATGCGGCTGGGAATAGCCCAAGCTTATGCGACTACAGGGAGTAGACTTCATATGGCTGGAAGGTATAGTGCCATGCGACTCGGAATCCAAGGCAGCTTATGCGGCTGAGAAACAATCAGCATATGCGGCTGTAAGCGATCGGGTTCATGCGGCTGACAAGTTAAAAGTTCATGTGGCCGAGTAATGTCGTGCTGCCTTTATGCGGCTGAGTTCGTGCATGCGGCTAGAAATGGAACTTGTCGCATAAGGCTATGCGGCTAAGTCCATGCGGCAGAAAACTATGTGCGGCTGGAACTGTTCTTCTTCTCCAAATTTTCGAGAAGAAGAGCACCATGAAGCCATGCTTCCAAGCTCCATAAAACCTTCATCCGGAGTCCAAATTTGAACTTTCATATGTCAAATTGGGGCAGAATAAAATTCTCTACAACATGGAACCATCAAAACTTAAAAATAATAAGATTAAACAGATCAAAATCCAAGAAATGTGAAAATGACATAAACTTAGATCTACAAGCAAGGAGCCATGGAAATTAGAAATGCCAAGTACTAAAGTGCTTTAGAATGCTATGAAGAAGAGAATGGAACAATAAATTTCGGATTCCTCCATGAAACAAGATGTACTTACCTAGATCTCTCTCTCTCCCTCTCTCTCACACAGGTTGGTGAGGAGTTAATGGTGGGGAAGAAGAGTAATGAGGAGAGAGAAATGAGAGGGGGTTAATAAATGGAGATGTTGGTGGTAGGTAGGGGTTCTCCCCTTTGGTCCATATTGAACCAAAAGCAACCCCAAACCGAACCAAGCCAACCCAAACCAAGATGAACCAAGAATGAAATACCCAATAAACCAAGCAAGGAGACATGCAATACAAGATAAAATACGTACACGTATTCCAAAATACGTAATACAAACTATAGGCATTACACCCTCGACCTTGCCATCCCCCTCTTCCACCCCGACCGCATCCACGTGGCCATGCGCTACTCCCTTCTCGCCGGCGACAAGCAAGTCTGCCCCATCCTGTCTCGTTGCCTACGAGCTGCTATCGACCGGCTTCGACGGCTCCGTCGCGATCCCGGCCGCCCTCTCGGTGGATATGATCCACACCATGACCCTCATCCACCTGCCAAGTCGCCTTCGGGGAGCCCTCCATCGTCCTCGTCGGCGGAATACCGACAGCTGCCACATAATGATAGCTAAAGGGATCAAAGGCTGCCTCTTAAGTCCCCTCAACATCTGACAGCTACCGACAAACAAAGGAGGGGTCAAAGGCTGTTGCGGAATACCTTTCCCACGCAGGAGTAGCCACATGGCCAGGAGCAGAAGCCACGTAGACGAAAACGCCCTTCGCATGTTGTTTTGCCCATGGACATTTTTTTCCCTAACAGCAGCTAACGTCGTCTGTTAACTGAAATTAATTATTATTATTATTTAGAAAAATGCCCTTCGGAAAGGCGTTTCTATGCTGTATATAGAAATCTTGGAAAGTTTGTGCTGTAAGTACAATTTTAAAATTTTTGAATGCTCTCAATAAAAATATATGTTTTTATTAACAAGTGTACTGTGTAGTGGAACTTCGGAAGCAGTTTAAATGATTGATTGAATAGTCCCTTTTCACTTGCTTCATCTGCACACTGATTGCTGATATCTATCTTGCAAGTTATTTTTAGGATTAATAACTCCAATTATAACACTGATTGCTGATATCTATCTATCTATCTATCTATCTATCTATCTATTTAGTTATCTTTAGGATTAATATCTCGCTAGTTATCTTTATGATTAATATCTCCAACCATTTCGCATCCAGACTTTCCCCCTTAACCTCTTCAAGTCAGAATTTTAGTTTTATCCCGAGACGCTAAACTTAAAATATCATGAATTTTTTTTATCAAAATAAATAGTGTGTTGATATCGTCGTGTCCATATCTCATCGTGTCCATACAGTTTCGTGTCTGGTCAATATAGAACCATGTCCAACATACTGAAAAAAAAAAACATGAAAAAAAAAATGTTTACCAAGTAGAATTTTTTAGACATAAATTCGAACATTACCTTTGATATCTTCTTTCACCATCAACAGAGAATCCGCGATATGGCAGAACTCGTCGAGGATGCGGGGGTTCGGACCCTAGGAAAGTGTCGACGGCAGGATTTAACGTTGTTGTAGTAGCTCCTCCTTTAACTGTCATTGCAGTTCGACGACGATGGCACCGTCTCGGTTATGACGGTGGGGTTCAATTGAAGGTGAAGCAGAGAAAATGAGAGAAGGTGATTTATAAAGAGAGAAGTCGAGTGAAGGAGTATTTGTACGGAAAAAGAGGATGAGGGAGGGGGTGCTCGATAGCGGAGTTCCGAAGAAGGAACAGTTTACAGTGAGAGATAAAGGAGAGCTAAAAAAAAAATTTTAAATGGACTAATAGAGTGTGGGATGTTTTGGACCGAAATGTGGAATGAAAAACAATGGACTAACCAGAGGCTGGAGCCCATCCCAGCTCACGAGTGGCTCCGTCCTGGCCCTCCAAAATCAGGATGAAATGTATAAACAAGATTCTTATCAGACCTGCACAACAGTTTCTTTTCTTTCTTTTTTGAATTGGGAATGCTACTCACTCTCCTCTCTTTGGTTTAACGTGTGATGGAATAGAATGAATGGAACTCCCTCTAACAAAATCTTGTCACCGCTGTCTAAACTCATTTTGGGTGGAGTGGCTAAAAACCGAGGGGCTCAGGGCCAGCCCAAGGGTAAACCAGACGAGAGACAACCATCAGGCTTAACATGATCATAAAAGAGGTCTGAGTAATGGGTGATTCTCCAGGATCAGCCCACAATAAGGCTCGTGAATAACCCACAAGACTCATGGACAACCAAAAACTAGCTCTGAATATAACAACCAACCCCTGGGCTGACCCTGGACGTAGGGATGAGCATTCGGTTAATTCGATTCAAACCGAACCGGATAACTGAAAATCGAATTTGACCGAAAACCGAATAAGCAAAATCAAAACCAAACCGAACTGACCCATAACCAAATTAAATCGATTCAGTTTTCGGTTTATTCGATTTTTCGGTTTTGGACCGAAAACGAAACCCAAAATCGAATAAAAAAAATTAGTATTTTCAAAACCGAACCAAATTTTTTTTTAACTGAACCGAATCTCTTATTCGGTTCGGTTTGGTTTTCGGTCCAAAACCGAATAATGCTCACCCCTACCTAGGATCCTAGAGGGGCTGTTTTCTTGACTGGAAATGCATTCAGGATTATTGCAGTATTTACACCATAATAGTGTTTATGTTACGATCAAAATGGTCACAAATCACTTACAAACAACATTTCGTTTCCTATCATTTTTCCCCAAATGTCGAAATCTAACAATCACAAATGTTGCAACTGCCCATTCAATTGCATAAATGAAAACAATAAATTTCGCAATATTTACATGCTATGTAACTGCGATGGCACTTCCAGAAATTAATAAACAACATTCGTTGCAAGAAACTTTCGTAACAATAAGCCTCATCTTTGCCATGGGGATCAGCTCAGCATCAAACTGACTCCAGATTTTACAACCACGCAATGATTCAACAAAATGAGTCTTCTCTGTTTGTGATAACATGCAAGAATAAAATCATAAAATTGGTACACAAACACGTCTCCTAAAACAAAAAGATACAGCATATGAATGATATAAATGTAGAAATGCCACATGGGAGATGACATGATAAATAAGTGGCCAAATCTTGTATACAAGAGTATAAAAGAGAAGCTATTCTGAAATTAGATTTGCACCGACTTGGTTTTACTCTTCCAACATTTACAAACAGCAAATAAAAGCGCAGCATACCCAACTGAATTGACATTGAACATCTTATCATGATTTCATCAATAAGGGAGCCCTTATTGTAGGTCATTGTTATAATATTCACCCATTTTACCTTGAAGAAATTTCTAGCAGAACATGGTTGAAAATTTACCCCACAATCACCATGATCTAAAAATAGATCCCACCTTGAAGAAATTTCTAGCAGAACATGGTTGAAAATTTACCCCACAATCACCAATGATATGTTAGCAATCTAAAAATAGATCCCACCTCATGTAAACATAAGCAACCAGAATATATATATCCTGGAGAAAACTAGTGTCCTTCAAACAATAATATTGTTTCAACAAAACAAAGGCAGAAAATAAACTACAGTACAACTGTATTACCCTGGGGGAGTCAAATGTATACAGAAGAAACCATCTCCCTTACCTACTCACATTTCTGACTGAGGTATATGAAGTTACCGAGCATAGAGATTCGTACGACGGCTATAACCGCCTCTCTCTGGAGAATACGGCAAGGATCTAGAACGATCTCTTCTTGATCTACTATAAGGCGGTGGCGATCGGCGAGGAGAATAATCACGGCCACCACGATAAGGTGACCGCCTTGGTGACCTACGGTAGCCATCATAATCTTCACGACCTCCACGATATCTACTACGCTCATAGCGATGGCCTGCAGCAGGCGTTTAGAAGAAATAACAACATGAGAGGCAATAATCACATAAAAGACATGAATGCTGTTTAAAAATCTGATGATCTTGTTCTTACTGCTCTCTCGAGTGTTTTTCAGACCAAGGTAGTTTCCAGGTGTAGGTGTACGTGGTCGTTTCCTCTTTGACTGAAAAAGTAACCAAACATAATTCCATAAAAGTTCCAAGCGCAGATAAATTAGTCATAGAGAAGGAAAAGAGAAACTGGAGTGAAGCAACAAAACCACCTCATGTTGGAAATTTGAAATAGTAACCGTGATGATTAGAGAACCAAAAGTGATGAAGGATCATAAAAGGCAAAGTATTTAAAAGCTAGGAAAACAGAAATCACGTTATGACCAGGAACATTGCTAATTGAATGCCGCGTGAGGTACCATAAATGCCCGATTAGAGAGAGTTGCTAGTATCCGTTGATTAGTTGTTGAGGTGAATGCTGAGATTTAGTTGAAGAAATTTGCTATTGTTAGTTGTTGTGATGCATGGAAAACCATTAGACTGGCCATTCATCAAGCTGTATTGACTAAGTTGAGATGGATGGATGAACTGATCATCTTTGATTGTTGCCAACATAGCTGACGCAATGTCTTCTGAATATACCAAAAACCTTCAAGTCAAACAAAGTAAAACGGGAAAGGACATTTCATTCATCTTAAGATGATCCAGATATGTACCTTCTCCACAGTTATGTGCCGCCCTTCCAGAACTGAGTGATTAAGATATTTAATACAACGCTCAGCATCTTCAAGTGTGTCCATTGTCACGAAGGCAAAACCTCGAGAGATCCGTGTGCGTGGCTCCACAATCAGACGGCATTCAGCCACCTAAGAAAGTGAAGGCCGTCAGACATCTCAATATGTCAAAAAACTTAAGTCAGCACAAACTTACCTTTCCCTCTTTTGAGAAATGATCTTCCAGTTCTCTATCTGTAACCCTCGAGGAAAGACCTGTAACATAAAGAGTATTGCCAGGATTTGCAGCATCCATCCTGCCACAATGAAAATTTTTTGAATAACTGCAGGGATAATAATGAATTTTACGGTATTTAAGAAAGAGCTAGCAACAAACCTGCTACGACTTCGGGATCGTGATCGCGATCGTGACCTGCGACGGGGAGGAGATCTGGACAGTGAACGAGACCTGGGACCCCTAGATCTCGACCTTGACCAGGATTTAGATCTTGAATGACCCTTAGGTGCCGGGGATCTTGAGTAGCTGGAACAAGATCAAGGGTACAAAGTTCACCATCACAAAAACTCAACAATGTCATCATAATCATCCAAGCCTTGTCCATCAGAATGGGGTCAGCTATGGCGCATAATAGAGCTCCATAGATAACTTGAAAGCTTTTATGACTGGTTATCAAAACTCGACATGACTCAACCCTAAATATTTTATATTGGTCCTGTATATCTAGCGAAGGAATACTCTAATATAAACTCATGACAATCGCAAAAAACTGGTAGATATAATATGAACTAGAAGCAAAGGGAAGTGAAAGTATTGATTTTTGAATATAGTTACAGGTATTAACAAACATTATATTCTAAAATAAAGTAGAACCCCAGGATAACTTTAAAAGAAAAATAAATCCAGAACAGTTGTTAGCTTTTAATAAAAAGTTTGTGAATAATATGATGCAGATTGTATGAAAGGACGGAAAATGGTATATCATTCAAAATTCACCTATCAAAGATCAGTTAGGAAATGAATAAGTAGTCAATTAAGGATTCTTCATTTCAGAAACTCTACATGTTAACCTACATGTCTTCTTAGTATATATTGTTCAGAAAATACTCTCATTAAATCAGCAGGATGACTGAAGTCAGATGCCCTCACAAAAAATGCTTGCAAGTAGATACATAAACCATGTCTTTTAGACTGAAACCTTGGTAGGAAATCGAAACAAAGCCGACCTGTGCAAAATGTAAAATGCACCGTGCTCAAAGCAGAAAGTACCTGGCTTAAAAACCACTCATAACACTTGTCTAAACACTGTGTGAATGTTGACAGGATATAGAAGTGTCCTTAGATATCTATATTACCATCAGATGTTACATGTAATAAGCAAATAACACCTTTTTAAACAGAAGAAACTTCTCGTTGGGACAAAAGTCAATTTTGCTACAAAATCAAAAAAATCAGAGCTGCTCCGGGTGTTGGCCTCGAAGTTGAGATATTTCTCCAATCTCAATGCTACAAAAATAAAGAACTTACAATCCACTCTAAATAAAGGACTTAGGACCGCAACTTATTTTGACTGCCATGAATCTCTTCACTACTCTCTAAACCAACACATTTGACCCAGAAAAGCATGAAGTTGTTATAACAGTCAACAAACGGTTAAGAAATAATGACAGAAAGGATGACAAGATCCAATAAGGGCCTGGTTTGGGTCTACTTTTGACTGCCATGAATCTTGTCACTACTACTCAGTCTAAACCCACACATTTGACCCAGAAAAAACATGAAGTTGTTGTAACTCATAACAGTCAATAAACGGTTAAGCACTAATGACAGAAAGGATGACAATATACTTATGGGCCCAGTTTGGGTCTACTGCAGCAGAAGCAGATTTCTAAAGCAGCCTCCCACGGTCCCGCCTGATCTTGAAAGCTGCCCCAAATTTGAACTAGCTTTCAAAAATAAATTTGATAAGCTGCAATCAAGGTAGCCAAAGGCACAAACGATGCGCAAAGGATCCATATCATCCGAGATGCAAGACGCACCTAAGGCATGCGCCCGAGCGAAGCAAGGTGCAAAAATTATATATATATATATATATATATATATATATATATATATATATATATATATATATATATATATATATAATTTTTATTTTTTTGAAGCAATGGGTAATTGTGGTGAACTCGCCTCCACTGGGGCTCGAACTCCAGACCACTTGGGCCGCATGCATCTCTCTTAACCACTAGGCTAGAGGTCATTTGCATATATATATATATATATATATATATATATATATATATATATATATATAAGAAATAAAACCAAATAACATATTAAAACCAACAAAAACATGTTTAAACATAAGTGAACTAGCAGAGCAGTAGCACTCAACATAACTAACAAGAATTTGTGTTCTCTAATAAGAAGTAACAAATGAAAGGAACACAAATTGTAAAACAAAAGCAAAACCAATAGAACAATCATCTATCTTCATCAAACTCGATAAAATAATCATCACCATCATCACCCTTGTATGAGATAAGGGCTATGGCACTGCCTAAAAGTTTTTCCTTTAAAGAAAAGAAGAAAAAAGGGCGCGCCATTTCTTGTTGGCGCCTTATTGCAAGGCATGCCTTTGACTACCATGGCTGCAGTTACCAAACAGATTTTGTGACTGCTTTTCAGAAAAAATAATAAAAAATAAACAGAACAGATGCAGCCATGACAAGCATCCCAAACCCAGTCTAAATGGATTCATGTCCATATTAGTTATACACATAATTTACTTCAATTCCAATTGCCATTATTCAACTTCACGAGTTAATCTTATACTTCGCTACTTGATTCCATTGTGTTTATTATTCTAAATGGATTCATGTCCACATTAGTCTTGATTGTTCACGTCAATTCCACTTATACGTTAAAAACATAAGTATCCATAGAGCTAAAAGATATCATATAACCGTGTGCTCCCTATCCAAATTGTCATCATCCAAGCCTTCTCCCATCAAAAGGAGGTCAATTAACACCTTAAGTCATTGGATCAGATTCAGTACATAGCGTCTACCAAATATAAGTCTCCAAATTGAAGGAGTACAAAAAGAAAATCATACTTAGCCACCAAGAACAACTCAAACCTCAATGACCTACTACATGAAGAATCCAGGCAACTACATGCAAAGTTGCAAGCAAGAGATTTTTCATAAAGGCTACCGGGCAACTTGGGGAGAAGAACGTCTAGGTAGGCCACATGCACCACCTGGAATTTGGAATGGTAGTTGGAACTTGGAACTTATCATAGTCAAGTAGTTCACAGAAATAATCCACGTAAAATAAGAACAAGGCTCGCCATCATATAAGATGTTATAAAATAATATGGGTGTGTCGCCACTTGGTGTTCCAACTAATAAAAAAACAAAGGTAATTCCGATGTGAAATCGCTCTTGCTATCAGTGTAACATACAAAGGAATGTGTGCCCCATTGAGAAAATTCCAACAATAAGGATGTAAGCTTTTAAACTGTCAATAGTCTTATGTGGAGCAATTTTTCCATAATTTTTTAATATCGTGTCTATTCTTAAATAAATTCTAAAACTTAATCTAAACAAAAAACTAACAAAATCGTAAATGGAACCTCAAATCTCCTTCCAGGTTTCTGGCTTTGCCTTTTCCTGCTCCTTTTTCGGAATAAAAACTAGAAGAAGAGGGAAAAAAAATCCTCAATATGCTACTAGGATTGCCTCATTAAGCTACAGTGGCCCACCTGCTCTAGACTTCTGGCTGTCTTTGACTTGAGGGTAGTGTAACCTGTATTGATCAACATGCTAATGTAATACAACAATGGAGTTATCATGAAACACATCTTTGATTCAGACTGTGTGGTATTGGCAAGGTATCTATGTTGCATGAGTACGGACATGGGTACGGTATGCAGCCATTTTAAAAAAATTACAACACTAGTACAGCAAAATTATATATTTGTTGCTTCTCAAGGAAGGTAGTTCAATGTTAGTACTCTAACTTCAAAAAAATAGAAGTCATCAAATTAATGTCGCATTGCGAGATTACTTGACACTATCTCTATGCTCTATACAAAAGCTCATAAGAGCCTTTTTGCTCTATAAGACGAGAAGAAATTAAAAAAATTGAGTAATAGCACATATGGCTATGGTTTGTTGCAAACATGTTTTCTGCAATTGCTACCAAAATGGAACAACTACAAAATGAAATTCAAGAGCGCCTTAAAGAGCTAAACTTCCCTTGGAAAATGGTTAGAACAATTCATCCTGCAAGTAAAGAAACGTGCATTGACGCGGTGAAAGACAACATAAGGGCTTTGCAATGGAGATGATACGAGCACAGGAACTCTTGTGAAATGAACATCAAACGCTCATTGTGGACACGATCAACCTCATATACTGGATAAATGAACAATAATTAGTTAAATTACTTCAGACTTTCTTATTACATGAAGAGTATTTAGTTGCAAAAATTAAAAAATAATTAGCATAATTTGAAGCTATATGTGGTAATTTATATAGTTATCAAAATCAAGTTTAGGTTAGATAGTCATATTAGCTTTTGCAAAAAATGATGATGGAGTATGTACTTGTTTTGAGTTCCTATTAATATAAATGAAATATTTATTTATATTTTATAGATAGATCACATGTAATTAGAGTAAGACAGTTAAACTAAATCTCGTAACATTTATATAAAAATCTCTCTCTAAGTATAAAATACCATAATTAGTCAAACTTCAGCCCCATGGAGTAAAGATAAGTGCAGATACAGCCAACTGTATCACTTTCTGATTTTTCGAATGAATTTATAGCATCTGGTGATGTGCTGCCTGGTGACAAATCACCAACTCATGAGTCCTTGAAAACGTTGATCTATGGAACTAACATATACTTGTCCCCAATGCATGCATCGTCAAAAGTGGCACACATTATACTCTCATCACCGAGGCTATAAAAATAGAACATTCCAGAAGAAGATGTTACAAGATTTATACTAACCGCATTTAGTATAAGCTTAGCTATCTGTGATCCATCCATTAAATGTATATAAATATTACATTTATATTAATAGAAAATCAAAACAAGTACATGTTCGAGAATCATTTTCAGCAACAACTAATAGTATTATCTAACCCAATTTTGATTTTGGTAATTACATAAACTAACACATATAGCTTCAAATTATGCTAACTACTTTCTTTATTTTTGAAACTACAAACTTTTCTGGAATAAGAAAATCTGAAGCAACTTAAACTAATTATTGTTAATTTAGCTTGTATATGAACTTGATCACGTCTACAATGAATGTTTGATATTCATTTCGCAACACTCACTTTGCTCGCCTCCTCTCAAGCCCTTATGTTCTCTTTGGCAATGTCAATGTGCACTTTTTTACTTGCGGGATCCATTGTTCTACCATTTCTTAAAAGGAAGTTTACAACTATACGACGCTTCTGAATTTTATTTTGTAGTTGTCTCATTTCAATAGCAATTGCAGAGTATGTTTGCAGCAACCATAGCCATGTTATTACTCAATTTCTTTGACTTTCTTCTTGTCTTGTACTATGTTACCTGGACTCGGGAACGGGTGTCGGGTACGGGTACATATCCAAGAGTCGGATCCTTCAAACTCATAATTGAAGGACACACGGACTCGGCTAAAAAGGATCCAAATTTTGGGTATGGGTACGGGGATATGACTAAGATTTCGTAAAAAGACAACATGTAATTATAAATTACTAGTAAACTTTACTCAACTAGTTGAATAAGTCCCTAAGGGACCGTCCCTTCAGCTCCCCTACTACTTAATTACCAGTCTACCATATTAAAATAAACTATCTACACCATTACGACATTAAAATAAACTATCTACATCATTACCACATTAAAATAAACTATCTACTTCACTACCAGTCTTTCGATTGTCACCATGAAGGATCCGATTGTCACCATGGAGGATCGGATACGGATTCCATATCCATACCCATGTCCTAAAGGGTCGACACGGGTACTTCTCCTTAAAGTGGAGAGTCCGGATAACATAGGTCTTGTATAACAAGAAGGCTTTTATAAGCCTTGCTACATAGCATAGAGATAGTGTCAAGTAATCTCGCAATGCGGTATAAAACTGATAACTTACTAATTTTCTGCAGTTGAGTATTAACATGCATGTGTTGTAAACTAAATTGGAAAGCAAGAAATATGCCCTCCAATCACGCTGTCTCGCAAAAATTAAATTATTAGTAATAATAACTTCTTGCATCTTGCTCCTTGGAAGCTGCTAATGTGTTTTATTTTCCCAGTGGATCAGCGAGAGAGATTTAGATTTAAAAGTCAGGTCGCGCTATTTTATATAGGTTTGGGCACATGTATAAGTCAAGCTGGATTTTAAAAAAAATCAACACGTCTAAACAGTACTAGGTTCGAATAGAGCCATTTTCTTTTGGGTTTACTGCTGAACAGGGTCTAACCTGTTTCCAAAACATATCATGCCTTATCATGGCCATATCCAGCCGTATCTTTGTCCAATACATACTGGACATGGGCATGGACGCTGATTTGGTGTGTCAGTGCAACATAGAAAGGTTTTCTATATGAAAATTATTTTTAGCAATAACCCAAAATGACCAATTAAGACAATTATCAAATGATCACAGCGAGTAGAAATGATTAATAGAAATATTCAAACCGGAGGCCTAGCCAAAACCACAAATAGATTGTCAAATTGACAATATATATTCCAGCTCCTCAAATTGATAACCCACTCCTAATCTTCAAGTGAAGGCCGCTCTGTCAATAATATAGCAAGGAAGAAGAAATAAGGATCCTTTTAAGTTATTTGATCCTGCTATAGCATGACAAGAGGACTTTATTATCAATGTGGAGCAGCATACTAAGTCCCCCAAAATTATATTGTTGGCTACATGATAGCAGAGTTTGAATGGTTTATCATAACCTACTATATATGTGATCTATCTAATACAAGTGAAGTATGGATCAGCAAAAGACTTGGGAAATATGACTTCCGTATTATCCATAACCGAACTTATTAAAGAATATCTGTCATAAGAATCAGCAATGGTCGTAGAACAAGGAATTAAAAATAGGATGTTGGGTTCATGTCTGGGTATTGGACAATGTGTTGGAGTTAAAAAAAATATTGAAATCCAACACACACACACAATTGGGCGGCTCGAACCTTGTCGGCCCCTCCCGGTGTCCGCTCTAATACCACTCTCTACAGAGCTCGGACTGTTGGCGGTAAATTAAAACATCAGGCTCTCCTTAAGAATATGCCTTAGACATATGAGTTGACAAAAAACAACCTATTTGTATCATCTCATATATCATATACGTGATAGATGCCCAAAGTAGCAAAAATACAAGTATTGATCATAACTGTTAACTTGCATCATCAGATAGCATGCAATCTCACTGTTTTTATGCTATTCAATTTAGTATGTATGTTGCAAAGAGCAAAAGCTCTCCGTCAAATAACAAGTTTTATGTAAGTTCTCGAACTCTAGCCTTTCAACATCTAGCTCTCTCCCGTGTTTATGTACTTTTGTAATTCTTCCTCTGTCACTGTGGCTAGTCCTCCACTTTCATCTGCTCCAGCATCCAAGTATGTTGGACAAAAATGTAAGCTGATTCGGACAAGGAAACAATATGGATATGGAACGGGACATTTTCTTGAGGGAGGTTTGGCCTCTGACAATTATTCTCTAACTAACAATATTTTTCAAATCACAAACGGAAACATAAAAATTACTTTGATCTAGACAAAAAAGGGTCCAAATTTGCTAGATCCGCATAATTTTGCAGATTAAAAAAAATACTCTTCATCACCGGATGATCAATCGAAGGCCTACAAAATCAATCAAAACTAAAATAATTATAATAAATAATAACAGTAAGTCTTGAAATTACCTTCTTCGTGGGGAATCGGCCTGCACGAAAACAATAAGAACGCCATTAAAATTTACAGATGAGAAAGAAGAAAATAATCCGAAGAGAGAGAGAGAGAGAAATACCATTTTTTTTTTCCCCTTTTTTGTGGGGAGGAAGAAAGATTGTGTGCTAGGGTTTGGTTTTGTTTTGGTTAATAAACGAGAGGGAGGCGAGGGAGAATCGGACAGTATTTGCTGTTGTATGTGGTCTCTGGGGTGGGACCCAACGGGCTCGAGCAGTGGTTGGGCCAATTTTAAGCCCAAAGCCAACTCAGTTGAGCCCAAACTCAACCTAATCCAACACGAATAAAATATTTAAATATGTGCTGCTATTCCCAAAAGTCTACTATACGAACCGGATTCGACTTTGGACGCATAGCACCATCTCATCGTACAAGGTGTTTGAAGTTCCTCTAACCTCTACCTATCGAGAGTCCGGGGTTGGGTTGACTTTTTGTTATAAAAAATCCTAAGGAATTCGTGAGTTCTTAAATTTTAAAATTTGGCCATGAAAAGTGGTTGGATTACGTGCATTTTATTTTTTGAAATTTTTTAAGTACACTTTTAATGTTAGGGGACGTTTGGTACGCGGTATTTTTTTTTATTCCCGAAAAATTTTAAGATGGAAATCTATTACCATGTTTGTTTCGCTTATAAAAAATTTATTCCCGGGAATTATAAATACACGGGTAAATAGTTTACCCACAAAACATGGGAATTCTATCCCTTGAGAATAGGTGGGTATTTTTTTTGCCCGGGCAAAAAAAAATTGTCTAAATTTTTTTCTTCTTTTTTGATCAATTTTGATTAGTTTTGAACAATTTTTTTCCTTTTTTGTCGCTTATATCGTTTTTTTTTTTGTAATTTTTTGTCGTTTTTACCAATTTTATATTGTTTTAAGCGATTTTTTTTTTCGTTTTTTACCCTTTTTTTTTTTGTCTTTTTGTCACTTTTTGATTATTTTTTATCGTTTTTACCCAATTTTTGTCACTTTTTGTCGCTTTTTGTCAAATTTTGTCGTTTTAAGCGATTTCTTTGTCGTTTTTGTAGCTTTTTTTTATTTTTACCGATTTTTAGTCGTTTTTGTCAGTTTTTGTCATTTTTACTGATTTTATGTCCTTTTTGTCATTTTTTTTCGCTTTTACCGATTTTTTTGTCGTCTTTTGGTTTTTTTTTTTTTTGTCGTTTTAACCGATTTTTTGTCCTTTTGTCGTTTTTTATCGATTATTTTTCTTTTTTTTTTCGCTTTTTGGTTATTTTTTGTCGTTTTAACCGATTTTTTTGTTGTTTTTAACCGATTTTTTTGTCGTTTTTAAACCGATTTTTTGTCGTTTTTTTGTCGTTTTTGCCGCATTTTTGTTTTTTTTCGTTTTTACCGATTTTATGTCGTTTTTTTCGTGTTTTGGTTATTTTTGTCGTTTTTACCCTTTTTTGGTCGTTTATACATTTTTTGTCGCTTTTTGGTCATTTTTGTCGTTTTAACCAATTTTTTGTCGTTTTTCATCGTTTTTTTTATTTTGTCGTTTTTACCGATTTTTTGTCGTTTTTACCATTTTTTTTCGTTTTTACCTATTTTTTGTCGTTTTTACCGGTTTTTTTTTATATTTGTTCATTTTTTCGTTATTATTATTTTTTATTTTTTTCCCGGGAATATTTATATTGTCACCAAACATGGGAATGTAATTTTTCAGGGAATTTAATTCCTTGGAATTTGATTCCCGGGAATATAAAATTCCCGGCTATATAGTATTCCGCATACCAAACGCTAATCCGCGTGGCATATTCATATTGTAAGTTATTTATTTTGAGTTGTTATTTGAGTTTTTGTAGTTGAACTCTTTTGTTATCTAGAGTTAAATCTAGATTAACTCTAGATACTTGTCTTTTACATTTCTTTACCTATATAAGAGCCTTGTGACACTTGGAAGATATTATCGTTAAACTTTCATGTTTTAATGTACCCTTCTCCAACATTATGTATATCAAAGGGTTATTTAGTTTTAGGGTCTGGTATAATATTAAAATTTTGTATTATGTCCTTCATATTGTCCATAATATGGTTTGAGTCTCATCCTAACAATTGACTTGGCTGGTTGTCCAAAATGGGAATATAAACGTAAATTGAATATTTTACGAGACTCTAAAACTAAACGAAAATATGTGAGAATTGTGTGACTTGGATTATTTAGTTTTGCATGATTGTAGTTGTATGACTTAGATTATTTAGTTGTGTCATGATCAATCGACAATTAGACTTGTGACACTGTTGTTTGCTTCTATCTTGATCTAAGCAGCACATAACTATCCGAGACTTTCTGCTTGCAAGCATTCAACAATTCAACGGGACGAGTGATATCTGACAATACACAAGTACAAAAAGACTCAAACCCGGTATAGAAAGAATATAATAAATTACTTGGTAAGAAAACTTGATAAAAGGACATTTACTTTTGACTTAATATACAAAGATAGACCGACTACTTGACTAATCTCAAACTTAGAACTCTTAGGATAGTAATCCTTAACTAACAGACGGAACATTGGTGCTGACTCAACTCGAAACTCAAGATTCAACAAAATGAAGATTCTACAGGACCAGACTTTCAAACCCCATGTCTATGCCCAACAGAAATCAAGGAATATACTAAGAACACAAATATCCACATCATCTCAAAATTGTGTGTGTTTGTGTGTATGATTTCAAAAAAAAAAAAAAAGTTCGAGCTCTCTAGCCTAGTGGTATTAGAGCGGACATCCGGAGGGGCCGGCAAGGTTCGAGCCCCCCAATTGTGTGTGTTTGTGTGTATGATTTCAAAAAAAAAAAAAAAAAAAAAAAAAACATCATCTCAAAATTAAATATAATTCTCCACCAAAGGTGGTGAAAAAAAAAAAACTACATAAATCCATTTGTAGAAGAATCTAGGAAGTGTTGTATCCAACTGTATTGATGTTTAAAATGGAAGCTTTTGCAATTCCATTTCTAAAGAACGAAAGGAAACTTTTGTATTTACATGAAAAGGCCAGAAATTGGCCTGGCAATGTTTGTTGCAAAATGGAGCTCCACTAGGTGCTGACATATGTATGATACAGATGGAGGGAAAGTGAAGACAATGAACATGTTTAGTTAGCAACCTAGAGCAAAAAATATCAGAGAGAAGAGGAGAAAGCAGAATGTCGAGGTGGTGCTGTTGAAGTACTTCAAATCCCCTGAGCAGCTAAATGGCGGAGTTAGCATTGCAACATAGGTATGGTTGCCCGTCCCTCTCGGAGACTCTGGGGTGTAGTTGTTGTCTCCATCAGCAGACGTTGCAGACAAATTCCATGGGCTTGAAGGGAGTGTACTGGAACCTTCAGCATCATAACCTGAGTATGATAAACTTTTCCACTCATCGACTTCATACGAAAAGTTGATCCTGATACTTGATCAAGTGGATGACTACTTACAGTTGGAAGACTTCCAACCCAAGACCAGTCTCTCTCGGTCAAATACTATGCGGAGGCCAGTCATAAAATTTTCTGCTTAAGTAAAAGCAACAGAAAAGTTGAATCCTAATAAAACCCATTTACAGAAAGATTTCTTACATCATCTTAACATATTACTAAACTAAACACAACTGTAAGTTCTAGTGTAGATTGATAAAAGTATATCATGGGGAATATATTTTCATTGTTTTGCAGTTCAAGCATGGAACTTACTGGTATTAGATTATGCATGACAGTCGATATCAAATCATTGGTCAACAATATTATGAATGAGTGAAGAAAAAATATGAGATTACTTCAAGGATTCTTATTGCATAATCGAGCTCAATGAAATGGACGTTTCCATAACAAGTCATGGGATATCACAATAATAAATCAAACATTATAATTACTTATGATGATCGGCATATCTTTGGACATGCATAAAGCATAATGTGTGAACTCAGATGCTACCCAACTTTTGACCCCTGGAAATAGATCAAACACCCATGAGGTATATGATCTTTGGTTACAAATGCATCTTAACATTTCAAACCACGATAAGTATCAACATATTGTCAACAAAATTGGTGTCACGATTATCTCTATGAGAAGGTTCAAGTTAAGACTCCACTAGCATCAGTCGTACTCCATAATTATAATGTATATGAAAGAAAATGAAGCATGGAAGAACTTACGTCCAATTATATTCAGTTTGTTACTCTTGACCACAGCCAAGCAATATACATATTCGTCTTCCTGCAAATTATGTACGAGTAGAACTAAAAAATATTAATGACAGGCTATAAACGTGTATGCTATAAGAATGGTACCATTTATAGAATTTTACTTGAACTGTGATGACAATTATGGGGTCGCTCACAGGAAACTGGCTTCCACCTTTGGTGGTTAGATTCACATCAGGTGTCTGAATGGTGGAATCCTTGGAACTGCAAGCACCATTTGGAGTATTATTATATTGCACAACAGAGCAACAGACTACTCGGTAAATGTATATGATGACCTTATGTCATAGCAATACTCAAAAGGAATCCTTGCATCAGGTTCATGCCGGTTGTCTTGTACCTGTACATGGAACTGAGAAAGAACAGATTTATAAGAACATATTGGAAATATAATGATGCATTTCAAACAACAGAAACTTACATTTTCTGAGAGGCTTGTGTATGCTGGATCTGTCAAATATGTGAATGACGTACCAGAGTCAACAAGAGCACTGAACTCCACGTCAGTTGAGCTAGTCCCTACTACGATTCCAGTTATACTGATGTTGTATGTGGGGCTATTTTTAGGAGTTTCCAAAAGTAAGAAAGCAATAATATCAGACAGTGAAAGCCATGCAAACCACTTTTCTTAAAGTAACATTTTTGCACTAAATGTCCATCAAAACCATTAAAAGACTCACTGCATCTGATTAATGTTGAATGAGGTTTCTTCCTGGTCCAAACTTCCTTGATCTCCAAAACTGATTCTCCCTATACCATCCTGTCTAAAGCACATGGAAAAGGAATCTGAAGAAAGCCCGACACTTGATAAAATACTGGGAACTGATATATTCTCCATACCCAGACCCAAAAGACCGTTGGGTGCTGCAACATCTAGAAATGAACCAGTCTGAACCTGTCCACAACTGTAGAACCAAATTGATTAGGCTCCAAGAGATGGAAGTATCTAAACAGTAGAAAGATTCGAGGGCTCCTACGAAATTGTACCCAAAATAATTCGTGCTTCCACAATTACAGGTCGAGTATCTTCTGTTGTCAAGTACAAAACATCCTCTATCAATGTTCCAGAAGATGTGGTGTCAGCAGATACATATGAAATCTTGTAAGGGCAGTGGCTGCTTGTCTCAGAGCACTCACTTTGAAGATCACAAAAACGGCTGCTGCAAGCGACCCTTTCGCTTGTCAATGACATGCTAGGATTGTAAATAACGTGCTCAAAATCCTGTTGCAATAGTCCATCAGATGGGGGAACTCCTATTCAAAGTAACAAATTGATTTTTGAGAAGAGAAACAAATCACACCTGACTTAATATTATATTGAACTACAAACAAATTGATATCATACGAAAGCATCAAGAGTACATCTGGAAGCAAATGACCAAGAGATCATGTTAAGGATTATCTGCTCCTAGCAGCCCTAATGTTCACCATATACCATAGGATGCAATTGCATCCACTGTGTGCACAAACATGAGTTTTAACCTCCTAGAATGATAGGGAGCCATGTCAAGAGAACCAGGTGACATTGGGTCAGCAGCTTATAGATCTACTAGATCTCAGGTAAATGTCATTGTTGCAGTCAAAGAAACCAACTGAAAACTCATGAATCCTTATTCTACTTTAGTTTCTAATGACAATATGTTCAAGCCTCGTGCCATGATTTTGGGAGATATCGTTTAGTCTGAAAGCAACTTACAAACATAAGTATTAATTTCAAAATATGAGCTAATCGTGAACTAACTTATTATGCATGATGAAAAGGCTAAGACGTGTAAAGTATATATACAGCTTACCTTTTCACAAGAGAATTCTCAAATGAAAGCAACAAACTGTATATACCAACCTTTTACATTGATGCTTTGACTAAGATCAGTCCTGTATCAAACTACAAGGGGTATTATTAAAAACTTGGCAATGGTCCTTGTGAATAAATTGCTAATATTTTATAACACATATCTATGGGGGAATAATTATAGGTAGAGAATAAGCAACCTCCAGGGTATTGAAATCTCTCAAAGTGTCGGTCACTGCTATCGGTCATTTGTGTTGTTGCTAATAGGCTTTTGGTTGGATGAACAAGGAGCTCACGTTAAATTGGGAACAAGGCTGTACAATGATTATCATGTCTCTACTACCATGCTACAATCACTTCTTTCTCACTCACTCGTCACACCTGGCAATATTCAAAGTCTTTCTAGAGCACCTTCATTCTGTGTTTAGTATTGGAAATCACTTAGAAGTGGGTGGATATTAATTAGATAAAGGCCTTACCTCTAATATAGCATATTTATGACTGTTGGTTGTCAGCTATGAAGCAACAACACAAGTACGAGTAGAATGGGACATTAAATAAAGGCAAGAGAGAGGATTGTAAAAGAGACTTCAAAATAGTTTGAATAAATCCTAAACTTGATGGATAGGTATATATATGATAGGTTGATGGGTCTCAACTTTCAAGTATTAGAGTTGTATCCAAACCCTAATTCAAGCGTGAGAGTTAAGGCTGCAAATGAACAGAGCAGCTTGCGAGCTCGACCTGACTCGATTTCATTGACGAGACGAGCTTGAAGATGGAAATGAGCTTGAATACCTTAAGGGGCTGTTTGGTTCATGTTTTAGAGGCTTGGGAATGAGTTTTGGATTCCTTATCCATGTTTGGTAAGTGTGGGATTGGAAATTGAGAGGGAATATGGGGGCTTTAGATTCCCACATACGTAGGAAAATAAAACCCAGGACAACCCCCCCCCCCCCCCCCCCCCCGAAATATTTTCACTTTCATTGAAATACTGGTTGGGTGCATTAATTACATTTTTTTCACGATAATACCCTCAATGACACTAATTGAATTTAGGTAATAATAAAATTAATGAAAGGATATTTATGAAAAACTAAACAAATTAAAATTACTATTCTTGTCTGAACCAAACATGGGAATGAAAATTTTGAAATTTTCGGGGTACATATTCCCAACCTAATCAAACATGGGTATAAGAGTGTTGAATTCCTTTTCCATGGGAAAGGAATGGAAAGTTGGTTCCTAGGAATACAAAACCTCCATCCAAGAGCAAGCTTCAACATAGGAACTCGACTCGTGAGCTCGCAAACAAGCTCGACTCATGAGCTCGCAAACAAGCTGGACTCGTGAAGCTTGATGAGTATTCAAAACTTTTGGCTCAATCCCTCTAGTCAATTCATATGTAATCTTTTTGAGATATGGATGTAAAACTGAGATAACATTTATGATAGACCTTTAATACTAAGTTGGTTGGGAACTGTAAGTAGAAAAGGAAACAACTAGTACAATAGAGATTGAATCCTTCTTTCCGTATTTACCTGGATGTGTCGTTAGGTGACCATGGCCCATTAAAGGCCCGGAACTCCAGCTTGACTCGAGCTCGAGCATCTCGTGATCCTATCCAAATCCGAGCACTAGCAATTCAATTTCGAGCTTGAGCTCATCTCCATAAGGACCAACCCTAAAACGAGCCGACTTGAACATGCCAAGCTCCGCTCAGCTCAATTGCAGCCCTAGCTGGTGTAGTACCAAGCCTTTTAACTTTTAAGCCATACAAATGACATATTTCAGGTGTTGGAACTTTATTATAACCGTAAGGATGGGTATCCAATACACACACAAGGTGTATCCGACCAGTATGAGTACCAAGTATGTACCTAGTACACATAAAGAAATTTTGGAGGTACCTGTGTCTATTGGGCATTCTTAGTGAGTCCCTTATAGCTATCCTACTCCGTTGCCCGCATATAAAAGTCTTTATTTGTTTAGAAGTCAAGTATGAGTTATAGGCTACGTTGCACGAACATAAAAAATGGTGTCCATATCCAAATTGTACCCATCCTCGTTTCGTGTCCCTATTGCACAATATAGGTAACTACATTGTACCTATCCGAAAATGTATGTATCTCATATCCATATCGTGTCATATCCATCCGTTTTTGTATTCGTGCAACATAGGTTATAAGTCGTCCTTAAATCTACAAACCAAAAAATTAAAGGCCCTGGCCTTTTGATGCTCATGACAAAAGCAATGGCTACCGACAATACCATGTCCCTCGTGTCTCATTGTCTCCAACTACGCAATCATCTCCATTCTTGTCTGTCTCATAATAAAACGTTGATCCTGACAACTACAACAGCAGCTACCGAAGACAACAATAAGAGAACAGGCGATGTTTGTCGTCCATATATACTTCTTGGTAATTTTAATTTTTAGTACATTCTTTCTTTTGTACTTCTAACCGTGTTCTTCTTATGCCAAATAAATTACTAAGCATTAATGGTAACCAACTAAACTAGGTTAGGGTTTTGACACACAAACTAGTACGCACCGACACCCAAAATCAGAATAAACAAATTAAAAAGAGTGAGTAATCTTAAATATACCGACGACGACGAATGGGGATCAGGAGGCCCGGTGGTGGAAGGATGACAGCCGGCGTCGGGAGGGCCGTCTCTGCAGGGGAGCCAGAAGAGGTCGCTGCCGGTGTCGAGCGCGACCATGAAGGTGAGGGTCGGGGTGCCGAGGGAGACCATGGCGTAGTGCAAGAACCCCAGCGAGCTTATCCTCTCCGTCAGGTTGCCGGCAGAGAACGTGACCGCCGGGGACCCCTCGACGGCGATCCGGTCCCGGCGGAGCGCTAGGTCGCGCGCGGCCAGCGCGGAGTAGTACTCGGCGCTTCCCTTCTCCGGGTGGTGGGAGGAATGGTGGGCCCGGGCCCACTTCTTGACGGGGTCGGAGAAGCGGTGGTGGAGGTTCAGTCCGAACGTTGTGGCGGAGGAGGAGGGGGCGGAGCTCCGGTCGACAAGGCCGGTGACGATCATCAAGAAGACGATCAAGAAGGAGGAGGAGGAGAATGCCATCGGTGACGGTCAGTAGAGCTCCCAGTGTGGGCCCATTCTCTCTTATTTTGCGTTTCTATTAAAAAAGGAAATCCCTCCAACTTTTCTTTTTCTTTTTCTTTTTCTTTTTGGGTGGAGTGGAGACAATTCAATACGTTATTGCTCAAACCTGGTGTTACAAAACCATGGTTTAAATCTTAAGAAATTTTGAGTTGCATCTTACTTATTTTACCATAATTTAAGATATATCCTACTTAAAATAAAAAAAATTAATTGCACTCTACTTGTTTTACGAGAAAGAGGCTGCTATTTTGTCCGCCCGGAGGATGGCCCGCACCCACGTGGCGGGCGCCCATTAGCTCCTCCGTCTGGGTGGGCCCAAGTTAGCAGTGGGCCAATGGTTGTCCGCCACGTGAGCTCGGGCCAGCCCTACGGATGGACAAAATAGACTTTCCGTTACGATAATGCATGAAACTTCCACTTTAACGAAAATCGACAATGAATAACATTCAACTCCTTTGGACACTTTTGAGAACAAAATATATTCAATGGATTGTTCCCACTTGTCATATATCTATGCACATCTGAGTGTGAATCTGACTAGGGCCAAAGTAGTTTTGGTCTCAAGAGTGTCCACATGAGATTATTTTGATCTCAAAAACGTCCACGTGTGGGGGTCAAAGGAGTTGACTGTTAGCTATATACGATTTTCGTTAAAAGTTTAGATTTCCTGCATTATGATAAACGAGTGGGATGCAACTCAAAATTTATCTTAAAATTTATTATAAAATCTAATAGAATAATGAAAATGACGATCGTTTTTTTGGAATATGATAAAAAGTGTCTATGACGTGGCTAAATGTAGAGCATTTGCTTAGGTTAAGGCAATTTTTTCTTGTTCTTGTGATTACAAATGAACTTACAACATATTTAGAAAAATCGAAGATTATAATAACTTGATGCTTATAACAATTTGTTAAAAAAAAGGAAAAAAGAAAAAGAAGATACAACCAACAAATGAAAATACAGCACATAGCACATAACACTAGAAGGTTAAATACAAAGACGAATTGAAGTTGTCAACTCACTTGGGTGATGAAATTTACCGCTGTTAAACCATGGTTTACCATAATACATGGTACAAAACCTGGTGTTACAAACCCATGGTTTAAACTTTAAAAAATTTTGAGTTGCACTCTACTTATTTTACCACAATTTAAGGTGCACCTCACTTAAAAAAAAAAAAAAAAAAAGTTAGTTGCACTCTACTTGTTTTGCAATAATGCATGAAACTTTTACTTTTAACGAAAATCAACAATGAATAACATTCAACTCCTTTAGACATTTTTGAGATCAAAATATATTAAATGGGTTGTTCCCACTTGTCATATATCTATGTACATCTGAGTGTGAATCTAACAATGACCAAATGTAACTGCCTGTTTTCAAAAATGAGGATAAATTTGTCATTTTTCATATTCTAATATTTTTGTGAATATTTATTTATTAATATTATATTTTGGGGATTAGTTTAGCCGGGTTTAGTTTCGTCCAGTTTTGACTTGTGTTAGTGACCCGGGTAGTTTAGACTCTAGTCGGAAAAGATTAGTTAGACATGGCCCACAAACTCATCTCATTAGGTGTCACTCCCCGATCCCGATATACGTATTCTTTCATGAACTCTGTACATGGTATCCTGTATTTAGCATGTGCATAATTCTATTTATTATTTATTAATGGTTGCATGTAGCTTTTAAGCATGTCATTAGTGGAATGGTTAGAGCATGTTTAGAGATTAGGGTTTTCTTAAGCCAACCCTCACCCACTATAAATAATCTCTTCCACACTCTCTTTCCTCATTCACTCTCGCATTCATTTCCCTCAACCACCAACCCTCTTAGGCAAGTACAACTTGCTCAAAAGTGGAGATTTGTGCATTTTTCATTCTTGATTTTTTCTTTGATATTATTTGTCTATATTGTTTCTTCTCATCATCCTCTACAAGTTTAGTACTTGGTATTTTCGGTTTTAATGGATGAATTCTTGTAGATCTAAGTTTATGTCATTTTCGATTTTTCTTGGTTTTGATCTATTAAACTTGCTTGTTTTCAAAAACTAATTGTTCCATGTGGTAGAAAATTTGATTCTACATAATTTTGACCTTTGATTAGATTTCGACTTGTTTTGAGAAAGTTATGGCCAAAACAATATTTGGACATCTTCTATGTTCATCTGTCATGGTTCTGACAGGGACGATGAATAGTGTCGCAGGAATAAATAGTGCCACATGGAATGAATAGTACCGCATGGAATGAATAATACCGCAGGAATAAATAGTGCCGCATGGATGAATAGTGCCGCAGGTTTGCATAGTGTCATATGGATGCATAGTGCCGCATGGATGAATAGTATCGCAGACTTATATAGTGTCGTATGGATGCATAGTGCCGCATGGATGAATAGTGTCGCAGGCTTATATAGGGCCGTATGGATGCATAGTGCCGTATGGATGAATAGTGTCGCAGAAGGCCGCATAGTGCCGCAAAAGGCTGCATAGTGCCGCAGAAGGCCGCATAGTGCTGCAGAATGCCGCATAGTGCCTATTTTGGCTGTTTTTGCTGTTTTATGTCATATTTGGCTTAATTGTGGCCCGAATTTCTCCCAACTCCCAACATGACAGTTGTAGATCTTTGTCTTGGCTTCAAGAATCTTCATGTCTCACTTTAACCAGAATTCATATGTGACTTTGGCACCTTGTGCACCTTTTACTTTGCACATTGCCCGTGTGCCATTTGGGCCACTTCATGACTTGCGAGCACTTCATACCCTAAGTGCGTAGTGCCTTCTTGTTCTCTTTTCTCGTGTCTTGGTCCTCATTTCTGATCTGACTACCTATGCGTATGCTAGATAACCCTATGTGTGTACTAAGGTACAATCTATGTGAGCACCGAGGTGCTATCCTATGTGCTAAGTGCTCCTACGTGATACCTGCCAGTACCTCTGTCACACTCACTTTTTCATTTCAAGGGTATTTTGATAATTTTATATTATTTTATTTATTATTGAATTCATGTGATGATATGTGGTTTGGTTTGCTGTCTGAGTAGTTTTGATGGGTTTAACTTAGCCAACCATGACCTAGAACCTTAATGCTATATTAGAATTAGATTTATTATCATTAGAATTAATTTAGATTTTATTAGTTAATTTTAGAGTGATTAATTGATTTTTTTAGCCATTTTTCTAAAGCCTTTTTAAAGCCTTTTTGACTTGGACTTTACTAGCAACCTAGGGAGCCCAAGTCCATGCATCTAACCTAACCCTAATCCCCCGGCTCAATTGCTTTCGTGGTACCCCAAGTTATACCTAATTAACAAAACGGTACCTAATTTATTATTGCTTACTTAGTAGTAACACAACTTCTAATTAAGGTGTTTCACGGTCCCTGTTGCCAATTTCCGTCAATTGGCTAACGAAAATAGGCTCAATTACTTCGGTGGTACTCCAAGTTATACCCTATTAACAATAAAGTACCTAATTTTTTGTAATAATTAATTTATAATAATTTATAATACGTGTAGAGGAAATAACTTATAATAATTTTAAACAATTTTTTTGTAATATTAATTTATAATAATTAATTTAAATATACCATATTAATATGGTATAATAATTAATTACAAAAAAAATTAATTATAAAAGTAATATAAATTAATTATAATAATTGATTATTAAATTAAATTTTTTTATAATTAATTCTAAATTAATATTAATTTATATTATGTGCACTGTTGTAAAATTTGGGGAATATTTTTTAAGTTATAACTAATAGGGTATAATATGGTATATTAATTTAATAATTAATTAAATTATAACGAGAAAAATATACCATATTATAATTAATTAATTAAATTATAATATGGTATATTTATAAATTAATTTAATAATTAATTAAATTATAATAAATATGCCATATTATAATTAATTAATTAAATTATAATTTAATTATAACTTAAATTAATTATAATATGGTATATTAATATTAATTATTAATTATAACTTGGAATTAATATAAATTAATATGGTATAACTTGGATAATTAATATATAAATTAATTAATTAATATACCATATTATAATAATTAATATACCATATCATAATAATATACCATATTATAAATTAATATTAATATTAATATTAATATTAATACTTAATATTAATATTAATATTAACTTGAAAATATAATAATTAATATTAATATTAATTATAATAATTATTATAATATGGTATATAAAATTAATTATTATAATATGGTATATTAATTTTATGGTATAATAAATTAATATGGTATATTAATTATAAATTAATATTAATTATAATATGGAGTTAATAGGGTATAACTTGGAGTACCACCGAAGTAATTGAGCCTATTTCCGTTAGCCAATTGACGGAAATTGGCAACAGGGACCGTGAAACACCTTAATTAGAAGTTGTGTTACTACTAAGTAAGCAATAATAAATTAGGTACCGTTTTGTTAATTAGGTATAACTTGGGGTACCACGAAAGCAATTGAGCCCCTAATCTCCTATGCATGGCCGGCCACAGCAGTACCCTCCCCCTCTCTCATTCATTTGTGAAGCATAGCCTCCACAAGTAAAACCCTAAAAAGTTCTCCTCCTCCAAAATTCTAGTTTCTTCATCTGGAGTTTGTTTCTCCCCAAACGAACTCCGTTGCACTCGTCTAGAAGAGGAGGATTTGCTGGAGTATTACTAACGAGGAGGCGGAGGCATTTGCTTGAGGGGAGTCGACCGACACGACGTTCGAGGACTTCCGTTTATTGGGTTCTCGACACTCAATAGGTAAACTCTTTTCTACCATAGTTATTCTGAAATTGCATCCATATAGGTACCCTAGACTTGCCCATAAAGTTTGGTTAAGTTTCGAGTTCGTTTGGTAGCGGTATCGGACATGTGTCGACCTGTCAAGACACGTGTTCGACGAAATGCCGCTAAGAAACGAAAGTTGTTGTTTTTCGATTATGTCTTCACGAACTTTTAAATAATATTATTCCTAGAGACTTTCGTGAAGACGGATCAGAAATCGATGAGTTTTCAGCATCGTTTTGGGCATCGGACGGACGTGCACCGATCCCGTGCACGAGACCGTGCATGCCCTGCCGTCAGCGTGTTGTATCTCGATGCACAGACGATATTTTTGCCTGAAATTTCTTGAGCACGTGGGGTCAACCTCTGCCCCCATGCTCCGACGTGCATCGTTCAGCCCTTACAGTGCGCTGTGCTGAAACTTGTCGCTGAAACGGACTTCGTACGTGCTGTCGACGCGACGAGGACCCGTTCCAGGACCTGGGACGCGTAGACCTATACCTATACCTGCGTGCGTCGCCTCGGTGCGATATGTCGCTATGTTATCGTGTCCTAGACCTACCCCGGGACCCCCTAGCTACGTGCACGAGCATGGGGCTTCTCGTTGTGTGTGCGGTGCTCAATCGAGCGAGAACGCACGCATACGTGCACATTGACATGCGGTATCGGGTTTTTTTTTCCGATACGCAATCTATGGAAACAACACGGACACGATTTCGAACCCGGGAGTACCCGAGCGCATCATGTGGGTTGAGACCAACGTGTATGCCTAGTTTCGCGGGTTGATTTGGTGTATTTTGCATTTTGGGTCGTGTTGTCAAAATGGAGTTTTTTTTGGGTTCAAAATTTTGGATAGAAATATGTTTTTTAGATTCTTTGACTTTTAATCTGTATTTTCTGTTTTGTCAGTTCATATATGATATTTAGAATCGTGGGACCGCGGAATTTTTACCTATTTAATTGCTATTTTCAAGCATATGTGAGTTTTCTACTTGTAGGCTTAAATATATATAAGTAGTATATATATAATTTTTTTTAAAGTATATATATATATATATATATATATATATATATATATATATATATATATATATATATATATATATATATATATATATATCTTCAATAAATATAGTTATATATGCATATATGCGCTGTTTTGGAACGAGGTTCAGTTTTTCCAGATTCTTGAGTCTCTTCGGATTGAGAGATCGATCCGTTTCTCACAAGTGCATCCCTATACATGTTTATATAATTTATATACCTATGCATAGCCTACATATATGTAAGTTTATATATGTAAATACTTGTGTAATATAGTTTTGAGTAGAAATTGATTTGGGGCTGTTTGATTCTAGAATTCTGGAGTCTAACAACAGCCCGTATTTTTCACACCACTATTCTTCCTATATGGTATATATATATATATATATATATATATATATATATATATATATATATATATATATATATATATATATGTATATATATATATATATATATATATATATGTGAGTATGTGAAAGTCTATATATATATATATGTATATATATATACATATATGCTTTTGGTTGATAGAATATAGTTTATGTGTGTTGTATGTTAGTGTTTGTAACTATTGGAGTATTGGGACAGATTATGATCGACTCAAAGACCTTAGTTTAGTCGAGTTGACCGACAAGTTGACCAAGTTGACAAAAGTCAACTTTTGGTCAAACTTGATCCAATTCAACTCAAACGAACTTAGAATGACCTAGAAACTTGTGTGTGACCTAAAAATTAGTAAAGGATTAGTTGACCTTGAGTTGACCAGAGTTGACCAGGTTGACCAGAGTTGACCAAGGGTTGACTTTGACCTAGATGGACCTAGAATCATGTAGAAGTGCATTGTAGGCATTCTTTATGATATGTTAGACCTTGTTGTGACTTGTGGTTGTTTTAAATAGGTTTACATCACTCCAGTACAGTTACACATTCTCATCAGCAGCTCAGATTGTCAGGCGAGTATATTCTCTGACCGTTTCATTCTTGCTTGGACATATTTACTTGTTATAGACTAGTTTACTTGTTGCTGTCACGATATATCACGGATTAGTACTATATGGATCTCTTCATGCGATGTTATCCCCTCAGATACATCGAGTATATTGTGCTCATGTACTTTATCATGTGCATCGTCTACTCATTGTATTCGTACTTATTCATGTATACTTATGTGACATTCATGTACACTCATGATCATGTGAGCCTTCATGTATATTCCAGTGTGCATGTGGACTAGCTATCCATGTGACGCACTACTTTCATGTGCAATAACATAACCTGGACAGATCCTTGTGTACTGATTGGGGCAGGAGGAGTATTTATTTGGTTATGTGATCTATACCCTTTTCATGTGCAAATCTAAACTAGATTTAAGTCATGTATAACCTAAGCCAGTTTACATAACCAGATTGTGCTCTACATCACGTAGTTAGTTCAGTTCTCTTATATATCCTGTATATTTATTTCCATATATCATGTTCTCTCTTTTACAGTCTCATTTCCTTATCAGCAGTTCATGTATATTATTCTATAGCTTGTTTTATATTTCCTTTCATGTTATGAACTGTGTGAGAGATATGTATTCGTTCATGTCCTGACTGGACCTGTTGAAATATTACAGATGATGAGGATTGTTGCGACACCTACTATAGAGCAGGCCTAGTTGACACAGGTGACCTGGACCCTCAGCAGGATCTAGTAGTCGCTGAGAACTTGCCTTGAGATTAGATTAGACTTATATTATCATTTAGTTATGAGATTTTGTGGTTGTATTGAGACTTGTTATGGTGTGATTTTACACCGAGATTTATATTTATATTATAACTCCCTGCTGTGATTATCTTTCTTCCATTCTATCTTAGTTATTATGATTGAGTAGTACCATTTATATATTATTCTCCATTCGAAGTATTTCCTAGATTGTGTTAGATGTTGGACCCAGGACAACGTTCTACCGCCGACACTGCGGCGTAGGCTGGACGTACCCACGTCTCGTGCCCTTACACTGGGTGCGGGTCGTGACACGTTTTTAGTGGTGGCCCATGCAGGTCCAATCACAACTAGTATGATTTCGTAGTGGTACTCGAACTAGGGTATCATTACAGCCTGCAGTAGGATATAGGATATAAGTTAAGGTACTTAATCACATTAGGAAAGCTCTTATCCAATTCTTGCTGTTAATTGTCTCCTTTTGAAAACAACTATCCTCCTTTGACGATTTCGCTTCTTTTTCAGTAATTGATTCCTTGTTTGATCTATCTTCAGGATGGTGGAGACACGATCGCAGCGCTCTGGTCTTAGGGATACCACTGAGAGGTCTGCCACTTCTCGTCTGACTCAGTAGGACCCATGGACCACAGTGCCTCTTGTTCCAGCTCAGGTGGGCCCGTCTGCTACTTTTGGGGGTGCTTCTCTACCGGTTCCGAGGACTACCCCAGGAGTTCAGGGGATGCTACCACCACCACCCCAGGGGACAGTTGATGTGGCGTAGTTATTCTCCTTCATGCAGCAGATGATGGAGACACAGCGACGCCAGGCAGAGGATATGAGGCAGGGCATTGACAATGCCCATCAGTTAGCGATGGTGGCAGTAGAGAAGGTGGCTGCCCAACCCTAAGAAGGGCAGATCCAGCCATACCAGCCGAGGACTCCAGGTATTCAGGATTTCCAGAAGATGAGGCCGTGAGACTTCAAGGGTACCGAGGGTATCCTATATGCCGACGACTGGATCGAGCATATAGAGGAGATCTTCCGTCTCGCGAAGATACCGGCTAGACTCCAGGTGGAAGCCGCAGGCAGCCAGATACAGGACCTTGCCCGCACTTGGTACCAGACCGACCCCAGGGTTGGTACTACGGGACAAACTTGGGAGGCTTTTAAGAAGCTTTTCAAGGAGAAGTTCTTCCCCGACACCGCACTTGGCACGTTGGAGACGCAGTTTGAGAACCTGGTTCAGGGAAACCAGACAGTAGAGAAGTACGCCAGAAAGTTCTGTTGCCTGGGCAGATTTGTGGAGGGCCTTAGCGAGACAACGAAGGCTAGGAGGTTCATGAAGGGCTTGGTTAAGGAAGTCAAGTCCTTAACCAAGAGCAACAAGAATGCTACATTCGAGGAGATTTTGATGGGAGCTATGGCAGCGGAAGATGATCTGGAACTGAAGACGAAGAGAGGTCGAGATTCACACGGAGCCAGTGACAGTGGGGGCCCAGCCAAGAGGCCTCACTATCAGCAGAAGCCATTTCAGCAGAGGCAGTTTCAGCAGGCATCGAGACAGCAGCAGACCATTAGTTGCACCTTCTGCAAGAAGCCGGGACATGTATGGAATGAGTGCAGGAAGAGGCTCGGCAAGTGCCTACTTTGTGGTGCAGCAGAGCACCAGTTGAGGGATTGTCCCATGGCTGCGGGACGTACAGCTCAGGGGGCAGGAGCCAAGGCCCCAGTAGTATAGCAGAAAGGACCACTGCCGACCCAGCAGCAGAAGTTCATTCTGTAACTCCTCTTCCCGAAAATTTTAATGTTTTTTATTTTGCTTATTGTATTTAAAGGGAATTTTCATCAATACTTGTGAATGATATTTCATGATTATTTCGGATACCAAAAACTATTTTTTAAAAAAATGGTTTGAAAGTACTAATTTGTTTTAGTAATTTTTCTATTTTATTCTTGAAATTATAAGAGATGCTTAATCATTATTTTGGACTTTCTAAATGATTTGAGTTCGAAAATGGGTTAAGTATAAGTATTTTATCCACGAAAAGGATTTCCAATTTATATTTAAACACATTTTTGAAATTAATATATAATAAACTAGATTATCCCAATAGTATGAAATATTATTTAAACTAATATTTTGATAATATTAAATATTATGTTTAAATTATTATGTTAATCGTTTATTTTATATAGACTTGAATTCGTATGATTCGAGCTACTAGATAATATTGAATGATCGATTTAAAGTAAATATTATTATCTACTAGTAGATTTATAATTAAATTAATTTATTTTAAAAGTTTATATGAATTTAAATAAAAGGGAAAATTTATCTGAATGATTCGTAGTCCTTATCTAACCAGTAGTTATCTTTATAAGTCTCTCCCTATTTAAGGAGAGTTGTAGTTCCCACAACAAAACACTCTCAACCCACTTCGAACCTTCACGAAAGTCTCCACAATGTCCATAGCAACCATGGTGACGTGCATCGTGTCCGTGCCTACCAAAACTCTTATTCCATTGTTTTACACGTACATTTTTTCCTCTCGTGCCCGACAAATCTGGACACCTCAACACAAAGCCTCCCTCATCCACCGACAAGCCGACCAACTCCCCTGCCTCGTCAGAATCTGCTTTGTACCGATCCTCACCACCTGCGCCATCCCCATCATCATCATCATCACAACCAAAAGAACCACGACCACACCCTTACCTTTCCCCGCCGCGCCTGTGCCCGGTCTTCTCTTCCGCACGCCGTCGCGAGCTCGCGTCCACCCCTTTTCGTTGCTAAAGCAGCCTCGAGCCCAAGCCCTCCAGATCCCATGCCTGCGGCCGCTCCACATCGCGACCGCCTTGCTTCCACCCTGCGTCCGGCCATCCCACCAGACACAGCCACTCTACTCGGTACTCCCACTGCCACGTCGAGTTTCCACCACCTCCCGGGAGTTGCCGCGACCCCCGTCTTTCCCAACCGGCACGTCGAGCCCGAACGTTGACCCCAACAACCGAGCCTCCACCTTTCTCCCAGCCGCGTCGATGACCGCTGGTCCTCCAGCGCCTTTTCCCATGCGACTCGTGCACCCAATGCTGGAGCTCTGACGAACCTCCACCGGTGCTCGCCTCCAGAGCCTGTGGCCACGCATCCCATGCCGAACCCCGGCCGCCGCCTATTGGACCGAACGCCAACCTCGGTGAGTAATTCTCTTCCCCTCTCTTGAATCCCCAAATTTCATTCTCTCTCCTTTTGTGTTCGAATGGAGACATTATCAGTTGACAGGGATAAGGACTAATAATGGTTATTATTATTATTAATGTTACATTATTAGTATCATTAACTTTGTTATTATTAGTATTATTATTACTAATTAATTAATTTTATTACTACTACATGGAATGGATTGGTAGTATTGGGAACAAACGAAAGGAACTCCACTCACCTCCCTTTCCATTACTTTTTCCTCTATTCCTCTGTCACTGTGTGCTTTATTTTATTTTTTATTTATTAGTTTTATTTATTTATTTTCTGGGGTAAAGAAATCTCAGGATGAGCTATAAAAAAATTATTATAAGTTTCAATTGGGCATTAAGAATATATTTTGGGCTTAAGGCCGTTATTTTGTTTAAATAATTATATATGTATATTTGGATTATTTGGGCCTACATGCCATATCCAAATTATTTGATAACTATATTTGCATATTTTGTGCTTGGGCTAAAAGCCAGCTGAGTTATTCTAAATAATACTTTGGGATAATTTATACGGCTATATTTTTAACAAGTAATATGTAAGCATTTTAATAAAATTTACAAAACCTATATTTGGGCTTTTAGATAAGTTGGTTATTTAGTTGGGCTGGTAGTAAGTGTTAGTAAGAATTTTATATATTTGCAAATTGGGCCTATTGGGCTCAGATTTTGGATTAAATGTGATATTAATAATTAGACCGCTATTCAATATTTTGGGTTTTTAAGATCTATATTTGGTTTAAATATTAAATGTATATATATATATATATATATATATATATATATATATATATATATATATATATATATATATATATATATATATATATATATATATATAAACAATTTTTGTTAATTTTGGGTCTCTAATATTTAGTTAGATTTTATTTATTTGGGCCTGTGGGCCTTATCCAAATTATGTGATAAATATATTTGCATATTTTGGACTTGGACTTATAATATATAAATACTTGTAAGATAATGGTTATATAAAAGAATATTTAAATAGAGTTGATAAGAAAGTATTTTTGTATAAGTAAATCTTAAATGAGTTTTTGAATATTTCGTAATTGGGCTTATATTTTAAATAAATAGAAATCTATATGTATTTTCTTAAATGGGTTTCAAATATTTATTATGTTTAAAATAATTTCTAAATAAGTGCATAAATATTCTTCTAAGTAAAAATATATGTTCCTCTAAATAAGAATTATCTTTTCCTAGATCCAATTCCTTTATTCTTGGCCGTAACTAATCTTCCTATTTCTTTTGTTAACTTTGGACTTCTTCACATCGACCCCAGACAATCAGACGATTCTGGACTCAATGGAATTATCGGTTTTACCAGCTATGGACCCCAGGCGAGTATAGTTTATTGTCTGTTTTTCGATATTGATCTTCACTATATTTTATTGATTGGACATTGGTTATGTGAATTTATATTCTATTATAAATTGTTGAGTCAGGAATGAGAAGTACCAAGGATGTGTGATCCGACCGTAGACATTGTTTATTTTCATGCAAGTAGACCTCGTAGACATTGTTTATTTTCATTCAAGTAGACCTCGTAGACATTGTTTATTTTCTGCAAGTAGACCTCGTAGACATTGTTTATTTTCTGCAAGTAGACCTGGTAGACGTTGTTTATTTTTCTTGCAAGTAGACCTCGTAGACCTCGCGGTGTAGTGTCCCAGACTGATCACATATCAAAGGTAATTCTAACAGTTGGGAATATATTTTAATTTATTTACTTGCTATTGATTTTCCGTCTTTTCTCACGTCTTTTTGCTGTTTGTTTTCAGAACATATAATTGATGTCTAACCTTTGTTGTATAGTCATTTTCATTTATTGAAACTGTATTCAGTGAATTGTACTCGTTCCATCCTAACTGGGTAACCCAATATTTTTCAGGTTAGCCGCGACTACGTTTAGCATTGGGAAGACGGGTGTACCTGCAGGCCAAACCTAGAGGCTAGTTAAATAGTTTAGTATTCAAGTAGTTGTCTTTTTATAATTTTATGAGACATTGTACCTTTTATTCAAATGTAAATCTTTGAATATTGTAATTAAATTTAGTTATTGTGAATGAGCATTATTTATGATTTTGAGCATTGTGGTTATACAGCGTTCTACCGTCGACACTGCGACGTAGGCTGGCTTGGACATGCGCTCGCATCCGTTTAAAAAAAAGGGGTACGGGTCGTGACAAGTTTTTTTTGGTGGCCCATGCAGGTCAGTTTTCGTAATTCATGTGAACTCGTGATAGTACTTAAGTTAGACGTACTATTGCGAGCCTGCGACTAGCAAATGCTCATTCACAATTAGGATTAATTTGATCTTTAGGAGGATGGCTAGGACTAGGAGTCCCTAAATTAATTTGACTACTGGGTAGTTAAGGTTGCTACGTAGGCCACGTGATTTAGCCAAGAATTTATTAATTTTAAAACACTATTAGGCAACTGAGGGAATTTCCATAGATGCACTATTGCATTTTATATGACGAAAGGATCCAAGGTGGGTAGACTTTCGCTGGTAAATTGGGACTTCCTAGAATCCAACCTTGATCAATTATTTTGCTCTTTCTAACTATTACCATATCATAAGTCCAAATTGCCTATTTATTTCACATTTTGACATGAGGAATTACCTTTTATTCTAATTTGTTGTCCAAATATGAATCTCAAGTTAGTTATTACATTAAAGTTTTCCCCTCTATCATTGGGTATCCACAAAATGGGATTATAATATTTATACTTCTTCTGTCTTCAATAATTTTCCTAATCAATCTTTCTATTTCCAAGAATTGGGACTGTTAATCGTGCCTAATGATCTTTTGTTAATCCTATTTCGGTTATATCCTTAAGCATGCTTAGATTTTAACCTTGATTAGATCCTTGACCATATAATTTGGTCATATCTTGATCATACCTAAAATGATCAATCGTGCTAAACCAAATTCCATGATCATCCTTAAATAAAAAATTAATTGCGACCCAACGTTTTGAATATTTCGGATCGTGCCAAGGGCGCATCCTTCCTTATTCGATTCTATCCACAATTACGCTTATCAAATTTTGGATCGTATTACTTCTCTTGACTATTAGTGCCTAGTCCTATCCTTTGAAATTTTGAAGACGAAATTTTCTAAGGTGGGTAGATTTGTAAGCCCACTTTTCGATTCTTTTAAACTTTTATTTATTTATGTAGCTAGGAAATAATTTTTGATTTAAATTCTATTATAAATGTTTGAAAGGAAAGGAGATTTGCCAAAATTTTCTTTTAAAAGAAATTTTTATAATTACAGAAATAGACTTTTAAGAATTATAAATTATTACCAATTATTTCTACGATTTTAATTTATAACTACATTTGAACGGTATCAAATATTACTTTATATTCTTATGGTGACAAAATATTAGATAAATATTTACTAAATTAGTTTTGATCTATGACAATATATTATTTGAGAATACTTAGTATCTATTTAACTTTTATTACTATTATCAAGTATTATGTTTAGATTTGGTCAAAGGTATTTTTAAATAGTATTAATAAAATCTAAAATTATTTTTAAATCATTATGGATTGATTTTGAGTTGTTGGATTCAATATTTATTTAAACCTTAGAAGAATCTGATCATCCTAGTGCTTCCCTAATTGGGATTCCCCAACTCCTATATAGAGGAGCATCCCTCTAATTTATCTCTACAATTTTCAATTCCCAAATCAAATTCCAAATTCCTAGTCCCCAAAATTCCTAATCATCCAAATCCTTAAACCAATTTCCTAATCAAGAACCCTAACCCTAGTCCCTAATTTCTAAAACCCCAATCCTAACCCTAATTTTTTTTTCTTCTTTTTCTCTCATCTATTTGAATCAATATTTTCTTCTCATTAAATCTTCCTGCCTTTCCACTGAGTTACCAAGTCCATCTATCCTGGTAGTCCTTGAATTCAAGGACGAATTTATTTCTAAGGTGGGTAAATTTGTAACTCCTCTTCCCGAAAATTTTAATTTTTATTTTATTTTACTTATTGTATTTAAAGGGAATTTTCATCAATACTTGTGAATGATATTTCATAATTATTTCGGTTACCAAAAACTTTTTTTTTTAAAAAAATGGTTTGAAAGTACTAATTTGTTTTAGTAATTTTTGTATTTTATTCTTGAAATTATAAGAGATGCTTAATCATTATTTTGGACTTTCTAAATGATTTGAGTTCGAAAATGGGTTTTAAGTATAAGTATTTTATCCACGAAAAGGATTTCCAATTTATATTTAAACACGTTTTTGAAATTAATATATAATAAACTAGATTATCCCAATAGTATGAAATATTATTTAAACTAATATTTTGATAATATTAAATATTATGTTTAAATTATTATGTTAATCGTTTATTTTATATAGACTTGAATTCGTATGATTCGAGCTACTAGATAATATTGAATGATCGATTTAAAGTAAATATTATTATCTACTAGTAGATTTATAATTAAATCAATTTATTTTAAAAGTTTATATGAATTTAAATAAAAGGGAAAATTTATCCGAATGATTCGTAGTCCTTATCTAACCAGTTAGATTTTATAAACAATTTAAATATGAATTTAAATAAAAGGGAAAATTGTATATATATAAACAATTTTTGTTAATTTTGGGTCTCTAATATTTAGTTAGATTTTATTTATTTGGGCCTGTGGGCCTTATCCAAATTATGTGATAAATATATTTGCATATTTGGACTTGGGCTTATAATATATAAATACTTGTAAGATGATGGTTATATAAAAGAATATTTAAATAGAGTTGATAAGAAAGTATTTTTATATAAGTAAATCTTAAATGAGTTTTTGAATATTTTGTAATTGGGCTTATATTTTAAATAAATAGAAATCTATATGTATTTTCTTAAATGGGTTTCAAATATTTATTATGTTTAAAATAATTTCTAAATAAGTGCATAAATATTCTTCTAAGTAAAAATATATGTTCCTCTAAATAAGAATTATCTTTTCCTAGATCCAATTCCTTTATTCTTGGCCGTAACTAATCTTCCTATTTCTTTTGTTAACTTTGGACTTCTTCACATCGACCCCAGCCAATCAGACGATTCTGGACTCAATGGAATTATCGGTTTCACCAGCTATGGACCCCAGGCGAGTATATTTATTGTCTATTTTTCGATATTGATCTTCACTATATTTCATTGATTGGACATTGGTTATGTTAGTTTATATTCTATTATAAATTGTTGAGTCGGAAATGAGAAGTATCAAGGATGTGTGATCCGACCGTAGACATTGTTTATTTTCATGCAAGTAGACCTCGTAGACATTATTTATTTTCATGCAAGTAGACCTCGTAGACATTGTTTATTTTCTGCAAGTAGACCTCGTAGACATTGTTTATTTTTCGTGCAAGTAGACCTCGTAGACCTCGCGGTGTAGTGTCCCAAACTGATCACATATCAAAGGTACTTCTAACAGTTGGGAATGTATTTTAGTTTATTTACTTGCTATTGATTTTCCGTCTTTTCTCACGTCTTTTTGCTGTTTATTTTCAGAACATATAATTGATGTCTAACCTTTGTTGTATAGTCATTTTCATTTATTGAAACTGCATTCGGTGAATTGTACTCGTTCCATCCTGACTGGGTAACCCAATATTTTTCAGGTTAGCCGCGACTACGCTTAGCATTGGGAAGACGAGTGTACCTGCAGGCCAAACCTAGAGGCTAGTTAAATAGTTTAGTATTCAAGTAGTTGTCTTTTTATAATTTTGTGAGACATTGTACCTTGTATTCAAATGTAAATCTTTGAATATTGTAATTAAATTTAGTTATTGTGAATTAGCATTATTTATGATTTTGAGTATTGTGGTTATACAGCATTCTACCGCCGACACTGCGGCGTAGGCTGGCTTGGACATGCGCTCGTATCCGTTTTTTAAAAAAATGGGTGCGGGTCGTGACACATTCAGCACCAGCAGCATGCCAGAGGAGGTCAGCAGGGGCTAGCATTCGTCATAGCAGCTGAGGAGTCCGAGCCAGTAGGAGATCTTATAGCAGGTTCTATTTTTATCGACTGTTTTCCCGCATTTGCATTATTTGATTCGGGTGCTTCCCATAGCTTTGTGTCTGTATCATTTGCCATTAGACACCAGCTTTCTTCTGAACCATTGCCTAGGACTTGCAAGATCACAACTGGGGGTGGCATTATCCTCGTCCATGATGTTTGCAAGGATCGGAGAGTAGATTTGGGAGGCCGAAAATTGGATGTGAGTCTGCTCGTAATGCCATTACCGAACTACGATATTGTACTCGGTATGGATTGGTTGAGCAGGCACAATGCCAGTATAGATTGTCGTGGTGGTAGAGTTCTTTTCAGCATGCCAGAAGAGCCAGAGTTCGAGTTCACCTGGCGGGAGTCAGAGCAGGGCAGCGGAGTTTTCTGCGGAGTTTCAGCAGAGGAGCGGAGCGTGCCACATCCACTGATAGCTGAGTTTATGGATGTGTTTTCGGAGGAGTTGTCAGGGTTGCCTCTGGACAGGGATGTGGAGTTCTCTATAGACTTGATACCCGGCGCAGAGCCGATATCTCAGCATGTCTATAGAGTGAACAACAGTGAGCTTGTGGAGTTGAAGAAGCAGGTGGATGAGTTGCGAGATAAAGGACTTCATCCGATCGAGTTCTTCACCGTGGGGTGTACCAGTACTCTTTGTACCGAAGAAGGATAGGTCGGTATGGATGTGTATCGACTACAGGGCACTCAACAGCCTCACGATCAAGAACAAGTACCCGCTGCCGAGGATCGATGACCTATTCGATCAGTTGACCGAAGCGAAGGTATTCTCCAAAATTGATCTGAGGTCAGGTTATCATCAGGTGAAGGTGAAGAAGGAGGATATTTCGAAGACAGCTTTCAGGACTCGGTATGGCCAGTTTGAGTTCATGGTAATGCCGTTTGGGTTAACTAACGCCCCGACGGTGTTCATGAACTTGATGAACAAGGTGTTCCACCAGTACTTGGACAAGTTCATGGTGGTGTTCATCGATGACATCTTGGTATATTCGAAGATCCTAGAGGAGCATGTGGAGCATTTGAGAGTGGTTCTGGAGACTCCCAGGAAGGAGCAGCTTTATGGCAAGCTCTCGAAGTGTGAGTTCTTCTTGGATCGAGTTGATTTCCTAGGTCATGTTGTGGCCGGGGATGGGATCTCAGTCGACCCGAAGAAGATCAGAGCAGTCGAGGCGTGGATAGCACCGTGTTCAGTTGCAGAGATCAGGAGCTTTCTGGGATTGGCAGGATACTACAGGAGGTTTGTTCAGGATTTCTCCTGGATTGCAGAGCCATTGACTAGGCTGACCCGCAAGGACGCAGAGTTTGTCTGGTCAGAGGAGTGTCAGGTTGCTTTTGATGAGTTGAAGAAGCGACTGACGACAACCCCAATTTTGATATTGCCATCCAGTGACGCCTCAGGGAAGGGTTTGGGTTGTGTCTTACAACAGCATGGGAAGGTGATTGCCTATACATCCAGGCAGTTACGTCCGTATGAGAAGAACTACCCTACCCATGATTTGGAGTTGGCGGCAGTTATCTTTGCTCTAAAGTTGTAGAAGCACTATCTATACGGAGAGCGTGTGGAGATCTTCAAAGACCACAAGAGCTTGAAGTATGTATTTACACAGAAAGAGCTCAACATGAGGCAGCGCAGATGGTTAGAGTTGATGAAGGACTTCGACATTTTATTGCAGTACCATCCAGGGAAGGCCAACGTGGTTGCCGACGCCTTGAGTAGGTTGTAGGAGCGTAAAAAGTACTTCAAAGACCACGTCAAAGAAGTTGAGAACTTTACGCAATTCAAACTGAGTCAAATTCAGACTCTACGCGAGCTACTCTCTACGCATGCTATATGAGAGAAGCTTTTTACGCGAGAGTTATCCTTCACTTTTTACGCCGGGGACAGACTGTTAGGCCGTATTTAATGCAAGTAATTTGATCTGACACAATGATTTTCTGACAGCAGGATTACACAGAAGCCGAGGAAATCTTTTCACGAAACCCAATACTCGTCGTATAGTGTGTAGATGAGGCTACTTTACGCTCAATAAAACTGCTTCTTTTACGCACGATAGTTATTCGAGCTTTTACGCTCAAGGCTATTGTGGGCGTAAAGTCTATTTGGGCTACTTTTTACGCTCAAGACTATTTTTTTAGCCACTTTACGCGGGAAGTTTATTTTGAGCTATTTTACGCCAGTTTGCCACTTTACGCTAGGAGCATATTTTGGGTCATTTTTACGCTCGATCTTTCCTGGCTGGTTGAGAACGTGGTTTGCTTACGTGGCTTTCATGCCACACTTATCGAAGAACGTGTGTACGTGCTTTCTCCATTTTGTTGAAGTAGTGGGACACGTGTCACCATGCGTAGAGATCAAAACTCTACATGGGACACGTGTCAACGTACGTAGAGGATGATTTACATCGTGGGTGACAGTTACTAGCGTAGAGACCCAATTTTGTTGCTTTTTACGCACAAAAGGTTAAGTCTATAAATAGACTTATTTTTCACATAGACATCATCAAGAGATCAACAGAGAGACATGAGAGGAGATTCTGAGAAAGCTCATACTTCCAGAGTGATATTCCCAGAAGCATTTCTTCAACTTTTTTTCAAGAACATGGTGAAACAAAGCAAGAAAGCATTCGACTGTGCCATCAGTGCCGTTGTTCGATACCTTTCCGGTGACTTAGTTCTTCCGATTGTTCGTCTTTTTCAAGTATTTTTCTTCATCATCATCGTATGGTCCAAGGAACAAAGTGATCGCTCTCAGATCAGACTTCCATAGCAATACTTTCCAGAACAATTTGTACTTCTGTACCTTTTCTAGTTTTCTTTCAAAAGCCAATTTTAGGCATTTTGTTAAGTGAAACAAAATGAAGACTTTGCTGGGGACGACCTTCTCCTCTGACGAGAAGACAATTGCTCAATATGATGATGTGTCGGTCGGATCGACAAAGAAGACTCTGGTTGTGCACTTCGACCAGACTGCCTACGAAGAAATGCTCCGAACTGGGGGTAGTACTCGCTGCTCCAATGTTCAAAAATCGCGGAAGGCGCGAAAAGTTTGGATTCCCAAGTCCAAAGCATCCTCGGATCTCCCTGCTGTCTCTGAAGGCAAAGGAATCCTTCCTACTCCTGTGGTGGAGGCTCCCGTCTGTGACGAGGCAATCTCTACTTCGGTGATACGCCCTGAGCGTAAAAATCAAGTTTTACGCTCTGAGCGTAAAAATTAAGTTTTACGTTCCGCACGTAAAAATCAGTCTTCCGTCTATGACGTGGCAGACTCTCATGTTTTACGCTCTGTACGTAAAATCAGTCTTCCGTCTGTGACGTAGCAGACTCTCATGTTTTACGCTCTGTGCGTAAAAAGCAGTCTCCCGTCTGTGACGTGGTAGACACACAAGTTTTATGCCCCGCGCGTAAAAATATGTCTCCCGTCTGTGACGTGGTAGACACACAAAATTTACGCTCCACGCGTAAAGGAAAATCTTCCGTCTGTGACGTGGCAGATACTCATGTTTTGCGCTCTACGCGTAAAGGTAAATCTCCTGTCTGTGACAGTGTAGATAAAATTAACAATGATGCCTTTACATCTAAAGTGAATTTACCTGCACGCATGCAACGTAAAAATATTGTTGGTAAAACTTCGGTTCTCCACCAACAGTCTTCTTACACTGATTTACGCAAGGTACCAAACCTACAAATTACGCGTAATGCTGATGGAGTTCTTTATGCTCAAAAATCTCAGGATTTACGCACGCAACTCCAAGCGCATAAAAATGTACAGTTTGGTTCTATTAATGCAGCCAGTAATCTTCTTTATACACAAGAGACTAAACGTTTCTCTACCCCAAATGTAATAAAGAAGACTACTCCCTCTACTCCTTCTGATTTACGCGAGTTGCTAGTGTAAAAATAGACAATCTCCTGTGACACTCTCCCAAGAAAATTATTATTGTGAGTGTCACCAGATTGTAATCAAGTATTGCTGTGCGGCTTCTAAACGGTCAGTTTTTGACCGATTAAGCTATAATGAGCTTCAGCAGCAAGTTGATGACCAAGAACATGAGTTGTTATATGCATCAGTCAACATGACATTCATACCAACAGAGGACGACGTCCAAGACACAATTCGTCCCAGACTCCTGGTCAACAACAGTTCAACAGACTTCTTGATTCCTTTGAAGGAGTATATCAGAATACTCGATTAAGAAGACAAAGACAGTTGCAGACTTCTGATTCAGAAGCTGGGGGTACTCAGTCTTTTGAGTCCGAAACTGATAATGTCGATTCATACCTCTATACAAATCCCTCTGTATCTTCAAGAGAGGTTGAATCCTATGCTATTGGAGATGAACCGGAGACGTCATCTGCTAATACAGAACAACGTCTCTCTGCCGTTGAGCAATCATTGAAGGACATGCTTATCATGATGCAAAGTATGCATCAAATAATAATGACTCAGCAAGCTGCTCAGCCGGCAGTAGTAACACCGGTGCAGGTAGCAGCACAAACTCAAGATAGTCAAGGGGTTGATATACCTTTGAATAATCAAGAGCCTGTTGTCAATCAAAATTCTGCATCTCCAGATCCTATCATTCCAGAAGATGTACCACCTCCGGTGGGGGTCACGGTACATCCAGCAACTATTCAATCGAATGTGCTTCCTCAAACCAGTAAAGCTATTCAAGCAGTGTGTGAGCTAAAAGCACAATTTGAAGTTCTGAAGCACAAGGATCAACTCCAGAGGTTAGGGATTAAGCAACCTTATCCTCCTCATTGGAATGACGTACCCTTTCCTCCGAAATTTAAGCCACAATCGATGGTATTATTTGATGGAAAGGCTTCTCCTAGTCAGTATATCAATTACTTTGATATTATGACCGTGCATCTGCAGAAGAATGATGCTTTTCTTACCCGAGTTTTCATCGGGTGCCTGACGGGTTCAGCTTACGACTGGTATCGCAGTCTACCCGAAAATTGCATTTCGTCTTTTGACGAATTCAAAGCAATGTTTCTTTCCCATTTCTATGAGGGAGGCACGGACATGAACATGTCCTCCTTAATAGAAATCAAACAAAAGGAGAAGGAAGATACTCGGACGTTCATCGAACGTTTCCGACAAGCAACTTTGAAGATGCCTCCGGGTATGCCAGATTCAACATTGATTGATACGTGCAAAATGAATCTGCGACCATCTATTGCTGTCTTTACGGGCTCCTAATTCACAGATTGGGCCTCATTCATTATAGCAGCAGTTTCAGCCGAGACCAATGGTAGGCTGGCTCGTGAACACGGGATGATATTTGCCTCAGAGGATAAAGGAAAGAAAGGCTCTTCTGGTAATAATTCCGACAATCGTAATAGGAAAGGGAAGAAAACCCTAGTGGTTAATCTTTCAAAACCCAAAACGACGCCGAATAATCAGGAGTCTTCCAAGCCAAAAGAAGAATACTCTTTTGATGACAGTGATATCCCAGGGATATTTCAATATCTGGTAAAGAGTGGCAAACTCCAGATTCCGGAGCCAAAGAGGCCTAATAAGGTGAATCTGACCGACAATCCCAATTATTGTATCTATCACAGATACATAAATCATCCTACCAAGGCTTGTTATGTCTTGAAGAAGAAAATCCAGGAGCTGATAAATGCCAATGCCATCGCTTTAACTAACGATGAGCATACGGTCACAACCAATATGGTTTCTCTTCAATTTTGAGGTTTTCCTCCACAACAAGTCCCAGATGGAATTGTCCCAATTCCAAAGGCGACGATGAAGATTATGAATATCCCGTCTGCCAAAGAGCAAAATGAAGGACTTTTACCTCTTACACTGAAAAATGGTGAAATCATGTGGGTACACCCTGATTTAGTACCTGAAATGGAGAATGAAGGTAAAACTTCAAATTCCTAGAAGGGTAAAAAAGTCAAAAGCTGTAATAAGATTTCTTATGTTTTAACCCCAGACCATGATGATTTGGATCATTTATGGGGTGGCATTCCTTTGGAGGATAGATTGAGGAGTTTGAATATATGCCCTCCAAGTTTGGCTCCTCCTACCAAACTCAGACTTACTCATCAGCAGTGGTTAGCTATGAATAGTGTCCCCTTATACAGGGCACAACAGGTCTTTGCTGCTTATGAAAAAGCTTCTACAGAGATTTTTCCTCGTGTCCCGAATACTCCTTCTCATGTGGCTATAGAGGTTTCTATTTCTTCTTCTACAGAAGTCTCTATGTCTCCTTTTCCTGTGGTTACAGAGGTTTCTGTCTCTTCTTCCTCTGTTAAACCATTTATTGAAAGTCTACTGCCCATTCACTTGTACAGTCAACAATCAGTCCATCTCATGAAAAAGATGGGCTACGACTTTCAAAAGGCAGAAGGTTTGAATTATGATAAAGGAATGCGACTTCCTTTACAAATTCAAAGTCAAAAATCCACTGTTGGATTGGGTTCTGAGGTTCCTCATAAAAATCCTCGTAAGAAAAAGACTAAGGAAAAAAAGACTAAATCCTGCAATATGGTACTTCATTCTCCTGAGTCCGAAGAAGAAACCTTTGCTGGTACGAGATCTGGGAAATAGTACCACAAAGATTATGAGGGATCTTCCAAAGGAGCAGAGGGCATAGTTGAAACATTACCAATTCAACCATCTCCTGTTCCTGCTAAACCATCTGTGGTTGAAAAAGGGAAACAGAAAGCAGTACGCTTTGACGTCCCATTGAAATCTGCTTCAAATCAAGGGGTGGTGATGAAGCCCTACAAATTTGATATTCTAGCCCAGTTAGCTAATACTCCGGCTAGACTCTCTATCTTCGAGCTGCTTCGTCTTTCTAAAGAAAGCAGGGAGACTCTGAGTGAAGCTTTGCTACAAGCAGACTCATGCTTAGCTCAACTCAAGAGTCCTGACAATACACCAGTGTCGTGTCCACAATATCATAGTGTGATGGAGGCAATTCCTAATATTACCTTCACACAAGAAGATATGTTGTTGAAGCATAATAAGCACGACATGCCTTTGTGCTACACTGGGTATATTGAATCCACTGAAATTGACAGAATTTATATTAATCCTGGGTCTTCTATTAGCATTATTCTTCAGAGTATGCTAAGACCTTTGAGGATTCCTGCTAGTGATTTGACTTACACTAGTACCACAATAGTTGGTTTCAACTCTGGCAAGAGTAAACCACTGGGGAAGATTCGTCTGAAGATTCAAATTGGTGATTTTCGAACTATGGCGACATTTTATGTTATCAATTCAGATGTATCTTACAACATCCTTCTCGGAAGACCGTGGATACATGAACATAACATTGTGCCTTCAACTCTCCATCAATGCTTCAAGTACGTAGATTCCCAAGGGGTTGTAAAGACTGAGTTTACTGATATCAATCCTTTCAAGGGTGTTGAAGCCTATTTTTCTGACTCAATGCTCTACAAACAAGAGCATGTGAAGGAGATATCAGATATGGCTGAAGATCGATCACCTGCTGAAGATCAATCTGTCAATAAAGATCCTCTGGAAGAGCAACCTTTGAAGATTAAAGTCAAAGGTCGAATCCAACCCCAATCTGTCAATGACCAACCTCTGATGATCAAGGTCAAAGGAAGAACTCGAGCTTCATCTGAGGAATCAGTGAGTATTCCTGCCAAGAGCCAAGTTCAACCTCTCATGATCAAAGTCAAGGGACGTACTTCTCGTACGAATGATCCAGAACCACCACTGATCATCAACCTTGGCAAGTCTACGCAGAAGACGGATGACGGTCCGTTAATGATCAATCCGAAGCGTAGCAGTCAAATTATAAATGATGTAAATATTGATCATTTTGTACTTTCTAATATTAATGAAGATTTTCTTTTTGAGTATATGGCTGTCAAATTTATTGAAAGAATGACTTTATCTTCTGATGATCAAAGTCATCAATATAAAGATGACATAGATACAGAGGAAACCTTATACATTGATCATAAGAAAAATTCCTTTCCTTCTCATGTTGATGTAGGACCTTATGCTCAAAGGTTCTTAACATCTTCTCCTTATCTTCTTCCTGTAGCCGCTTTATCACAAGCTTGTGTAACTTATAGACGTCACGAAGAATCTTATTTCGTGATTCCGTCTGATAAGAAAAATAAGCGCCAAATTGTGTTTGGCCTGGCTAGAAACATCCCTGTTACTCAGACAGATGATCTCAGAGAAAAAGATAAAGGAAGAATCCGAATTGACAAATATAGTCAACAATCTCTTAAGATTATCCAGAATATGGAATATGATTTGAAGAAATCTAATTCATCGAATCAGATACACCCCACATGTATAAAGAAAATATGGAAGAATGTTCTTCCAGTTTTTTACAATCCTCATATGCTGGAGGAGACTATTATGATGAATCTGAATGTGTATTCTCGGTTAACATGGTTCAAACTGATGGTGAATCTGAGCCATTTGAGAATAACCCTTGGGCACAGCAAATGGACACTCAATGGAAGCTTCGTTTTGAACAACGACAGCCACCTACAGAAGATGAGATTGTCCAGATTGATGTTGGAGACGAAACTACGTCCAAGCCAATATTCATCAGTAAAAACCTTTCCGAAGATGAAAAGGAAGAGTTGATTCAACTGATTAAAGAATATATTGATATCTTTGCATGGAGTTATGAGGATATGCCGGGTTTAGATCCTAAAGTAGCTACTCATAAACTTAATATTCTTCCTAATGTCAAGCCTGTAAAAAACAACAGCGGCATTTTCGACCAGACATGATGGATGCAATTGAAGCAGAAGTCAAAAAGCTGATTACATATGGCTTTGTTCGTGAAGAACAACACCCATACTGGGTTGCCAACATTGTTCCCGTTATGAAGAAGAACGAAAAAGTCCGAGTTTGTATAGTTTTTTGAGATCTTAATGCAAAAATACATGTAATTTTGAACGCATGTCTTTCATGGACGGATTTTTAGGATACAATCAAATTAAGATGCATCCGGGAGATGAGAAGCATACTGCTTTTCGTACACCCCTTGGTGTCTACTGCTATACGGTTATGCCGTTTGGTCTGAAAAATGCCGGTGCCACGTATCAACGGGCTATGAGCAACATCTTTCAAGAACATCTACGGAAAATAGTTGAATATTATGTAGATGACATTGCTGTCAAAAGTCGATCAAAAGATGATCACATTCAAGACTTGAAGACAGTATTTGAGTTGATGCGTCAACGTCAACTGAAGATGAATCCCACTAAGTCTTTCTTAGGGGTGTCCAGTGGCAAGTTTTTGGGATTTGTCATTACTTCTCAGGGTATTCATGTTGATCCTGACAAAATCAAAGCGATTCTTGAAATGCGTCCTCTACGCAATCAAAAAGAACTCCGTGGCTTCCAAGGTCGCATCGCTTATATCAGAAGGTTTATATTCAATCTTTCTGGGAGATGTCAACCTTTCTCCCGTCTATTAAAGAAAGGTGTATCGTTTGTCTGGGATGAAGCATGTCAGAAAGCCTTCAATGACATCAAGCAATACCTTATAAATCCACCTGTTCTGGTACCACAAGTGGTAGAAAGACCATTTTTGCTATATGTTCGAGCCTTAGATTATTCACTTGGTGCTCTTCTTGCACAGAAAAGTGATATGGGTTATGAACAGGCAATTTATTATCTTAGCCGAATGATGGTTGGAGCTGAACACAGGTATACTCCTATAGAAAAGGAATGTCTGGCCTTAGTTTTTGCTGTTCAAAAGACACGACATTATGTGTCAGGGCAGACTATTCATGTCATATCCAGAATAAATTCTATTCGGATATTGATGAGAAAACCGAGCATTCTTAATTCTAGGTTAGCCACCTGGGCAATGTTGCTTACTCCTTATGATATGGTCTATGTACCTCAAAAATCCATAAAGGGTCAAGCATTAGCTGATTTCTTAGCAGCTCACCCTATACCTGAGACATCGAAACTATATGAGGACATTCCAGATGAAGTCGTGGATTGCAACATGACTTTGAAGGATGACATTTGGCAACTATACTTTGATGGAGCATCACAGGTTGGACCTAAAGGTAATATCGTCTCAGGAGTAGGCATCGTCCTAGTCTCTCCTGATAAAATGGTCATTTACCGTGCTTATTCTCTTAATGAGCCATGCTCAACAATGTGGCGTAATACAATGCTCTACTAATCGGTCTCCAAGTAGCAAAACAACTGGACATTGAGTTCCTGGAAGCTTATAGAGATTCTCAACTGATTATTAATCAGGTTAGAGGGACATATGAAGTCAGAAATCCTGACCTCATTCCTTATCATCAAGTGGTAATCGAATTGGTCCTTTCATTCAAATGATTCTTTATCGAATTCACCACGTTTTCAGAATTTGGAAGCTGATGCTCTGCTAGTTTAGCTGCAGACTTAGCTGTTCCAATTAGAAGACAAAACACCATTACTTTGTTGGATTGAGACTTATTCTGTGTCAAGAATAATCTGCATATTGAACAGAGTTATACTACAGAATCAAGTTCCCAGCAGAGGGATTGGAGAAGTCCATTAATTGATTATGCGGTTCATGGGATTTTACCTGAAGATCCAAAAGAAGCTGCATCAATCAAGAGACGATCATTTTGATTCTATTATGATTCTTCTTTACATATGTTATATCGTCGTTCTTATGACGGACTTTTGCTACGTTGTCTCTCTGGGAGTGAAGCCAAACAAACACTCCGTGAAGCTCATGATGGTGTTTGCGGTGCTCATCAACCTGGTCCGAAATTATAGGACCGCATTCGAAGAATGGGGTATTATTGGCCTTCCATGATATCAGATGCTGTAGATTATGCCAGAAGATGTAAAGCATGTCAGATTCATGCTGATTTTATTCATCAACCATCTGAATTCCTACATCCTACAGCAGCTTCTTAGCCTTTCGAAGCTTGGAGCATGGGTATTATGGGTCCTATTAACCCTCCTTCTGTCAAAGGACATCGGTTTATACTGGCTATAACCGATTACTTTTCTAAATGGGCGGAAGCAGTTCCCTTTGTTGAAGTAAAAACATCAAATGTGGTTAGTTTCATTAAACATCTTGTTATTTATCGTTTTGGAATTCTCCGACGGATAATTCATGACAATGGACCACAATTTGCCAGTCAGGCATTTTATCGATTCTGTGATAAGAATCGGATCCAAAATCTGGCTTCTATGGCTTATAATCCAGCTGCTAATGGTTTGGTCGAAGCCTTCAACAAGACGATCATTAAACTTCTCAAAAAGTTCGTTTCTTCTAATAAACGTGATTGGAATGAAAAACTTGGAGAATGTTTATGGGCTTACCGAACGACAGTCCGAACTCCTACTGGTTTTATACCATTTTTACTGGTTTACGGATGTGAGGCTGTTCTTCCACTGGAAATCCAGATTCCATCTCTTAGAATAGCCATTGCTAATGAGCTAACTACAGAGAACAATGATCGCTTATGACTCCAAGAACTTGAAGGATTGGACGAGAAGCGTCTTCAAGCACAACAGCACATTGAGCTATATCAAGCCCGTATATCTCAAACTTTCAATCGTAAAGTTAAAAAAAAGGTATTCAAAATCGGTGAACTAGTTCTAGCTGTTCGAAGACCGATGGTGATGACTCATAAGAGCAAAGAGAAATTCCAAGCAAAATGGGAAGGCCCTTATGTCGTCGAGACCGTCTTCTCTAATGGTGCCTATAGGTTGTCTAAACCTAATGGAGATTTGCTCATGATGCCGATTAATGGCAAATTCTTGAAGAAATATTATGTTTGAATTTCTTCTTTATTCCCCAGCTACCAATGTTTGGTTGAGCTGATTTCTATTCTCCTTGAAGAGAATTTTGATCTTCTATCTTAAAAGTTGATTAAAAAGTGAGATTTATTATTTATCATATTTTCATGACCTCTGAATAAATATTAAGTCTACTTCTTTTCCTATCTATCATGTCCACTTGACCTCTGAATAGATATTAGTCTATTTTTCTTTGAGTTGTCATGATCTGTCACGTTCATATTACCTCTGATAGTATCGTATACTCTAAACAGAAAACGATATTCATTATCTATCATGTTCACGTTACCTCTGGATAGGTATAATTTATTAAGTTTAGAAGACTTGTCACGTTCATATTACCTCTGATAAGTGTTTTCTATCTCATACCTATTGTTTAATTTCAAAATAAATGATAGGATCACAAAATAAATATTTTATTCATTTCTTGTAAACATTACAGAATGGAAAAGATAGAAGATTACAAAAGCTCTTTATTTGCCTAAGGCGGGGCAGAGACATCTTGAAGTAATTTCTGTAGCTTCGCTAGACACTTGTCACGGGAGCTCAATACAGTTTTAGCAGCTACGGAGCGTCGAGCTTCGGGAGTACAGATGTGAGAAAGTTCAGCAAAAGTGACTATCATCTTGTCCTTGGCTTCGTCAAGGGTTTTGATGGTAGTCTCAGCTCCAAAGACTTGTTCTTCCAAAATCGAGCTCTGTGTAAGCTGCTGGTCTCGAGCTAATATCAACTGCTCCTTCTCTGCCTTCAAACGAGCTAGCCCAGCTTCGACTTCGTGAATTCTATCATTCTGTTGATGAATTCTTATATTCGAAGCTTCATAGGCTTTTCTCTGGATATCCAGCTGGGGCTTCGCTCCAGTCAAAAAAGCCTTTTCTTTGGCCACCTTGATGCTGTACTCATGGAGGGCCTCATTAAAATTCGTCTCCCGAGCAAGGTATTCAGCCGATAAGGCGTCATACTCCTCTTGGATGAGACTTTCAATGGTTTCACTTGACAGCTTTAGATATTCTTTGATGGGCTGTTCAAGTCCCTCCACGATTTTCTCCAATGCCGCTGCTCTCGCCGCATCATTGAACATGGCGACATTTCTGATAGTAAGAGCAATCGTCGCCTTCAAGCTCTCATAATTGAGGCCCTTATTCAGGACCATCTTGATTAAAGCTGCTAAAGTCTTATAAAAAGTCTCAGTATGAATCTCAACTAAGAGATTCATTTCTGCACTTGAGCTCGGTGTTGCGGCGATGTCTACCAAATCTCTTCTCTGAAGACTAGGAACAGATGATGCCTTGGTAGCAGGCTGAGATGAAGATATTGTTGTCACTGCTACCATGGCCAACTGATTCCCAGGAGCTTCAGGAACAGTATCTTCATCATTTGTTACTCCAGCCATTTTTGGAGCTAAAACTACTTGAGTTTCGGTGGCGGTGATTTGTGTGGGCAGAGTGGTAGTTATAGCAGCTAACTCCGGTTCAGGCATTGTCTCTTCAGGAACTTGTACTGGATCGGTAGTAATAGCAGAGGATGCTATTACAACTTCCCCAGCTTCAGTTGGTGACTTGAGTATGCCTTCATCACCTTCTTCAGCTATTGGCTCTGCAGGATCTTCAAGTATTTCAGTTGTAGTGAGTCCTTCTACAACTAATTCTTCATTAAAGTCTAATTCTTCTTCAGTAGCTTCTTCATCATCTACAGTAACTTCTACTGTAGTTTCTTCTTTATCCTTGTCTTCAGCAGGAGGGGACACTTCTGGCTGAGCCTGTATTTCTGGCTCTTGTTGTACCTCCATAGATGGAGGACATTCTTCCTGAGTCTCCACTTCGGGCTCTCGCGGTACTTCTTCTTGAGCATCTTCTTCTTCTGAAGAAGAAGCCTCCTCCTCAGACTCCTCGTTTTCCTCATAAATATCTTCTTGAGGAGGAGGAGGAGCCACAAGCTTTGGGGCAATGATAACACCTACAAAAATTAAACAAAATAAGTTAATATACAAAAATCATAGTTTTGTATGGATTTTGTATAAATTATATTTACCTGGAGTATGTGTAGGACGTGCCAAGTACGCGTCATAATCCCCAGTCCAATCCTTATCATCAAAATTAATAGCTGGTTCATCGGATGGGATGGGCTCTTGATCAACAGTATGTACTGGAGCAACATCCTCAACAACTTGTGCCTTTTGTGGCAAAGTCATATGAAGTGCTGAGCTGAGACGTCCCGGAGATAGGACTACCGCAGGTGCTGCTGGTTGAGATGCTGAAGATCCTTCTCTAGGGTGAACTGAAGAAGATGCAACATGTTGCGGCTCATCCACCCGAGTGTCACTCTCCGGGGTAGTGGCTCTTGATCTAGAAGGTCTTTTGGTGGTAGCCTTCTTCTTCTTCTTCTTCTTCTTTTCTGGGGTCTTCTCTGGAAGAGTAACAGCTGTACCTTATTTCCGTTTTCGGGACTTACCAATAATGATAGGTTCCGCAGCTTTTTTTCCAACTCCCGTAGGGATAACTTCCAGATATTGATCTGGAACGGCAGCGTCGTCAGGTATGTCTGATGGTACCCTGACTGGCTCTTCAATATTTCCTTCCTTGGGCCATCTTAGACTACCTCTCAGGTTGTAGCCATAGGCGAAGGAGTGGATGGAAGCATAAAAGTGAGCATACGTATGAAGTATACGTAGCTCGGTGGTGCTGGTAGCAGTTGACACTTTGAATTTGGCACCGGTACAGGCGGTGCTAAAATATCTCCAACCTCTTGCCCCATCAATCAGTTTCCCATAATGACGGAAACTAGTAGAGGGATTACCAACATGAAGTTGGTCATACCCAAATTGGCGAGCGAACCTACTTGGTAGATATGGTTCAAACGCACAACTATCTTCATTTCTGTACATCAGGTGGGAGGGTCTAATGCACTGTAGCCATCTGAAAACTGGCACAAACAGTAAAGTTCTTCCTTCAACTTCATCTTCAAATTGAACGCCGAAGCAGTCGGCTGGAACTTATGGCCGGGTACAGAAAAAGTTCCAACCATAAGAATAATTTAATACTACTCGGGTATCTGCCATTGTCGTGGCAGTCCATGTAGCTTTGCTGAACTTTTGGAGGAAGACCTCCGCATCATCTCCCGGGCCTGGTGGCAACAAATTACAGTTGTGATGCAACAGCCAGCCCATCAAGTAAGTGTAGGGCATTTCTACCCTAGGGAATACGTTCCGATGAGGAGCGTTGTTGATTAGCTCCTCACCAAAAGTCCTCAGACCTGCGTTTACTCGGCACACCATTGCCGATAGCAGGTTAATTCTGACTTTAAACACCAAACGTACCGCTGGCCATAGCACGTTCCGGTGGATTCTATCAACTGTACCGGTCTTCGGTACAACCCATCTCCTCAACCATAGAGAAAGAAAGCCTGCCAACAAGGCTTTCTTGGAAATCTTCTGGCTGCCATATCTGAGGAAGCTCAAGGCTTCAGTTCCTGCAGAGAACTTCCCAGTCTTGGTGGACAAATATTTGTTCGGGAATTTGTAGCCAAGCATCATATCCCGTATTTTATCAGCAGGGATCGTTGAACCAGTGTTGATAGTTGGAGCTTTGTTCTCCTGAAATCTTTTTTTATCATCTTTGGATATCTTATCCTTATGGAAGAAGAGATATGTTGTCCACTTGTTGATGTACGCCAAATGAGATCCACTCTCATACATAGTAGTGCAAATCATGTAATGGTACATCAATTCTTTATATACCTCAACCAATTGAGGGTTTTTCTCCCTGATTTCAGCAAGTTCCCGGTTGGAGGGAACATATTCTTTTTATGGGGCTTCCCCCATTGGCAGCTTCAAGATAAATTGTATTTCGTGGAGTGCGAGACCCATTTCACCTTTTGGGGTCGCAAAAGTTCCAGTTGAACTTATATATTTCTCCATCAGAGCCATGAATAAATTACTGTTCGGTAGTATACCCTGACTAGTGGAGGCCACTGCTTCATACAGGCCGATGTCTTTCAGCCCCGTCTGGAAGTTCTTCATGATCCAAACACTAATTTGGATCCAGTTCTGGTTAAATGGAGTCAACCATCCCGGTAGCCTAGGGTTTGTCTGGGGATATAATATCGCAGCCCTTATGAACTTATTGATGAACATCTGGGTCTGCACCGGTTGGATTAAAGCCGAATCTTCACTAGGAGTAAATCCTGGCAAGAGACCAGAGAAAGGAACAACACCGCCATTGGAAACACTGACGTGATACCCCATATCGTTGGCATGATCCCTCTTGAATATGATTCTACCCGGCCTTCCATGACTGCTGGGAGTCAGATTGCACAGCATCTATCGGGGATGGGTGGCATGGATAAATACGGACAAGGGATAATCTCTATCCATGTCAGGGAGATACATTGCTCTATCTTCAGACTTGAACACCCAAGACTCCTTCTTGGGGTATGTTTTTGACTTGAAGTCTATCGCATCCCCGAATAAGAAAGCTGGTTTTGCAAATGTTGGCCATCCAGCGAGGTCAACAGTTCTCCATTAATCATGGATAGCAGCATTCTATCCCCTTGGGCAGCTATCAACTGTGCTCTCTCTACAGGGTACTCCGGATTCGATTGGGGAAACTCCACATGGGACAGGTTCTCCAAATAATTCGAGCCCACCATACCAGCTGATGAGCCAAATACTTCTGCAAGTGGGTGAATCTGCAAATCTACTACCAAAAGAAAAAAAGAAAAAAATCAAGTTAGTGAAAATCTAATTTAAAATTTTTATGCAGATAATTTGGTTTGAGTTTTACGCTAAAGACTCTGACTATGCAAACTTTACGCTTATTAAAGTTGATAAAAACTTTTAAAAGTGTAAAAGTTCTTTGTTTTACACAAAGTCTTTTACTTGTGAATTTTACGCTGGCACATGTTGACGTGAGCATATTTTAATTTTTACTTTTTACGCTGACACATGTTGATGTGAGCGTATTGTGAATTTTACGCTGGCACGTGTTGACGTGAGCGTATTTTAATTTTTATTTTTTACGCTGACACATGTTGATGTGAGCGTATTGTGAATTTTACGCTGGCATGTGTTGACGTGAGCGTATTTTAATTTTTACGCTGGCACATGTTGATGTGAGCGTATTGTGAATTTTACGCTGGCATGTGTTGACATGAGCGTATTTTAATTTTTATGCTGGCACGTGTTGACGTGAGCGTATTCTCATTTTTACGCTAGCACATATTGATGTGAGCGTATTTTGAAATTTACGCTAGCACGTATAGACGTGGGCGTATTTTCTTAATTTATGCTGATACGTATAAACGTGGGCGTATATTCTTAACTTTACGTTGACACGTATAACGTGGGCGTATTTTGTTATTTCAGTTTCTACGCTGACACGTATGACGTGGGCGTGAAATTTGAAGGTTCGAGTTTTCTTCTTCTTCTCCGGCGAACTTGTAGCCGAGATTAAGTAGGGCTTTACCCTTCATTGTTGGAGCTACGGCGGGGTTGCTCTGTTGCGGCGTCGTTGATAACTGGACGGAGGTTTTCGCACGGTCGGCCAATGACGAATCGGCGACGGGCTTCTTTTCCTTGCTGCCGGAGGCGAACTTCTTGGGAGCCATCGGATTGAAAGCAAGAGTATGAAAGAGGAAGAAGAGTAAGAGATATCGAGATTACGAGAGATAAGTAAAGTTTTATCTCTCTTCGAAAAGCTCTATTTATAGAAGAAATTTTGAATCGGTTCAAATTCCCGAATTTTACACTGACTGTTGGATATCCCAACTTTTACGCGGATGACCGTTGGATATCCCGAGTTCTACGCTGACTGTGAAATCCCGAATTTTACGCTCTTGTTCAAAGTATTTCAAATTTTGAAAATAATTTGAAAACTTTGAAGGGGGTCTTGTAGGAGCGTAAAAAGTACTTCAAAGACCAAGTCAAAGAAGTTGAGAACTTTACGCAATTCAAACTGAATCAAATTCAGACTCTACGCGAGCTACTCTCTACGCACGCTATTCTCTACGCGAGAAGCTTTTTACGCGAGAGTTATCCTTCATTTTTATGCCGGGGACAGACTGTCAGGCCGTATTTAATGCAAGTGATTTGATCTGACACAATGATTTTCTGACAGCAGGATTACACAGAAGCCGAGGAAATCTTTTCACCAAACCCAATACTCGTCGTATAGTGTGTAGATGAGGCTACTTTACGCTCAATAAAACTGCTTCTTTTACGCACGATAGTTATTCGAGCTTTTACGCTCAAGGCTATTGTGGGCGTAAAGTCTATTTGGGCTACTTTTTACGCTCAAGGCTATTTTTTTAGCCACTTTACGCGAGAAGTTTATTTTGAGCTATTTTACGCCAGTTTGCCACTTTACACTAGGAGCATATTTTGGGTCATTTTTACGCTCGATCTTTCCAGGCTGGTTGAGAACGTGGTTTGCTTACGTGGCTTTCATGCCACACTTATTGAGGAACATGTGTACGTGCTCTTCCTATTTTGTTGAAGTAGTGGGACACGTGTCACCATGCGTAGAGATCAAGACTCTACATGGGACACGTGTCAACGTGCGTAGAGGATGATTTACATCGTGGGTGACAGTTACTAGCGTAGAGACCCGATTTTGTTGCTTTTTACGCACAAAGGGTTAAGTCTATAAATAGACTTATTTTTCACATAGACATCATCAAGAGATCAACAGAGAGACAAGAGAGGAGATTCTGAGAAAGCTCATACTTCCAGAGTGATATTCCCAGAAGTATTTCTTCAACTTTTTCTCAAGAACAGGGTGAAGCAAAGCAAGAAAGCATTCGACTGTGCCATCAGTGCCGTTGCTCGATACCTTTCCGGTGACTTAGTTCTTCCGATTGTTCGTCTTTTTCAAGCATTTTTCTTCATCATCATCGTATGGTCCAAGGAACAAAGTGATCGCTCTCAGATCAGACTTCCATAGCAATACTTTCCATAACAATTTGTACTTCTGTACTTTTTCTAGTTTTCTTTCAAAAGCCAATTTTAGGCATTTTGTTAAATGAAACATAGGTATCCGGTAGCTATGTGTTTGACGATGGATCGTCACTTATTAGCAGATTTAAAGAGCTTGGGGATCGAGGTGATCGTGCCAGGAGTTCAGATGCAGATGTGGGGCCTTCAGATTCAGTCAGACTTGATGGAGAGGATCAAGTCAGCTCATTTCGATGATGTTACTCTGCGGTGTATCCGAGAGCAGGTTCGAGCATGATTGGTGGATGAGGAGTTCGTCATTGCAGAGGACGGCACATTGAGGCACGATTCCAGACTGTGTGTGCCTAGTGGAGAGCTTCGGGAGCATGATATATAGGAGGCCCATCGCTCTCAGTACTCTATGCATCCAGGTGCCAACAAGATGTATAGAGATTTGAAGGAGCATGTATGGTGGTATGGGATGAAGCGGGAAGTAGCACGCTTCGTAGCCAGGTGTCTAGTCTGTCAGCAGGTTAAGGCAGAGAGGCAGAGGCCAGGAGGACTGTTGCAGTCATTGCCCATTTCGGAGTGGAAGTGGAAGCACATCACGATGGATTTTGTTTCTGGATTGCCATGTTCACCATGAGGAAAAGACGCAATTTGGGTCATCATGGACAGGTTGACCAAATCGGCCCACTTTTTGCCATTTAAAGTGGGGACGTCTACTGAGAAGCTAGCAGAGATGTATATGCGGCAGATTGTCAGGATACACGGAGTTCCGGTGAACATTGTCTCAGATCGGGATAGTCGCTTTACTTCTCATTTCTGGTGGAGTCTGCAGACTAGTTTGGGCACTCAGCTCAAATTCAGTACTGCATACCACCCTCAGACGGACGGACAGTCTGAGAGGACTATTCAAACTCTCGAGGACATACTGCAGACTTGTGTTCTGGATTTTGGAGGATCCTGGAAGGATCACCTGCACTTGGTGGAGTTTGCTTACAACAACAGTTATCAGGCCAGCATTGGGATGTCACCATTCGAGGCACTGTACGGGCGGAGATGTCGTACACCCTTATCTTGGGATGACGTTGGAGAGCGAGCTTTATTGGAACTTGAGATGGTTGTTGACGCAGCCGAGAAGATGAAGCTCATCAGAGATCGACTTCGCGTGGCGCAGGACAGACAACGGTATTGGGCCGACAGCCACCGGAGACCTTTGCAGTTTGAGGTATAGCTTAGACTTAGGATTAGAATCTTGTTTGTTTGTGATTTTCATTGATCATGTGATTGTTATAGTTAAGATGAGACCCTGTTTGTGCTAGGTTGGTGATCTGGTGTTCTTGAGGATATCTCCGACGCGTGGTACTATTCGCTTTGGTGGAGGTGGAAAGCTTAGTCCGCGTTTCATCGGACCTTTCGTTGTCAGCAGAAAAGTAGATGATGTGTCATACAGGCAGGACTTGTCCCCTGCATTAGAGGGAGTCCACAACGTATTTTACGTGTCGAAGCTGAGACGGTACATGGCAGATTCCAGCCATGTACTGGATCATTCCGAAATTGAGGCGGGCCCTACTCTCAGTTATCCAGAGCAGCCTGTGGAGATTCTGGACCGACGAAAGAAGGTGCTGAGGAACCAGATGATATTCTTGGTTCGTGTAGCATGGAGGCATCACTCTCCAGGTGAGTCTACCTAGGAGAGGGAGGATGAGATGCGCGAGCAATACCCTTATCTTTTCCAGTCTTAAGGTATGACTTTCTATCCTCCTTGTCTATTCAGTTTTGTCTTTAGTTTTGAGGACGAAATTATTTTAAGGGGGTAGACTTGTCATGCCCACTTTTTTATTTCAAGGGTATTTTGGTAATTTTAGATTATTTTATTTATTATTGAATTCATGTGATGATATGTGGTTTGGTTTGCTGTCTAAGTAGTTTTGATGGGTTTAACTTAGCCAACCATGACCTAGAACCGTAATGCTGTATTAGAATTAGATTTATTATCATTAGAATTAATTTAAATTTTATTAGTTAATTTTAGAGTGATTAATTGATTTTTTAGCCATTTTTCTAATAGCCTTTTTAAAGCCTTTATGACTTGGGTTTACTAGCAACCTAGGGAGCCCAAGCCCATGCATCTAACCTAACCCTAATCCCCTATGCATGGCCGGCCACAGCAGTACCCTCCCCCTCTCTCATTCATTTGTGAAGCATAGCTTCCACAAGTGAAATCCTAAAAAGTTCTCCTCCTCCAAAATTCTAATTTCTTCATCTGGAGTCCGTTTCTCCCCAAACGAACTCCGTTTCACTCGTCTAGAAGAGGAGGATTTAATGGAATATTACTAACGAGGAGGCGGAGGCATTTGCTTGAGGGGAGTCGACCGACACGGCGTTCGAGGAGTTCCGTTTATTGGGTTCTCGACACTCAATAGGTAAACCCTTTTCTACCATAGTTATTCTGAATTTTCTTTCATATTTGCATCCATATAGGTACCCTAGACTTGCCCATAAAGTTTGGTTAAGTTTCGAGTTCGTTTGGTAGCGGTATCGACATGTGTCGACCCGTCAAGACACTTGTTCGACGAAATGCCGCTAAGAAACGAAAGTTGTTGTTTTTCGATTATGTCTTCGCAAACTTTTAGATAATATTATTATTAGAGACTTTTGTGAAGACGGATCAGAAATTGACGAGTTTTCAGCGTCGTTTTGGGCATCGGACGAACGTGCACCGATCCCGTGCACGAGGCCGTGCATGCCCTGCCGTCAGCGTGTTGTATCTCGATGCACAGACGATATTTTTGCCTGAAATTTCTTGAGCACATGGGGGCAACCTCTGCGCCCATGCTCCAAAAATTTAACGGCTTTTCGTTGAGCGAGCGCGGAGAAATCCGACGTGCATCGTTCAGCCTGTACAGTACATTGTGCTAAAACTTATCACTGAAACGGACTTCGTACACGCTGTCGACGTGACGAGGACCCGTTCCAGGACCTGGGACATGTAGACCTATACCTAGACTTCCCAGGGGATCAACCCCAAGTCGTGGCGTGGCCCGACGAGCGAGCCACGAGGACCGAACCGTGCGCACGAGGGCACGCGAGGGCGCGCGCGCGCAGCAGGCCGCGCGTGGTACGGGGCTGCGTGCTCACCTCGGTGCGATGTGTCACTGTGTTGTCATGTCCTAGACCTACCCCGGGACCCCATAGCTATGTGCACGAGCACAGGGCTTCTCGTTGTGTGTGCGACGCTCAATCGAGAGAGAACGCACGCATACGTGCACATTGACACGCGGTATCGGGTTTTTTCCGATACGCAATCTAAGGACACAGCACAGACACAATTTTGAACCCGGGAGTATCCGAGCGCATCACGTGGGTTGAGACCAACATGTATGCCTAGTATTCGCGAGTTGATTTGGTGTATTTTGCATTTTGGGTCGTGTTGTCGAAATGGAGTTTTTTTTTTGGTTCAAAGTTTTGGATAGAAATGTGTTTTTTCGATTCTTTGACTTTTAATCTATATTTTCTGTTTTTTCAGTTCATATATGATATTTAGAACTCGCAGGAAGTGATCAGCAGAATTTTTACCTATTTAATTGCTATTTTCAAGCATATGTGAGTTTTCTACTTGTAGGCTTAAATATATATAAGTAGTATATATATATATATATATATATATATATATATATATATATATATATATATATATATATATATATATATATATATATATATATATATATATATATATGCGCTGTTTTGGAATGAGGTTCAGTTTTTCCAGATTCTTGAGTCTCTTCGGATTGAGAGATCGATCCGTTTCTCACAAGTGCATCCCTATACATGTATATATAATATATATACCTATGCATAGCCTATATATATGTAAGTTTATATATGTAAATACTTGTGTAATATAGTTTTGAGTAGAAATTGATTTGGGGCTGTTTGATTCCAGAATTCTGGAGTCTAACAATAGCCCGTATTTTTCACACCACCATTCTTCCTTTATGGTATATATATATATATATATATATATATATATATATATATATATATATATATATATATATATATATATATATATAAATATGTGTGAAAAAAAAAATATATATAAATATGTGTGTGTATGTGTGTGTGTGAGTATGTGAAAGTCTATATATATATATATGTATATATATATACATATATGCTTTTGGTTGATAGAATATAGTTTATGTGTGTTGTATGTTAGTGTTTGTGACCATTGGAGTATTGGAACAGATTAGGATCGACCTAAAGACCTTAGTTTAGTCGAGTTGACCAAGTTGACAAAAGTCAACTTTGGGTCAAACTTGATCCAATTCAACTCAAACGAACTTAGAATGACCTAGAAACTTGTGTGTGACCTAAAAATTAGTAAACGGACTAGTTGACCTTGAGTTGACCAGGTTTGACTAGAGTTGACCAGTTTGACCAAAGTTGACCAAGGGTTGACTTTGACTTAGATGGACCTAGAATCATGTAGAAGTGAATTGTAGGCATTTCTTATGATATGTTAGACCTTGTTGTGACTTTTGGTTGTTTTAAATAGGTTTACATCACTCCAGTACAGTTACACATTCTCATCAGCAGCTCAGATTGTCAGACGAGTACATTCTCTGACCGTTTCATTCTTGCTTGGACATATTTACTTGTTATAGACTAGTTTACTTGTTGCTGTTACGATATATCACGGATTAGTAGTATATGGATCTCTTCATGGGATGTTATCCCCTCGGATACATCGAGTATATTATGCTCAAGTACATTATCATATGCATCGTCTACTCATTGTATTCGTACTTATTCATGTATACTCATGTGACATTCATGTACACTCATGATCATGTGAGCCTTCATATATATTCCAGTGCACATGTGGACTAGCTATCCATGTGACGCACTACTTTCATGTGCAATAACATAACCTGGACAAATCTTTGTGTACTGATTGGGGCAGGAGGAGTATTTATTTAGTTATGTGATCTATACCCTTGTCACGACCCGCACCCTAGAGTCAGGGCACGAGAAGTGGGTACGTCTAGCCTACGCCGCAGTGTCGGCGGTAGAACGCTGTCCTAGGTTAATCATCTAACAATATAAAGTACCTGTACAGTTTATACTCTCCGAATGGAGGTGACAAACAGAAAATAATCTCAATCACATCTAGGTAGAGAAATGGAAGATAGATAGATAGACAGATGGTAACTCAAAGAGACAGTACAATAGATGAAATAAGTCCAAGTGTCTAGGATAACATAACATCAGAATGTCAACTCATAATACAATAAGTCTAAGAGTCTACATATCTTAACATCTCAAAATACAACTCAGAGGTGAGACAAAAAGATAATATAGAAAGACTGTCTAGCTATACTAATCTAGACTACTGGGGCAACGTCCTCAGCTGTAGGTGGATCCTGCTGAGGGTCCACAACATAAGTGTCATCTAGTCCTGCTCCATAATAGGTAGACACCAGGGCCTCCTCCTCATCCTCTGTAATATTTTCAACAGGTCCAATCAGGACAGGAACGAGCACAATACATCTCACGCAGTGCATAGTATGATAGGAAATATAAAGCATGCAATAGAGTAAAATACAGAAAACGCTGAAGGAAGATACATGTAGCAAAAGAGAGAACTGTAATGAAATATCTACTATAATAGAGAACTAGCAGTGTCTAGTGAGTCGGAGTAAAATATAGACATGTGAAATAGCATAGGAGATTCATGACTACAGCTAGGAGTGATTCATGACTACAGCTACTGGGGTAATATCCACATGACTATTTCCACTCCCCCATCCCCAATCAATACACAAAGATCCGTTCAAGTTATGTTAAGATTCATAATAAGCCCATAAATGGGAGATTCATGAGAGGCTCTGTGAGCATGAGAGTACATGAGTCACAAGCGATTCGTGAATCTATGAAAACATAGAGATACATGATGATTCGTGAAAAGCACAAACATGCTGTATCTGATGCTCCCGAGGGGGATAACATCTCATGAAAGGATCCATATAGTACCAATCCGTGATAACAATCGTGTCAGCATCAAGTAAAGTAATCTAGAGCAAGAATATAAATCCTGGCAAATATGAAACGGTCAGAGAATGTACTCGCCTGATAACTGAATGTCTGAAGAAGATATACTGTCTGAGGAGAGGTGTATGGCTCCTAATCAGAGCAATACAAGTCACAATGTATCCACAATGGTAAAAATAAAGTATACAATGCATACTACATGATTCTAGGTCAATCTGGTCAAAAGTCAACTCTGGGTCAACTCTAATAGTCAACTAGGTCACAGGAAGTCAAACTAAGTCAATAAGGTCAAACAAGGTCAAACAAGTCAAATACTAGTCAACATGATCAATCTGGATCAAGTCTAGGTCAAACTTAGACCAACTAAGGTATTGGTCAAACAAAGGCCAGTCAGTCAGGTAATTAGGTCAAACATGGTCAAATAGTTAGGGTTTTAGTCAAACTAGTCAAACTAGTTGTTTTAGGTCATTTCTAGTCAATTCTAGGTTAATTAGGTCAAGGTTTGACCTAAGGTTGACTTTGGTCAACCTTTAGTCAACAAAGGTTAACTAGTAGGGTTTTGGGCCTTTAGGTCAAATTGAGTTAGCCCCCAAGCCATAGGCTAGTAGCCTAGGCCATAGGCTATTCTTAGGGTTCCATAGGCTAGTGATTATAGGTTTCTATATAAACCTAGACTTAGCAAGTTATACATATATATATATCTATATATATAAATATATATATACACATCAATCTACTATCTATATACCTATATGGGAATACCATATATACCATACCCAAAAACCCACATACATAAGATACACTATATATGTGACCTAAAACAAATATATATATATATCAATATATATATACATATATATATATATCTATATATAACTATACATATATAAAGAGAGGAAAGTGAGGGACATAGAGAGAGAGACATAAAGTGAAAGAGGGAAAACATGACAGTGAGAGAGAGGGGAAAATGGGGGTAACTGGACAGTGGATAGGAGGGGGGTGTTCTCAGATTTCCTGAGAACAGGAATTGCCCCCCCTCACAGAAAATACACACACACACAATTCATATATACATATATGTATATATACATCACAACTACCTATTCACTCACCCAAATACCCTCAAAATTCACCCACACTCACACATACCTATATACTACATGTTTATACACTAAAAATACATATATACATGTATAAAACATATCAAAAATAGATTTGAAAATCACTTTTGAAAACTGGGAATTAATACAAAATCTGGAAAAATTTGCACTGTACACTTGACAGTAGGCAAACCCAATTTCTCCTACAAATCGAGCTAAGACCCGAATCAAAGGGTTGGTAACTGAGCCCCTAGGTGTCCTCTAGTGTCTAGTGTCCCTAGGAGTCCACCACGACACGACACAACGTGTCCAACCGCCCAAAAACCCAATCGGGTAAATCAAGATACGCACACACACACGCAGTGTCGTGCACGTGTGCACTTAACTCTAGGACACGACACACTTGCACCCGTGTCTCGTGCTCGTGCACGAAGGTGCGCCTAGGGGTTGGGCACGTGTCCAACACCCTGCACCGTGTCCACGTGTCTCACAGTGTCGACACGAGAGCCGTATCAGTCGTGAAAACACGACTGATGCGTGCGTTTGGCACTGCGTCGTGCAGTGAGTCATGCGCCTCGTGGACACGATACGAGCCACGTGGGGCCTCGTGGTCATGTCCACGTGTAGCCCAGGTATAGGGCTACACACTCGTGCAAACACGAGGTGTCCTCGACTCGTGTCCATGCGATACGAAGGCCGTGTCCAAGTCGAACTTTCGACTGGACTGTGCGCGTGCACGACAGTGCACGACCAGTGCACGTATCCTCGTGTCCTCGATACGACACGAGGTGTCCTAAAATTTTGGGGGCATGTGCACAGATACTGCCCCCTCGTGTCCACCAATTTTGGTGTGTCCTAGTGGTCTGTACAGTGAGAACTAAGTGGGTGATAGCAGGGCACTGCACGAGGGCCTCGTGCAGTGGGTTCGTGTCCGATTTGGACACGAACACGACCTAATTTTGTGTTCAGTCCAGTGGGGTTGTGACCTAGGTGTCTAGGGCTACCCAAAAACATATTTTGTTTCACATTTTAATAAAAACCAGTTCTTTGTGGCATTTCAACAAACACAGTTTCCTAGTCTAGGATACGTGTCCGATACGGACACCAAACCAACTCAAACCTTCACCAAATTTGTCCTACAGTATCCTAGTACCTAGATGCATGCAAATATGAAGAAAAAAACACAAAATTAACATGGTTTATGGACATTTACCTATTTGGTGAAAAATCAAGAAAATACCCAAGTAGGGGGGTGTTCTTCCACTTGGTGATGCCCAAAAGCTTCCAAATTCCTTGATAGCAGGCCCTAACTAGTACCCTCTAGTGTAGGGGAGTCCAATGCAAGAAACTAGAGGTGATTTGGATCAAAATTGATCAAGTTGTGTAGGTTTGAAGAAATAGGGTTTTTCTAGGTTTAATTTCATGTAAAATGATCATGAATAAATGTGGGGGGTTAATATAGGATGGTGGGCTACCAAGGGGGGGTCCTTGGCCGGCCATAGCAAGGAGGGGGGGGTGTCCTAGGTTTGCTTCTAGGTTAAGGCAAGGACTTTCATGGTAAAGGCTTGATATTTTGAGTAAATCAAGCAAAATATCATATGTAAAATATCTAGATATTTATCTCACTTTAACCATGACCAAGTATCTATCTTCTTAGTCATTCTAGGTTAGTAACCAACCTCTAGATTAGGCTAAACTTGGTTAGGGGCTCTCATGACACTTAACAATAATTAAACAATAATAAAAACACATAAATCTAAATAATTCCAAATAATTCCTAGAAATTTACCAAAATACCCTTTAGGCTAAAAATTACTAATTTGGTGTTCTAAGCCTATGGCTAAGCTCTCATGGTCATGGCAACTTCTAGGTTAGAGAAAACTAGGGTTTACACTAAGTTATACTAACCAAAATCACAAAGTCATAAGTCATGACTTAGCATGACTTTAGAAATGGTTTAACTTAACTAAAATCACCAGAAAATCATACCATGACTAAAATACCACTAATAAATAATAAAAATAATAAATTTTCAAAAATCCCCAATTTCAGAAAATAGGATGTTACAAGTCTACCCACCTTAAAATAATTTCGTCCTCGAAATTTAGATGGTCGTACTCCTCCTAGGTCAAACCTCCAACAATCAGGGACGAAGCCACTACCTAGGCAACATACAAGGTCAACAAGCAAAATATGGGTAGTAGACCTATACTGGGTCATATCCAAAAATTGATAAGGTGTCCTTAATTCAAATCGAAGCCAAAAGTAACTCCATGGGGTAAATCAGAATGGAGCCTCGGGTCAGAAAAATTGTACTAAGCAAATGAAGCACACAATGGTATGCCTGAGTGGGATACTAAGGTCATGGGTGTAGTATGTCATGTCTAGGTTAGGTATGTAAAGTCAGTTTTGAGAAAATAACTAGTCTTGTGCTCCAATTTAAAAGTCACGGTAACGTGCCTACGGTGATCATAATTTAGAGTGTGAAAGGTCTATGGCCTAAATTAAACAAAAGATTGTGATGCAATAGTAATGTAAAGGACAGGTTAGGTGGGACAGTCCTGTTTATAGGTATAGACTAGGAAGATAAGGAAACAATAAATCACAGGGCTAAAAGGGTTACAATTCTATGGTCAGAGCTACTCTATCAAAAAGGCATAACATATATACACTAATTTATTTAAGGGAAAAATTCTTGACAAAAGAGTTTAGTCAAGAATTATATTAACAACTAAACTACTCCTACTCCTACTCCTACTCCTAAGTAAAAGATGAAGAAACAACAACAATCGACAAAATCAAAAGAACTAACAGGTCAAAACTGATCATTAATAAAGAACGGGTAAGAGCAGATGGAATTGGATTTTAAGATAGATATAAGGAAGCAAGGTGGGAATGGAATTTAGAATAACAGAACCTGCAAGCACATCACCAACTGCCTGAGCATCCTCTACTGTCATGGCGTAAGCACGCCCCTGCTGACCTCTTCCAGCCTGCTGCTGAAACTGCAAAAATCTCTACTGCTGTGGCTGTAACGGTCGTCTCTGCTGCTGTCCTACCGGAGCCTTGGCTCCTGCTCCTGGTGCTGCTCCCTGTGCTACTCTGCCTGTGAACTGGGAACACTCCCTCAGCTGGTGGTCTGCTGCCCCACATAGTAGGCACGAGCCCAACCTCTTCCTGCACTCTCCCCATCCTTGTCCCAATTTCTTACAGTAGGGACAACTGGTAGTCTGCTGTCTCGGGGCCTGCTGCTGCTGCCTCGACTGCTGATACTGCTGTGGCTGCCTCTGCTGATGCTGATAGTGAGGCCTCTTGGCCTGACCTCCACTGCTGCCTGCTCCCTGTGTATCACGGCCCCTCTTGAGCTTCAGCTCAAGATCATCCTCAGCTGCCATCGCTCCTGCCAAAATCTCCTCAAAGGTGGCATTCCTGTCACTCTTGGTCAAGAACTTGACCTCCTTGACCAAGCCCTTCCTGAACCTCCTCGCCTTCGCTGTCTCGCTAAGGCCCTCTACAAACCTGCTCAACCGGCAAAACTCACCGGAGTACTCCTCTACAGTCTAGTTCCCCTGAACCAGGTTCTCGAACTGGGTCTCCAAATCACCGACTGCCTGATCCGGGAAAAACTTTCCCTTGAAGAGCTCCTTGAAAACTCTCCATGTCTGCCCTGGAGTGCCTACTCTCGGGTCCGTCTGATACCAGGTACGGGCAAGATCCCGCATCTGGCTGGCTGCTGCCTCTATCTGTAGTCCGGCTGGTATCTCCGCCAGTCGGAAAATCTCCTCAATGTGCTCAATCCAGTCATCAGCATAAAGAATCCCCTCTGTCCCCAAGAAGTCCCTGGGGTTTATCTTCTTGAAGTCCTGAATGCCCGGAATCTTCTGCTGTCGCGGCTGTCCCAATCCTCCATGTGGCTGGACTGCCAACCTCTCCATCGTCACTCTAGCCAGCTGATGGACCTCATCAATGCCTCTGGTAAATGCCGTCGTCTGACGCTGCTGCTGGGTCTGCTGCGACTCTAGGAACTGCTGGAAATATGTAAACATCTGTGCAGCATCCACAAATCCAGATAGCATCTGCTGCTGGAACTCCTACTGGTGCTGCTGGTGCTGCTGAAACTGTGGCTGACGAAACTGCGGGGGAGGCATGTCTGGGGTAGCTGGGATGGTCCCCCGAATAAGTAGAGGTGCACCCCCAAATGTGGCAGAAGCTCCCACATGAGCTAGAGTAAGGGGAGCTGTGGTCCCCGGGTCCTGGTGAGCTGGACGAGAGGTGGCAGACCTCTCAGTAGTGTCACCTGGACCGAGACGCTGCGATCGTGTCTCCACCATCGTGAAGACAGATCAATAAGGAAGTCAATAACGGTACAAGGATGATAGTATCAAAGGACAATATGAAATAGATTATACAGATTTGAACAATAGTCAGTAGATTCAAATCCATGGAAATTTCCTAATTGTGATTGAGTAACCACTCTCTCTAAGCCTATTCCTTAAATCCTATCACAGGCTGTAGTGATACTCTAGTTCGAATACCACTACATAAACTCGACCTGCATGGGCCACCACTAAAAACGTGTCACGACCCGCACCCTAGAGTCAGGGCACGAGAAGTGGGTACGTCCAGCCTACGCCGCAGTGTCGGCGGTAGAACGCTGTCCTAGGTTAATCATCTAACAATATAAAGTACCTGTACAGTTTATACTCTCCGAATGGAGGTGACAAACATAAAATAATCTCAATCACATCTAGGTAGAGAAATGGAAGATAGATAGATAGACAGATGGTAACTCAAAGAGACAGTACAATAGATGAAATAAGTCCAAGTGTCTAGGATAACATAACATCAGAATGTCAACTCATAATACAATAAGTCTAAGAGTCTACATATCTCAATATCTCAAAATACAACTCAGAGGTGAGACAAAAAGATAATATAGAAAGACTGTCTAGCTATACTAATCTAGACTACTGGGGCAACGTCCTCAGCTGCAGGTGGATCCTGCTGAGGGTCCACAACATAAGTGTCATCTAGTCCTGCTCCATAATAGGTAGACACCAGGGCCTCCTCCTCATCCTCTGTAATATTTTCAACAGGTCCAATCAGGACAGGAACGAGCACAATACATCTCACGCAGTGCATAGTATGATAGGAAATATAAAGCATGCAATAGAGTAAAATACAGAAAACGCTGAAGGAAGATATATGTAGCAAAAGAGAGAACTGTAATAAAATATCTACTATAATAGAGAACTAGCAGTGTCTAGTGAGTCAGAGTAAAATATAGACATGTGAAATAGCATAGGAGATTCATGACTACAGCTAGGAGTGATTCATGACTACAGCTACTGGGGTAATATCCACATGACTATTTCCACTCCCCCATCCCCAATCAATACACAAAGATCCGTTCAAGTTATGTTAAGATTCATAATAAGCCCATAAATGGGAGATTCATGAGAGGCTCTGTGAGCATGAGAGTACATGAGTCACAAGCGATTCGTGAATCTATGAAAACATAGAGATACATGATGATTCGTGAAAAGCACAAACATGCTGTATCTGATGCTCCCGAGGGGGATAACATCTCATGAAAGGATCCATATAGTACCAATCCGTGATAACAATCGTGTCAGCATCAAGTAAAGTAATCTAGAGCAAGAATATAAATCCTGGCAAATATGAAACGGTCAGAGAATGTACTCGCCTGATAACTGAATGTCTGAAGAAGATATACTGTCTGAGGAGAGGTGTATGGCTCCTAATCAGAGCAATACAAGTCACAATGTATCCACAATGGTAAAAATAAAGTATACAATGCATACTACATGATTCTAGGTCAATCTGGTCAAAAGTCAACTCTAGGTCAACTCTAATAGTCAACTAGGTCACAGGAAGTCAAACTAAGTCAATAAGGTCAAACAAGGTCAAACAAGTCAAATACTAGTCAACATGATCAATCTGGATCAAGTCTAGGTCAAACTTAGACCAACTAAGGTATTGGTCAAACAAAGGCCAGTCAGTCAGGTAATTAGGTCAAACATGGTCAAATAGTTAGGGTTTTAGTCAAACTAGTCAAACTAGTTGTTTTAGGTCATTCCTAGTCAATTCTAGGTTAATTAGGTTAAGGTTTGACCTAAGGTTGACTTTGGTCAACCTTTAGTCAACAAAGGTTAACTAGTAGGGTTTTGGGCCTTTAGGTCAAATTGAGTTAGCCCCCAAGCCATAGGCTAGTAGCCTAGGCCATAGGCTATTCTTAGGGTTCCATAGGCTAGTGATTATAGGTTTCTATATAAACCTAGACTTAGCAAGTTATACATATATATATATCTATATATATAAATATATATATACACATCAATCTACTATCTATATACCTATATGGGAATACCATATATACCATACCCAAAAACCCACATACATATGATACACTATATATGTGACCTAAAACAAATATATATATATCAATATATATATACATATATATATTATCTATATATAACTATACATATATAAAGAGAGGAAAGTGAGGGACATAGAGAGAGAGACATAAAGTGAAAGAGGGAAAACATGACAGTGAGAGAGAGGGAAAAATGGGGGTAACTGGACAGTGGACAGGAGGAGGGTGTTCTCAGATTTCCTGAGAACAGGAATTGCCCCCCCTCACAGAAAATACACAAACGCACAATTCATATATACATATATGTATATATACATCACAACTACCTATTCACTCACCCAAATACCCTCAAAATTCACCCACACTCACACATACCTATATACTACATGTTTATACACTAAAAATACATATATACATGTATAAAACATATCAAAAATAGATTTGAAAATCACTTTTGAAAACTGGGAATTAATACAAAATCTGGAAAAATTTGCACTGTACACTTGACAGTAGGCAAATCCAATTTCTCCTACAAATCGAGCTAAGACCCGAATCAAAGGGTTGGTAACTGAGCCCCTAGGTGTCCTCTAGTGTCTAGTTTCCCTAGGAGTCACCACGACACGACACAACGTGTCCAACCGCCCAAAAACCCTATCGGGTAAATCAAGATACGCACACACACACGCAGTGTCGTGCACGTGTGCACTTAACTCTAGGACACGACACACTTGCACCCGTGTCTCGTGCTCGTGCACGAAGGTGCGCCTAGGGGTTGGGCACGTGTCCAACACCCTGCACCGTGTCCACGTGTCTCACAGTATCGACACGAGAGCCGTATCAGTCGTGAAAACACGACTGATGCGCGCGTTTGGCACTGCGTCGTGCAGTGAGTCACGCGCCTCGTGGACACGACACGAGCCACGTGGGGCCTCGTGGTCATGTCCACGTGTAGCCCAGGTATAGGGCTACACACTCGTGCAAACACGAGGTGTCCTCGACTCGTGTCCATGCGATACGAAGGCCGTGTCCAAGTCAAACTTTCGACTGGACTGTGCGCGTGCACGACAGTGCACGACCAGTGCACGTGTCCTCGTGTCCTCGATACGACACAAGGTGTCCTAAAATTTTGGGGGCATGTGCGCAGACACTGCCCCCTCGTGTCCACCAATTTTGGTGTGTCCTAGTAGTCTGTACAGTGAGAACTAAGTGGGTGGTAGCAGGGCACTGCACGTGGGCCTCGTGCAGTGGGTTCGTGTCCGATTTGGACACGAACACGACCCAATTTTGTGTTCAGTCCAGTGGGGTTGTGACCTAGGTGTCTAGGGCTACCCAAAAACATATTTTGTTTCACATTTTAATAAAAACCAGTTCTTTGTGGCATTTCAACAAACACAGTTTTCTAGTCTAGGATACGTGTCCGATACGGACACCAAACCAACTCAAACCTTCACCAAATTTGTCCTACAGTACCCTAGTACCTAGATGCATGCAAATATGAAGAAAAAACACAAAATTAACATGGTTTATGGACATTTACCTATTTGGTGAAAAATCAAGAAAACACCCAAGTAGGGGGGGTGTTCTTCCACTTGGTGATGCCCAAAAGCTTCCAAATTCCTTGATAGCAGGCCCTAACTAGTACCCTCTAGTGTAGGGGAGTCCAATACAAGAAACTAGAGGTGATTTGGATCAAAATTGATCAAGTTGTGTAGGTTTGAAGAAATAGGGTTTTTCTAGGTTTAATTTCATGTAAAATGATCATGAATAAATGTGGGGGGTTAATATAGGATGGTGGGCTGCCAAGGGGGGGTCCTTGGCCGGCCATAGCAAGGAGGGGGGGTGTCCTAGGCTTGCTTCTAGGTTAAGGCAAGGACTTTCATGGTAAAGGCTTGATATTTTGAGTAAATCAAGCAAAATATCATATGTAAAATATCTAGATATTTATCTCACTTTAACCATGACCAAGTATCTATCCTCTTAGTCATTCTAGGTTAGTAACCAACCTCTAGATTAGGCTAAACTTGGTTAGGGGCTCTCATGACACTTAACAATAATTAAACAATAATAAAAACACATAAATCTAAATAATTCCAAATAATTCCTAGAAATTTACCAAAATACCCTTTAGGCTAAAAATCACTAATTTGGTGTTCTAAGCCTATGGCTAAGCTCTCATGGTCATGGCAACTTCTAGGTTAGAGAAAACTAGGGTTTACACTAAGTTATACTAACCAAAATCATAAAGTCATAAGTCATGACTTAGCATGACTTTAGAAATGGTTTAACTTAACTAAAATCACCAGAAAATCATACCATGACTAAAATACCACTAATAAATAATAAAAATAATAAATTTTCAAAAATCCCCAATTTCAGAAAACAGGGTGTTACAACCCTTTTCATGTGCAAATCCAAACTGGATTTAAGTCATGTATAACCTAAGCCAGTTTACATAACCAGATTGTGCTCTACATCATGTAGTTAGTTCAGTTCTCTTATATATCCTGTATATTTATTTCTATATATCATGTTCTCTTTTTTACAGTCTCATTTCCTTATCAGCAGTTCATGTATATTATTCTATAGCTTGTTTTATATTTTCTTTCATGTTATGAACTGTGTGAGAGATATGTATTCGTTTCTGTCCTAACTGGACCTGTTGAAATATTACAGATGATGATGATTGCTGCGACACCTACTATGGAGCAGGCCTAGTTGACACGGGTGACCTGGACCCTCAGCAGGATCCAGTAGTCGCTGAGGACTTGCCTTGAGATTAAATTAGACTTATATTATCATTTAGTTATGAGACTTTGTGGTTGTATTGAGACTTGTTATGGTGTGATTTTACACCGAGATTTATATTTATATTATAACTCCCTGCTGTGATTATCTTTCTTCCATGATCTATCTTAGTTATTGTGATTGAGTAGTACCATTTATATATTATTCTCTATTTGGAGTATTTCCTAGATTGTGTTAGATGTTGGACCCAGGACAACATTCTACCGCCGACACTGCGGCGTAGGCTGGACGTACCCACGTCTCGTGCCCTTACACTGGGTGCGGGTTGTGACACATTTTTAGTGGTGGCCCATGCAGGTCCAATCACAACTAGTATGATTTCGAAGTGGTACTCGAACTAGGGTATCATTACAGCCTACAGTAGGATATAGGATATAAGTTAAGGTACTCAATCACATTAGGAAAGCTCTTATCTAATTCTTGCTGTTAATTGTCTCCTTTTGAAAACAACTGTCATTCTTTGACGATTTCGCTTCTTTTTCAGTAACTGATTCCTTGTTTGATCTGTATTCAGGATAGTGGAGACACGATCGCAGCGCTCTGGTCTTAGGGATACCACTGAGAGGTCTGCCACTTCTCGTCCGACTCAGTAGGACCCAGGGACCACAGTGCCTCTTGTTCCAGCTCAGGTGGGCCCGTTTGCTACTTTTGGGGGTGCTCCTCCACCGGTTCCGAGGACTACCCCAAGAGTTCAGGGGATGCTACCACCACCACCCCAGGGGACAATTGATGTAGCGCATTTCTTCGCCTTCATGCAGCAGATGATAGAGATGCGGCGACGCCAGACAGAGGATATGAGGCAGGGCATTGATAATGCCCATCGGTTAGTGATGGTGGCAGTAGAGAAGGTGGCTGCACAACCCAAGAAGGGCGGATCCAGCCATACCAGCCGAGGACTCCAGGTATTCAGGATTTCTAGAAGATGAGGTCGCGAGACTTCAAGGGTACCGAGGGTATCCTATATACCGACGACTGGATCGAGCATATAGAGGAGATCTTTCGTCTCGCGGAGATACCGGCTAGACTCCAGGTGGAAGCCACGGGCAACCAGATGCAGGACCTTGCCCGCACTTGGTACCAGACCGACCCCAGGGTTGGTACTACAGGGAAAACTTGTGAGGCTTTTAAGAAGCTTTTTAAGGAGAAGTTCTTTCCCGACACCGTACTTGGCGACGTGGTTGCAGGTAATGTTTCCGTTACCTCTTTTTCTGCAGTAGCATTGTTTGATTCGGGGGCTACCCCTCTTTTATATCTGCACGATTTGTGATACGTACTGGATTGGAGTTCGAGGCAATGCCAGAGAGGATGAATATACTCACTGGTAATGGGCTCATAGGAGTTAGCAGAGTGTGCTTAGCGTGTCCGGTCGTAGTGAGTGGGCAATTATTGCCCGCAACTTTGATTGAGTTCCCTATGGGCAACTTTGACGTTGTCCTAGGCATGGACTGGTTGAGAGACAGTCATGCGATGATAGATTGTCGGGGAGGTAGGGTAGTATTTAATGTACCTGGCGTTGAGGAGTTCGTCTTTATTCGATCATTGGAGGATCGACCCAAGGGCATTGTTGCAGAAGCATTGGTAGGGCAGGAGCAGATACCAAGGGTGGTCAGAGAATTTTTTGATGTATTTCCAGATGAGCTTCCAGGTTTACCACCGGTGAGTGATGTGGAGTTTTGCATAGAGTTGAATCCTGGAACGGAGCCTAAAGTCGACAGAGTTTACAAGATGTCACAGTCAAAGTTGGATAAGTTGTACCAGCATGAAGAAGAACTGAAGGCGAAGCAGTTTATCCGAGACAGTGAATCGCCCTGGACAGCACCGGTAATTTTAGTACCAAAGAAGGATAGATCGACGCGAATGTGCATTGATTACCGGCAATTGAATGCAGTGACATTAAAGAACAAGTATCCGTTACCCAGGAATAATGACTTGTTTGATCAATTGAGTAAGGCCTGCATCTTCTCTAAGATTGATCTTCGATCTGGATATTATCAAGTGAGGGTCCGGGAGCAGGACATACCCAAGACAACATTTAGATCACGGTATGGACATTATGAGTTTCGGGTGATGCCATTTGGACTGACTAATGCCCCAGCAGTATTCATAGATTTGATAAATCGTATCTTTATATCATATTTGGATAAGTTTGTAGTAGTGTTTATAGACGACATCCTCGTATATTCCAGTAGTGAAGAAGAACATGAGAAACATCTTCGGACAGTTTTGCAGACCTTGAGGGAGCATCAACTTTATGCGAAGCTTAGTAAATATGAGTTTTGGTTGGATCGTATTTCGTTCCTGGGACACATTATTTCTAGAGCAGAAGTGTCAGTAGATCCGAAGAAGGTTGAGGCAGTAGAGAATTGGCCAGTTCCTAAGACGGTAGCAGAAGTGCGTAGTTTCTTGGGATTGACAGGTTATTACCGGAGGTTCGTAGCAGACTTTGCCAGGATTTCGGCACCCTTGACGTATTTGACGCATAAAGATGTAGAGTTTGTTTGGTCAGCATAATGTCATACATTATTTGAAGAGTTGAAGAAGAGATTAATCTCAGCCCCGATCTTGACACTTCCAGTACGATCGGAAGGGTTTTCAGTGTATTATGACGCATCCGGGAAGGGACTTGGATGTGTATTGATGCAGCATGGTAAGGGGATATGTCACGACCCGGTCCCAATTGCTTGGGTCGAATCGGATCATGCCCAGCCTGCACCGTTGTTGAGACGGCGGCAGTAAGCTGTTCAGTAGCAGGTAACCATACAATAACACTATATTTGTCACAACTCAACATTCGGAAATTTAAAACTTTATTAAACTTTTACATGAAATAAAAGATACAACTTAAACCATTTTTTTTTATACATCATGAATAAAAGAAAATTCTAGGCGAACAGCTCAGCAATCTCGAATTCCTCGTCTTGGGATCGCGTAACAAAGCCTCATCAGAGATACCTAAAATGTTGGGTCTCCAGTCAGGAGGGAGCAAAGTACAATTACGAATATCCAATAATTCAAATAATAATTTGAAATTTGCAATGTTAAACAATTTGAAATACTTTAACAATATTTTTCACAATTCTACAATTGAAAACAATGTGATTTGAGTAGGTAACGAACTATGACCGGCTTGGGATGATTCAATTATATCCTAATGATACGGTCCGGCCTATCTCCGTGTATATGAGGAATCAGCTCGCACAATCAATGATGCAATATAGGGGTATTGGTCATAGACGCTACACTACTCCCCCAATATCCCGAGTCAATCAGATTCAATCAATGAGTCAATATTCGAACTCTAGGAGAGAGTTCCGTGTAGCAATATGGTTTAAAATTGCAATAAAACAATTACTAGATAAATTACCAAATAGACATAACTGTACTTGCCTTGTATTAGATTACTGGAAGAACGAGTCGGTACCGAGGAGGAACGTCAGTTGTAACTTCGAGTTCCTACAGTTGAGAACTCGACTTAGAACCTTGAATAACCAGACTAAGTGTGCTAGTTGCAATCTCTAGTAGTCAGTCCTAGTCAGGTTTTAAGTTGTATTAATTTACAGCTAACGATTACGTCGCAACTACGTGCGTTGATTAAGCCGGTTAATTGAATTATTTGGAAAATCACGAGAATCGATTACAATTTGGAAAATCGCAAGAATCAATTACAATTTGGAAAACTTTGTGTTTTCATAATATGTATATAAAATACAGTTTTCTTTTAGGGACAAACAGTGAATTAATAATATTTTATTTATTTTAGCTAAACTCGTAATTAAGCCGTAAATTACGTCCTATCTACGAATATGAAATCAATCCAAAATCCACCCAAATCACATCTACCAGAAAAAGAAAAGAAAATAACTACGCTACACAAATACATGGGCACAGCTACTGGTCCTAGGGTGGGCTTATGCCCGATACATCTTTCTTTTACATTAAATAAGAAAATGACTGAATTATTAAATAAAATGCAGAATTTAAATGACTATAATATTTAGCCTAAAAATAAAATAATAAATAAAAGAAAACTAGGAGTCTCAGACTCGGTCCTTTTCCTCAAAATTCGGTTTATGCCTCAACGTCCGGTCGGACCGGTGCGTTTGCATTTCGCCGGGGCCCACAGACCGGTACGGTCGTCGCCCGAAAATCGGTTTAGAAAATCATTTTCGAAAGCCAGTTTTGAAATAAATTAAAAATATAATTTTGTAAAAAATTGGGCAGCACTTCCTCTATTCCGGGACAAACCCAAAACTGGAAACGCGCCAACAAACACCTGCAAAATGTCCCAAACCAGGGAAAACCCATTTCCAACCAAAATGGTCCACAGAAATATCCACCAAAATTCCAACACCACAGAAATAATTCCCGAAAAGTCCGGGAATCCAATATCAACCAATTCACACCAACCCAGCAAGTAAAAAACACAGGAAAATCAAACTAACGCAGCTAAACGAAAATTATAACGCAGCTATCCGGATTCCCGAGAGGGAACCGGGGGACCGATCTATCATCATCGACTCACGGGAGGGACGAACTACTCTGATTAACAGAAATTACCAAGATCCGTTGGTCAGGGAGCCGCGGGATAATCTCGGGAAAGGAATCCGAACTAAGTCGGCAGCAGGTAGAAGTTCTGAACCGCGGGAAAGTCCACGGACAGCGGGAAATCCACGGGAACAGCAAAGAACCGCGGAAAAGGGTGCTGGAAATCCACAGGGAGGGTTTCCGGACAGCAACGACGACAGCGGGGCACGCTGATGCGACGGGGAGCTGCTGGCCACAGGGGGTGGCACTGGCGCGGAGCACGCCGGGGCGCGGGGGCGTCGGCGGACGGCGGACGGGGCGGCGGCCTCGGGATGGCCGCGGGACAACCCCGCCGGAGGGCTCGGGGCTGCTGTGCGAGAAGGAGTTAGCCACGGAGGGTGGCGGGCGGCCTCGGGAACACTCGCCGGAGGCGCGGGGTGCGCAGATCCGGCAGGGATGGCGGCGGAGAACGGCCACGGAGGCAGTCGGCCTCGGGAGAGCTCGGCGCGAGCTCGGGAGGGGCGCGAGAGCGTCGGGCGGCGGCCGGAGCTGCTGGGGGCGGGGCACGCGGCTCTGGGAAAGGGGTTTGGCTCGGGGAAGGTTTCAGTGGGAGAGGAGAGATGATGAGTTTGAGATTAGAGAGGAAAAGAGCTGAGTTGCTTTCTCTTCTGGAGTGATTTCGTGGGAATGTGGGAAGAGAGGGGGTTTAATAAGGGGTGGTGGGGGTTACTGGAAGGGGAAGAGGAGTAGTGAATGTGTGAGTAAATAGGGAGGAGTTGATGGGTTGGGAGAATGAGTCTCCACACCACTGCTGGTCCTTCGGGACCAGCCCAAATTTATTATTTATTTTTTTTTTTAATTAATAACCAAGTCAAAATCAGATTAAGAAGGAAATAGGGCTCGGGCCTGGGTCTGGGCTCGAAAATCAAAAATCCAAGTTTATTAATATTTTTCGAAATTCTTTTTCACCCAAAATTATTTAATATAATAATAATTTTTGAAATACTAATAAAATACTATTAAATAATTAATAATAAAATAATGGGTTTCACAATCTTCCCTCCTTAGAAAATTTCGTCCTCGAAATTTAAAAGGCAGGGTAGGAGAAACAAAAAGGTACAGGTATTGCACCCGTAACCCAGGTCCAACTATAAGGATTTCCAAGGCAGTCATGGATGAGACGGTTGAGGGAAAAAAAAATTTTTATTTATGATATCATCCATGCAGAAAGAATACAAAAGCGAACCAAAGTACACGAGGTTGATCAGACCATCATGCACCGGTCCTGATTAGACAATATATTAGTGGGTGCACCCAATAAAATACCGTCATAATCAAGCTTGACAAAAAGATAGCTTGCAAAACTAGGCTAATTTAGCAGCATTGGTCAAATTTAGAACGGGGAAAGAAAAGATAAGGAATAAGAGTTTAAATGATGGCTCAAATTCTGATCTTCTTCCTAACTCTGACTAGGCTTGCAACTGGTTTCTCTGGCACTGAAAGGTTGAGTCCAAACTTGAGCTCTGAATTATCCAAAATGTGACTCGGATCCGAAATGTAGCATCTGAGCTGTGACGTAGAAGACGTTGCGCACTCTCAAGATTAGCTGGTAGAACTAACTGGTATGCTACTTCCAACGCATCTTAAACTTCAAATGGCCTGATGTATCTGGCCTCAAATTCCAGCTCCGTTAAAACTGATTGTTCCTCTGGTAGGAAAACTTCACCAAATGCAATTTGGTCTTCCCAAGACCTACCAAATTCTAAGACGCAAAATCCCAATACATCTTCAAGCATCTGGATTGACCTCTCTGATTGCTCGTCCCGCTGTACTCCATGAATCCGATAAATGTGCCTCTCGTACAATGCTGCCCACTTCTTAGTGGATAAACCAACTTTGAAGGAAAATAAAGTGTGCCGACTTAGTCAGTCGGTCCACTATAATCCAATTGGTGCCCTTCCCTCCTTGGGAACAAGGCAATCCTTACTCAAAGTTCATTGTTATATGCTTCTACTCCCACTCCGAATTGTCCAACGGCTCCAACAAACTTGTTGTTCTCTTGCTAAATTCCTCATGTTGACAAAATTCCATACCTGGAATTGTCCTTCTTTATTCCATAACACCAATCAATGGAGGCATATTTTGATACATCTTATTATCTCCTGAATATATGGATTACTGCGACTGGTGCATTTCTTTCATCAACTCGTTCCTCCGTTTGTCAGCCGATACGCAAAGTCTCGCACCATTCTTCAGAGTTCCACTGCTGATCAATTTAAAAACCCTCAAGTGTTCTTGCCAACACTTGATCTCTAAGTCTGCAAAGTGCCTCGTTTTGAAACTACGTCCTCTTGATTTTTTGTCCATCAGCCTCGAACTTCATCAATACTGAATCAGCATCCAGCTCCGTCCTTCTATCTCCAGGTAGTATAACCTCCAGTCCAAACTTTTCGATGTCTTCTAGCAGGTGCCACTCCTTGGCTAAGAACTTCGCCATCAGTATCGACCAAGTGCATCAGTGACCACATTAGCCTTACCTGAATAGTACTGCAGGTTGATGTCGAAATCCTTCATCTGCTTCAACCATCTTCTTAGTCTAACATTCAGCCCTTCCTGAGTGAAGACATATTTCAGACTTTGGTAGTCCGTACATATTTTCACTCCCTTTCCATAAAATCATGCTTCCATAGCTTCAAAGTAAAGATAATTGCAGCAATTCAAATTAGGTGTGGGATGATTCTTCTCATGAGTCTGTAGTTGCCTACATGTGTAAGCAATTACTTTCCCATGTTGTTGAAGAATGCAGCCCAGTCCTTTTCCAGAGACATTACTGTAAATTGAGAACCCACCGGTTCCTGCGGGTAGCGCAAGGATTGGTGTAGTGGTAAGTCTCTTCTTCAGCTCCTCAATGCCGCCTGGCAATCTTTCGTTCAGATGAACTCTTCATTCTTCCAAGTGAGCTTCGCCATCGGCTCAGCAATCTTGGCGAAATCCTTCACGAACTTCTGATAGTAGCCAGCCAAGTTCAAGAAACTTCTGAATTGAACTTGGGTTTTACCACTCTTCAACAGCAGCTATCTTCCATCGAAATTTCTTCTCTTGACAACATGGCCAATAGTCCACCTTGTCAAAGAAAAATCCACGTTCAGATAACTTACCATAAAACTTCTTTTTCCTCAAAGTTTCTAAAACTTCCTCAGATGTTCTTCATGCTCTTCTTCAGTCTTCAAATATATCAGAATGTTATCTATGGAGAAGATAAACTGATTCAAATACTCATGAAAAACTCTGTTCATGATATTCATGAACACAGCAGGAGCATTTGTCAGTCCAACGTCATGACCAAAGAAAACTACCCATACTTGGTGTTTGAACGCCGTCTTGGAAATGTCCTCTTTTCTGACTTTGATATGATGGTAGTCAAATCTTAAGTCAAACTTCGAAACACCCTAATTCCACACAACCAGATCAAACAGATCCTCGATCCGGGAAGAGGGTACTTGTTCTTTGGTGTCTGGTAATCGATGCACATCCATTGTTCCATCCTTCTTGGACAAAAACAAGATAGGTGTTCCTTAAGGTGAAATTCCACCCTGAATAAATCCTAGAGCCTTCATTGATCTGGTCCTTCATCTTCTATGATCTTCGAGTCTGAATCATGCCTTATTGTAAGGGGCAGGGTCTGCTGGATAGGAAGAGGGTCCTTAGATTGTGGCCTAACAGGTGTTGCTGGAATATGAGCTCTGGTTTGATGGAAAGATAAGGGCAGTCCTTTACCCGATGTTTAGCAGATCCACATGCCAAACATTGTCCCAATCTCTTGTGGCAACTAACGGCCTGATGACCAGGCCTCTTGCAGTAGTTACAAGCCCATAGCTTCTTACGACAAGGCTGCCGGAAAGTAGGGTACTTGATGGGACCCAAATATCTTCTAGATTCAAGGGTATCCTTCCTAGGACAAAAGTTCTGCTCTAACTTGGTTGGGGATAACTAAGGCTACATCATGACGTTCTTCATGTCTTCTCTCGTGATATTCATCTGTTCCTGCTGGACTTCATCTTGAGCTTTCTGGAACTCCAGGATTTCTTGAAATAGGACAACCATTTGGAAGATGATTGCTGGTACTAGTGGAGCAACAAAAATGAATACTCCACCAAGGAAATGCAATTCAGTTTGAGATGAGGTAGGAATTGCCAGTGTAGGAAAAACTTCACTGGATGCATTATGGGGACGGTCAATCAGCCGCGAGGGAAAAGACCCTGGACTTGGTTGAGGAGATGGGATATGATCCGGAGATGACACCTCATCGCCAGTAGGATTTGGTCAACCGTCATTCTCTGGAAGGTTTATGACGCACACAAGCAAGGTAGCCTACCGGTCTATAATCAAGCAAAAATATTTACTTATATATGAATCGGACCTATGTCGTGACAAATTGATGTTCTAGTGTTCTAATTGTTTCTAAGTTGTTTTCCTAAGTTGTTGTTCTGACCTGCATGGGCCACCACTAAAAACATGTCACGACCCGGTCCCAATTGCTTGGGTCGAATCGGATCATGCCCAGCCTGCACCGTTGTTGAGACGGCGGCAGTAAGCTGTTCAGTAGCAGGTAACCATACAACAACACTATATTTGTCACAACTCAACATTCGGAAATTTAAAACTTTATTAAACTTTTACATGAAATAAAAGATACAACTTAAACCATTTTTTTTTATACATCATGAATAAAAGAAAATTCTAGGCGAACAGCTCAGCAATCTCGAATTCCTCGTCTTGGGATCGCGTAACAAAGCCTCATCAGTGATACCTAAAATGTTGGGTCTCCAGTCAGGAGGGAGCAAAGTACAATTACGAATATCCAATAATTCAAATAATAATTTGAAATTTGCAATGTTAAACAATTTGAAATACTTTAACAATATTTTTCACAATTCTACAATTGAAAACAATGTGATTTGAGTAGGTAACGAACTATGACCGGCTTACGATGATTCAATTATATCCTAATGATACGGTCCGGCCTATCCCCGTGTATATGAGGAATCAGCTCGCACAATCAATGATGCAATATAGGGGTATTGGTCATAGACGCTACACTACTCCTCCAATATCCCGAGTCAATCAGATTCAATCAATGAGTCAATATTCGAACTCTAGGAGAGAGTTCCGTGTAGCAATGTGGTTTAAAATTGCAATAAAACAATTACTAGATAAATTACCAAATAGACATAACTGTACTTGCCTTGTATTAGATTGACTGGAAGAACGAGTCGGTACCGAGGAGGAACGTCAGTTGTAACTTCGAGTTCCTACAGTTGAGAACTCGACTTAGAACCTTGAATAACCAGACTAAGTGTGCTAGTTGCAATCTCTAGTAGTCAGTCCTAGTCAGGTTTTAAGTTGTATTAATTTACAGCTAACGATTACGTCGCAACTACGTGCGTTGATTAAGCCGGTTAATTGAATTATTTGGAAAATCACGAGAATCGATTACAATTTGGAAAATCGCAAGAATCAATTACAATTTGGAAAACTTTGTGTTTTCATAATATGTATATAAAATACAGTTTTCTTTTAGTGACAAACAGTGAATTAATAATATTTTATTTATTTTAGCTAAACTCGTAATTAAGCCGTAAATTACGTCCTATCTACGAATATGAAATCAATCCAAAATCCACCCAAATCACATCTACCAGAAAAAGAAAAGAAAATAACTACGCTACACAAATACATGGGCACAGCTACTGGTCCTAGGGTGGGCTTATGCCCGATACATTTTTCTTTTACATTAAATAAGAAAATTACTGAATTATTAAATAAAATGCAGAATTTAAATGACTATAATATTTAGCCTAAAAATAAAATAATAAATAAAAGAAAACTAGGAGTCTCAGACTCGGTCCTTTTCCTCAAAATTTGGTTTATGCCTCAACGTCCGGTCGGATCGGTGCGTTTGCATTTCGCCGGGGCCCACAGACCGGTACGGTCGTCGCCCGAAAATCGGTTTAGAAAATTATTTTCGAAAGCCAGTTTTGAAATAAATTAAAAATATAATTTTGTAAAAAATTGGGCAGCACTTCCTCTATTCCGGGACAAACCCAAAACTGGAAACGTGCCAACAAACACCTGCAAAATGTCCCAAACCAGGGAAAACCCATTTCCAACCAAAATGGTCCACAGAAATATCCACCAAAATTCCAACACCACAGAAATAATTCCCAAAAAGTCCGGGAATCCAATATCAACCAATTCACACCAACCCAGCAAGTAAAAAACATAGGAAAATCAAACTAACGCAGCTAAACGAAAATTATAACGCAGCTATCCGGATTCCCGAGAGGGAACCGGGGGACCGATCTATCATCATCGACTCACGGGAGGGACGAACTACTCTGATTAACAGAAATTACCAAGATCCGTTGGTCAGGGAGCCGCGGGATAATCTCGGGAAAGGAATCCGAACTAAGTCGGCAGCAGGTAGAAGTTCTGAACCGCGGAAAAGTCCACGGACAGCGGGAAATCCACGGGAACAGCAAAGAACCGCGGGAAAGGGTGCTGGAAATCCACAGGGAGGGTTTCCGGACAGCAACGACGACAGCGGGGCACGCTGACGCGACGGGGAGCTGCTGGCCACAGGGGGTGGCGCTGGCGCGGAGCACGCCGGGGCGCGGGGGCGTCGGCGGACGGGGCGGCGGCCTCGGGATGGCCGCGGGGCAACCCCGCCGGAGGGCTCGGGGCTGCTGCGCGGGAAGGAGTTAGCCACGGAGGGTGGCGGGCGGCCTCGGGAACACTCGCCGGAGGCGCGGGGTGCGCAGATCCGGCAGGGATGGCGGCGGAGAACGGCCACGGAGGCAGTCGGCCTCGGGAGAGCTCGGCGCGAGCTCGGGAGGGGCGCGAGAGCGTCGGACGGCGGCCGGAGCTGCTGGGGGCGGGGCGCGCGGCTCTGGGAAAGGGGTTTGGCTCGGGGAAGGTTTCAGTGGGAGAGGAGAGATGATGAGTTTGAGATTAGAGAGGAAAAGAGCTGAGTTGCTTTCTCTTCTGGAGTGATTTCGTGGGAATGTGGGAAGAGAGGGAGTTTAATAAGGGGTGGTGGGGGTTACTGGAAGGGAAAGAGGAGTAGTGAATGTGTGAGTAAATAGGGAGGAGTTGATGGGTTGGGAGAATGAGTCTCCACACCACTGCTGGTCCTTCGGGACCAGCCCAAATTTATTATTTATTTATTATTATTTTTTTTAATTAATAACCAAGTCAAAATCAGATTAAGAAGGAAATAGGGCTCGGGCCTGGGTCTGGGCTCGAAAATCAAAAATCCAAGTTTATTAATATTTTTCGAAATTCTTTTTCACCCAAAATTATTTAATATAATAATAATTTTTGAAATACTAATAAAACACTATTAAATAATTAATAATAAAATAATGGGTTTCACAGGATAGCATATGCATCTCGACAGCTTCGGGACCATGAGAAGAACTATCCGACCCATGACCTGGAATTAGCCGTAGTAGTGTTTTCGCTTAAGTTATGGAGGCACTATTTATATGGGGATAGAGTGGAGATTTACAATGATCATAAAAGCTTAAAGTATGTATTCACCCAGAGGGACCTGAACATGAGACAGAGAAGATGGTTGGAATTACTGAAGGACTTTGATATAAATCTTCAGTATCATCCAGGCAAGGCGAACGTGGTAGCAGATGCCTTGAGCAAGAGAGGTGGTGCATTCATTTTAACCTCGCAGAGGCATATTTTGGAAGATCTTCAGGAAATAGGAATTGAAGTGATCTTGCCACAAGATACGGGAATTATGGCCAGTTTGCAGATCCAGTCTACTTTAGTAGAGAGGATCAAAGCAGTCCAGGCAGAGGATCTGCAGATCTAGAAGCTTCGATCGGAGTGTAAGTCAAGTCTCAGAAAGGAGTTAGTAATCCATGAAGATGGTACGCTTAGGTTCGAAAACTGTCTTTGTGTACCAAGTGGAGACCTTCAACAGGAAGTTATGTCGGAGGCTCATAGTTCTCCTTATTCTATCCATCCCGGAGGCACAAAGATGTACCAGGATATAAAGCAGCACTTTTGGTGGAATGGCATGAAGAGGGAGATAGCGAGGTTTGTGTCCAGATATTTGGTATGTCAACAAGTGAAGGCGGAGCAGCAGAGACCAGCTAGATTGTTACAGCCGCTTCCTATTTCGGAGTGGAAGTAGGAGCACATTATGATGGACTTTGTGACCGATTTACCTAGATCTCTGACCGGTCGAAACGTAGTTTAGGTAATCGTAGATCGGCTCACGAAGGTTGCTCATTTTCTTGCTTTCAGAGTAGGGCAGTCTACTGAGCAGTTGGCAGAAATGTATATGAAGCAGATTGTGAGGCAACATGGTGTTCTAGTCAGCATCATATCAGATCGAGACACACGGTTCACCTCTCACTTTTGGCGGAGTTTGCATCAAAGTTTGGGTACCAAGTTGAGGTTCAGTACAGCCTATCATCCGCAGACGGACGGACAGTCAGAGAGAACCATTCAGACATTGGAAGATATGTTACGGGCTTGTACTTTAGATTTCTATGGAACTTGGGAAGATCATCTTCATTTGGTAGAGTTCTCTTACAATAATAGTTATCAGGCAAGTATACAGATGGTACTGTTTGAAGCATTATATGGAAGGAAGTGCAGGTTCCCTCTGGCATGGGACGATGTGGGAGAACAAAAATTATTGGGACCAGAGATGATCACGCAGACCGTAGAAACAGTTAAGTTGATCAGAGAGCGGCTTCGAGTTGCGCAGGATAGACACCGACACTGGGCAGATCAACAACGTAGGCCTCTAGAGTTTGGTGTTAGTGACCAAGTGTTTCTACGGATTTTGCCTACTCGGGGTGTCATTAGATTTGGAACCCAAGGAAAGCTTAGTCCGAGATACGTTGATCCATTTGATATTCTCACTCGGGTAGGCGATGTTGCTTATCATCTTGTCCTTCCGCCTTCGCTACGTACATGATATGTTTCATGTATCTCATTTGCATAGACATGTCCCGGATCCGAGTCACATCTTCGATCATTTGAGCTGGTCGTCGGTACCGATCTGACTTACGACGAGCAACCCGTATCCATTTTGGATCGGCAAGAGAAGGTGCTCAAGAACTAGACTATTAATCTTGTCCGCGTTGCTTGGGGCCATCACTCACCGGAGGAGTCGACATGGGAGTGCGAGGACGAGATTAGATCTCGATATCTACACATGTTCGACTCAGAAGGTATATTTATCCTTATGCCTTTGTAATATGTTTTCCTGTTGCACCCATTAGGGTGGATGATTGTTCTCTAATGCCTGTTAAAATTGATGAGATTGCATGCATAGTTAGCCGTTGTAATTAGTATGTTGCTTGCTTTGATTTTCTCTATCTTGTCTTGGCAGAAATTTTGAGGACAGAATTTTTCTAAGGAGGGTAGAGATGTCACTCCCCGATCTCGATATACGTATTTTTTCATGAATTTTGTACATGGTATCATGTATTTAACATGTGCATAATTCTATTTATTATTTATTAATGGTTGCATGTAGCTTTTAAGCATGTCATTAGTGGAATGGGTAGAGTATGTTTAGAGATTAGGGTTTTCTTAAGCCAACCCTCACCCACTATAAATAATCTCTTCCATACCCTCTTTCCTCATTCACTCTCTCATTCATTTCCCTCAACCACCAACCCTCTTAGGCAAGTACAACTTGCTCAAAAGTGGAGATTTGTGCATTTTTCATTCTTTATTTTTCTTTTGATATTATTTATCTATATTGTTCTTCTTATCATCCTCTACAAGTTTAGTACTTGGTATTTTTGGTTTTAATTGATGAATTCTTGTAGATCTAAGTTTATGTCATTCTCAGTTTTTCTTGGTTTTGATCTATTAAACTTGCTTGTTTTCAAAAACTAATTATTCCATGTGGTAGAGAATTTGATTCTACATAATTTTGACCTTTGAAAAGTTAGATTTCGACTTGTTTTGAGAAAGTTATGGCCAAAACAATATTTGGACATCTTCTATGTTCATCTGTCCTGGTTCTGGCAGGAACGATGAATAGTGCCACATGAATGAATAGTGCCACATGGATGAATAATGTCGCATGAATGAATAGTATCACAAGAATGAATAGTGGCACAGGGATGAATAGTGCCACAGGCTTGCATAGTGCCGTATGGATGCATAGTGCCGCATGGATGAATAGTATTGCAGGCTTGCATAGTACCGCATGGATGCATAGTGCCGCATGGATGAATAGTACCACAGAAGGCCGCATAGTACCACAGAAGGTTGCATAGTACCACAGAAGGCCACATAGTGCAGCAGAATGTCGCATAGTGCAGGGTGTATAGTACCGTAGAATGTCGCATAGTGCCTATTTTGGCTGTTTTATGTCCTATTTGGCTAAATTGTGGCCAGAATTTCTTTCAACTTCCAACATGAAAGTTGTAGATCTTTGTCTTGGATTCAAGAATTTTTATGTCTTACTTTAACCAGAATTCATATGTAACTTTGGCACCTTGTGCACCTTGCACCTTGTGCACCTTTTACCTTGTATTGCCCGTGTGCCATTTGGGCCACTTTATGACTTGCGAGCACTTCATACCCTAATTTGCATCATCTTATTTTCTAAATCCAAACCTCTCAAAGTTCTGGTCAGAAATAGAGTGAATTGCCAAAAGCTCTTGGACGACGACGACGACGACGACATCCTCGGCGGGATAGAGGTGGTTCGACATAGCAGCATCGGTTCCCCTTCGAGTTGCGGATCAGTAAGTATTGAGTCTTGAAGAAGAGCTACTGTCGTCTGGTTCTAATTTTGTAGATCTAACTTGAGATTGATCAATTTTTTTCTTCTTAAGATTATCCGTGAAGTTGAAATTGATTCATGGTTGATCTACTCTTGGTTGATCGTGGTTGATCGTTCGGTCAAATCGAAAGGTAAGGAACTATTCAGCATAGAATTGATTTCAAATCGTGTTTTCTTTCTTTGATTTTGCTCTCAATTTTTTGCATTGAGATGTAGATCGGACTGGAAGGTTGATTTGATTGATCAGGGATCATTCGATCATCAGATCTAATCCTCGACTCAGGGTGAGTACTCAGTCCAAATCCTGTTATTTTTGACAACCTTGTGTCCTTGTAATGATTTGTCTCTGGCTTAGGGATTTGGTTTAGGGAACATATGACACAGGGATCGTGTCCAGCTCTGTGGATTGTGCTGTTAAGTATCAACTCGAATCCACGCTCAGGTATGCTTAATTTCTTTAATTAAATAATCATTCAGGATTATTCTAGTTGAGTTATCGTGTAAAGTTAAATCTGAGTATTCATATAAGTATCAGGAAGTTAATATTGATTTCTTATAATTTTAAACTTGGAATATTAGTTCTGATTATATGCTAGTGGATCTCCGTTTTCCTTTTCGTTTACGAACTGGAAACCTAAGACTGGGATTATGGGTATATCCAACATTTTCAGATGTATGTATCTATGAATATATCAAGGTTGATATATGCGGTATCAGTGATTGATTGCATACTTTGGATCCATGTATCGATACCAATTTGTGTTATGACTCGTTTTTGATTGGGAGTATCAATATAAGGACTGATACTATCACGAAGAGTTTCTCCCTAACTTACTTTCCTATTAATGATCTTCTCAAGATGAGTAGGGATGGCCAGTTGTAAATAGATGAGGATAATTCATTCAGGACATTCTTGTATCAATTTCAACTATTAACAGAGTTATTCCAGTTTATAACTTACCATGTGTAGATGAGTTAAGCAGTGGGTTTACTGATTACTGAACTGAGAGTTTAAACCTGGGAATTAGAAATTGTATCAGCTATAGCCGAATTCAGTAAATAGGTTGAATGCCAGTAGATCATTTCCTGATGTGTAGGATTAGTGAGTGTTATCTGAACCGAGGGGGAGTCTGCTATCTGGGTTCATACCTGGAATTGCAACTCAAGTTAGCCAATATCTGGTTGAATTTTTAGCATGACAGATAAGTTAGATAATTTAGCTGTTTTAATACAATGTATTTGGACTGTCAGTGACAATCCTGACCAGGACTGACTGTATTAGTTTTGATAGCAGACTGTTTCGTATCATGTTTGTTGAGATTGATTTACATCTCACCTGAGAATCATTTGGAGTTGTGTTATTGCCTCTTGAAGTTTAGAACATGGCCTGTCACTTGTGAACCACTGTTTTCATATGTTGAAGTCAATATTGCACTTAGGAGTTGCAGTCAAATACTTGAATTCATGGAAACAAGTTTATATTCATGTTACTGATAGGATATGTCACTAACTGCAGTTTGGGACAGCCTATAGCAAGCTATTAAGTAGAATTTGATCCTTGTGAACTTGAGTAGATTCAGGGGTTAATACATAAGCTGTTGTTGTCTCTATTGCATGATGAGTATCAGGGATGCTCATGGATATTGTAACACCCAGTTTTCTAAATAAGGGTAATTTTGAAATTTTATGATTTTAATTATTTAATTATGATATTTAAATAATAATATAATTTTTAGTGATTTTTAATCATTTTAAAACTATTTAAAAATTATGACTTATGATTTTGATGTGCAGCTAGTGAAACCCTAGAGACTGTCTGCCCTAGAGCATAATCCTGTAATTTGGAATATCTATTTATCATTTTTAGCCTAGGTGTAATTTGGTCATTTTTACTTATTAGAATTATTGATTTATTTATTGGATTGACGGTTGTTGATTTTGACTTTTCTAGTTATGACTTAAGAGACTAACCTAGATGTTGACTCTAGTTAAGGTGACTTGATTAGCATGCTGAGACCCTAGTCTAACTTAAGTCAACTCAAGTTAGGTCACTTAGGATCAAGTTTGAAATAGGAGGATTGGTGATTTGGTCCATAGGCTTGAGACTTAGAAATTGGTTCCATGACTAGTACAAATAGGTCCATAGCCCATTAGACTCAACCCTAACCCTAACTTTTACTTTATGACCAGCCACTAGGTCATTCCCAACCCTATAAAATCTCTCTTCCTATTGTTCTTGCCTCTTTTATATCATTTCTCCATTTGACAAAAATTAAGGTTTGTTCTCTTCTTCAAAATTCCTATTTTATTTATTTATTCTCTTTTTTCATCCTAGTCTTTTGCATTGGATTCTAATTGATGTTTATGGACTGTCGGTGGAGAGCTATTTCAGTTTGGGATCAATTTGGAGCATTGGGCTATCAAGAAGAACACCCCCCATTGAAGCTTTTTCATGCTATTTGCACCTATAGGTAAAACTCCTCAAATTATGTTAATATTTTGTTTTCTTTGCATTTAGGGCTAGATCTAGGAGTCCCCTAGCTGTTCCTGAAATTTGGATTAATTTCGTGTCCATTTGGTGTCCGTATTGGACACGTATCAACACCTAGGTATAGGTGTTCGATGAAATGCCATAGAGGACATTTCTTCACTGTTTTTGGAATGTTTTTGATTGGGATTGTTGTTTATGATGTGTCCTCTTATTTCCCTAACTTAGGTTGTCATTTCTGTGTCGTGTCGTGTCCACACGAGGACACGAACACGCCCCGTGCGTGCGGCTAGGGTTTCCCCGGCTTCCCGTGTCCTAGTTCTCCTAGTACACGACACATCTGGACACAAAAATTTGTGTGGACCTTCACTAGCTGACTGACATATAGTGTATTAAATTTCATTAGATATTATTTAGTGGTTAGAGAGCATTTCGACTCACACGGATTCCTTACTGTGTGCACACGCACAAATTTACCTCATTGATACGCACTCACACACACGACACGACACCACGTGGACACGTTACAGGCTCATGGACACGTACCCCTATCCTAGGCGAACACGTGTGCACGACCACGTCGTGTCATGTGCTAGACACGTGTGCACGCGTGCACGATGCTGTCTGTGCACAGTTTAGGTGTCTGTATGTTTTGAGTGATTAGACACGACTGTGTCCAGTTTCCTGGACATGAAGACACCCCACGACACGTGCACATGTGTGTCTATGTTTACCAACCTATTGGTTGAGTATTGATTTATATTTCAATTCTAAATGGGGAAATTCCCTCATTTTTTGATACATGTAACAGTCAGTGATTCTTGGAATTCGAAGTGTAGTTTTAACCTGTTTTGTGGGTTTAATTTGATTATTTTGTACACCTATATCTATCTGGGGATTTGCTAGAATGCCAGGGTTCACATGGTAAGGATTAGTTTCATATTGCTTAGTTTCGAATTCAATTTTCCAATTCAAATGATACACTGTGTTCCTATTTACAATTTCTGAATTTAAAATGTGTTTCAAACTATTTTTCCATATTTAAAATTGCCATATTAACTCACATACATGTGTATTAGGTTACTACCATATTGGTTATGTTTGGTGATAGGTTTTTGGATTTCAAAATGGATTTTTGAATGGTGAACTGCTATATGTGTTAACTGTCATTGCTGACTGGTTTTCCTGAGAACTCTAAAGCTGATGACACCACACTGAATTTTTTGATTTCAGTTTCACATTGAACACACATGTGACACTCTTCATTTTTCTGAGATTTTGGTGCTCCCTCACTGTTAGCTAATCCTGAGAATTAATCACACTCATGAACACAATATTTTCTTGACACACACACACATGTACACAAGAATAGGTAAACACTCTCATTACTGTTAATATCCTGACACTTCACTCACACACACAAATCTAAAATTCTCCTCACTGTCACCCTTACACACTCTCACACATTGAGTTCTATACACACACTACCACACATTCCTGCACCCTACAGTTCCTATTACAGTTGACACTACACACATGGGCACCTAGTAGCTATCCTGTCACATTGACACAACTCTAAACCTTCTACCCACTGTTGCCCTGTTATTCACTCACACACCCATCCAATTAACCTACACACACACACTGATTGTTCCTTCATGTACACACACATAAGGGAATCACCACACATAGCTGGACTTGACACACACCCTAGCCAATATGTTACACACACACATTGTCACATGGACACTCTATTGTCATGTTGTACCATTTATCATGCACACATACCATTGACCCAACTACCTACTGTCATGAACCTACACACACATTGTATGTCACACACACATTGCACGAATGCAGTTTCCATCTACACTCTAAAACTGAACCTGAGATTTAGTCAACTGTTAAACAGTTGCATATGCATTCCTGAGTTAATGTGATGACTGAAATTGGGTTGAAAATAGGAAATATGAGACACTCTACTGATTTTTCTAAGGGTTTACACAATATATACACACTCCACTGTTTTAAACTTCTGAGAACCTATGACACTCTATACACACACTGTTTTGAGAACACACCCATTTACACATTGCCTTGTTCCCTGAAAAACTGAGATGCACTAAAACCCTCTATAAACCTATGTACACATTAGACACATTGCATTACACTATGCCATGTACACACACATGTTCCCCTCTCATATTTTTTCCTTTTTACATACCTATATACATATATAATATTAGCTCATATTATGCATGTTGATTCTATATTGGTTGTATAGTGGTTATGGATAGATATGTGTGTATACATGTAATGATATAAATGAATGAATGCAAATGAATATAAAATGTAAGTATGAATGAGAATATGTAAGTAAGTATGCATGTTGTATGACTTGTATGTATGCAAGTATGTATACAAGTAATGTATGATTTATGCCCAATATAGATGTATACCTTGTTAGCCATGCATGTTAAGTACAATTAGATGTTGTAGTGTAGGTAGTTTAACCTACATGCCATGTATAAAATAGTTAGTATTTGATACCCTTTCATGTCCACAACCATGTACACCCACACCAACCACATAGGCCCTTACATGCTAGTTTTTCTCTCTCTCTATTTACATATTGTATGTGTAATGTTGTATATATATATGTAAGTCTATACATATATATATATATATGTATATATGAATTCATGATTAATAGCTAAATGTGATATGCCTTTGATGTGTGGTTTGTGTTGGTTTGTTTAGCCTTGGGATTTATGTGTGCCTGCTAGGATAGACTGGTTAGGCTTAGTGAGACTTGTTTGGGTTAGGCTTGACCTAGTTGACCTAGTTTGACTAGTATGGCTGACTAGAGTTGACCAAGTGTTGACTATAGTCTAGTTTGACCTAGACAGCATGCAGATGCATTGTACATTTCATTTATCATCCCCTGTATACATCTTGACTTGTGTTGCTCTAAATAGGAGTCAGATACCTCATCTCGGGTAGTATATTTTTATAGATATTCAGATACCAGGCGAGTACATTCTCTGATCATTTCATAACTTGCTTAGGATTATATTCCTGCTCTAGTTTACCTTATTTGATGCTGTCACCATATTATTACGGATTGGTACTATATGGATCCCTACATTGAAATGTTATCTCCTTCGGGAGCATCGGATACATCATGTCGTGTGTTTTATGTACATCATGTATTCCTCGCTTCCATGTTTTTTATGTTTCTCATGTGCTTCATGCTCGTTCATGCTCGCTCATGTACTCTCATGTGCTCTCATGCTCGGTCATGTTTCTCGTGTATTTCATGTATAACATATACTTCATGTGTACCCTTCATGGGCCTTCATGTGGAATTCATGTGCACTCAGTTTTGAGCCCTCATGTATACTTCATGTACACCCATCTATGGGCTTTCATATGAAAATCATGTACGTAACATAACTTGTCTGGATCCTTATGTATTGATTGGGGTATGGGAGAGTATAAATAGTCATGTGAATAATTCCAAAGTAGTATAACCATGTGCGCCTTTTTAGTATATTTATGTGCAAATCCAGCCGTTCACATGTCGACTTTGTACTCTAAATTACTAGTCACTGGTAGCTCTCTACTTATAGTAGATATTTCTATTACAGTTCTCTCTCTATTTACATCATGTACTTTCTTTCAGTTTCATGTATCGTACTCTCTTGCTTGTTTATATTTTCTAACATGTTATGATCTGCGTGAGATGTATTGTGCTCGCTCCCGTCCTGACTGGACATGTTGAAAATTTTACAGAGGATGATGAGGAACCCTGCACCCCTTACTATGGAGCTTACCTAGATGACACTCGCGACCTCGACCCCTGGGGAGGTTCAGGCAGTTGCTGAGGATGATACCCATGTATAGCATAGATAGTCTAGACTGTTCTTTCTTTTCATGTTAGTTGTTGTCTTGATTTCAGAGTTGTATATTTATGGAGATGTTGAGACATGTTTATTTCACTTGTTGTACCTCAGTTGAGGATTTCCCTATCTATTCCATCGTGCTATATTCCACCTTTAGATTGTGATTGAGTTGTACCTTCTGTGATTGGCCTCATTTTGGAGAGTATTTCATATTGTGTTAGTTATAGTTCATGACCTAGAATAGCGTTCTACCGCCGACATTACGGCGTAGGCTGGACGCTGTTACGTACTCGTACCCTCACAGTGGGTGCGGGTCATGACAGATATGTATGGGGTTTTGTTGAGCTTAAATCTTGAAATGGTGTAGGCTAAAAACCAGTTCCAATTCGAATTGGAATTGTTGTGTTTGGGACTGTTTTGGTTCAGATATTTTGGTAGCAGTCCTATTTAAGGACTGAGTTAGATATTCCTATGTAAGGACTGAACCCAATTGGATTTAATGAATAGGCTGAGACAGGATCACAAGGAGTAAGGGGCAGGATATGGGGCATGTAAATCCTTCCTATGAGATTCAGATGTTGGTATAAACCTTGCACTATTTTCATATTCAGAATAGTGTGATTAGGAATGTCATACTTTAGCTGATTTATATCAGTCCTGTAGAACTGGATCAATGTTATCTTCAGGACTGATTATATCAGTCCAGTTCAAGACTGAACTTTTAGAGCTGACAATTCCTAAATTTTTCTTAACTGAATATTTTAGTGTGTATCTATATGTTCTGACAACACATAGGAACAATCATAGTTAGGAATTGTTGAGTAGGATGAATATTGGGCTTTAACTAAAGTGCAATAGTTAGTGAGTTTAGTTATAAAGTCTAATTGAATGTATTCTAAATTCTAAGAATAGTTAGTGGTTTTAATTGTGTTAAATAAAACTTTAGTTGTTAACTGTTCACTTAAATAAAATTTATAATTTATAAACATGAGGATATCCAGCTGTACATTCCACACTTGATCACCCTGAGCAAGGCAAGTATACTCCTCAGACTTGTCCATTTTCTCATGTCTTGTATATTCATTCTTGTATCTTCTTGTTGACAAGATATATCACGAGATTGTCTTGTATCATGTTTCCTTGAGTTTACTTGTGTCTGGAAGGGGAAATACTACAGATGTGTGATCAAATCCATGTTACTACTCATGTGAATAGCTTAGGCCCCGTATCGTGCACGCGGGACCGAAGCCGTACCATTTCATGTTCATTGAATCTACCCAAGCCGATCACACACTCTGAATATATTTCGATATATTGCACACTTCAGGATTCAGGTTGTATTTCATTTTCAGGAGTCATTTCATGTTCCCTGTATTTATTTTCAGTATTCATGTTCAGGTTTCATGTATTGTCCTTATTTCTCGTACTTTATACATATTTTCTGTGTGTTCATACCATGATGTTCATGTTCATTTCCTTGGATATACTTAGCTCCGCTCCTGATTAGGATATGTGTCACGCCCCGCTCCCAAAATATATGGGATTAGGACATAACCTGGCCAGCTGATACGACCTAGAGTGAGCTGCCCAATTTAATGGACTCAGTTAGGCATACTACGCTGTAAAAATAACTATACTACACAGGCAAGTGGTAACATCTAGATCTCATCCACATGAACAAAGAAAGTAATGCTGAAATATAAAACTGGAAATAACATGGAGTCTGAAATAAATACAACTGAATAGTCTGGTGGGTACAAGCCCACGGAGTACAACACTGAATGAAAATACTGAAAGTAGAAAGATAACTAGTCATGAGCATCGACTAACTAGATAATGATGCTCATATCCTAAACAACACCATACCCTGAGTCAAGGAAACTCCTCAGGAAGCACCTCGTCGTCTTCTGCAGCAAGTCCTGTCTTAAGTCCCGGATCGCACCCAGTCAACAGCAAGTACTCGACTAAATCTGGAAAGCAACCAGGTCCTCAGGGGACATAGCAAGATACAGAGTAAACATGCCATAAAGTAATACTGAATAACTATAAAAGGTGAACTAACCAGCTAAGTGGATGCACTTTGAAGACAACCCTAGTACGTATGGGTAGGTAATAAGGCTTTGGCATCGAAGTACGGGCCGACGTCGGATCACGAGCCGAGGTCCCACTCATCCGGGCAACACTGAGCGACTTGGCCCTTTTCAGGATTTTGGCTGTCCCATACGCCTACTAATTGTCTTCCCCTGTCCCTCGAAAATGTACAAGTCGTATCCACCACTTGAACATTCCGACGCTCAATACAAGGTCCCAATAACTTGACACAACCTAACCATTCTATGTACCAGGACACGGACCCTTACATCGATGATCAGTCGAATGCGCAAGTCCGAGCCATGGTATGAACTCACTCAGTGTCGTGTCGTAACACGTGTCAAGGTCATGGGAATCATGACTATGATTCCACAACTTAGGGATGTCACCTAGGACTAAGTCAAGTACATGAGACTCAATGACGATGCCGTCATCGACTGTATCCGAGGCATCTCATGGACACACAACTACGTCCACTCTAGCAAGTGAACATAATATAAATATGAAAGAATGAAATCAGTAATACAAGGCAAGGTATACTTGTCTGAAACTCCAGGAGGTGCAAGAGAAGATCCGGGCTCGTCGATCAAGATCGTATCGTCCGGAGCACCTGCAAATACAAAATCTGAGCTTACGATACGCTAAACAAACATTCATGATTTACAATTCCATTCACACACAAAGTAGAGTATGCGTATATACGTACTTACGTATATATATATATATATATATATATATATATATATATATATACGTACATGAAAACATATATGTATACTAAGTTACCTATTTGCAAGGGAACACACAAGTTTCACATATAAAAATAATATATACATAAGTATATACATACGAGGACATATATATACATGAATATATACAAGATTTATATACAAAAACGTATATATGAAATTATATATATTGGAGTATATATATAAGTATTATATAAGGAAAATATTTATAGGTGATACCTAAATGGATTTATGGAGGTACCTATTGTGTGCATGTGCATGCATGGGAAAAATACATTTGCAAGTATATATACATATATACTAGGAAATAATTGTAAAGAGAATTATTTATATATAAAACGTGCATGTACATATAGGTATAAAGGAATGCATATACTTTGTACATTCATAAAGATAACACATATATATATTGAGTTGTAGAGGAAGTATGTATATTGCCATTGGCAAGGCCCCTTCATTGTCATATTTTCACAAATTGGTAAACAAGAGGTTCACATGTCCCATTGTTACAAGTTATCTATATACAAATATTATGTAAAACTTTGTGACTAATGCATGCATGAAAATAGAGTGAGGGAAACTAACGTTATTTAGTAACATTGCAAATGAACCCTACTGTTGTGAGCAACTAGAATACACAAGGTGAAATCATATTAGCCTTAATCCCAAATTTCACTATGTTGCACCCGTCCATCCGAGTTCACAACCAAACTCAAGCAATATACAAATGGAGAAGTGAAGATATGAAGAGTAAGGGGAGAGTCACCTCTGTCGCACGCGTGTGTCGACAGCGAAGGCGCGCGGGGAAGTGGCTACGACGTGACGTGCTCGTCTCGCCGACACGGAGACGTCGGGAACGTCGCACGGAGAGGACGCGTGCGTACGGCTTCGGAACGTCAAGAAGGAGCGCCTTGCTTCCTAGGGGGGTCGTCGGCCTAGGGGGTGGTCCGGCGGTGCCCGGCCTCGCATGCGGCGGCGCAGGAAGCGCGCGACAGCACTTGCGGTGACGCTACAATGCAGCAGCATACAACAGCTTTGTGAGGCTGCAGTAGGGGCTCTGACAGCGAGGAAGGGGGGCGGCCTCCTGGAGGCTCGCCGCCCGGTAGGGGAGGTCGGCGGCCGGCCTCGCGCGCACTCGGCAGCGTTGTTCGCAGGTGCAGTGTAGCAGCTTGCAGCAGCATGGATGGCTGCGAGGGAGAAGATAGTATGGTGGCGGAGATGGTGAGGAGGATGATGGAGAAGATGAGGATGGTGATGGTGTCGGCTGTAAGGTGGTGGAGGAGGAGGATGAAGAAGAAGAGAGGAGCTCTTGGTTTTTGAAAAGGAAAGAAGAGTGTGAGAGAGAGATGATGAGAGGGAGAAGAGAGAGAGGACTAAAATAAAGGGGGGTGTTCCTGTCGGGTAGGGGGTGAGGAGTGAGGGAGAGTATGGTGATGGTGTTGTGTGTGTTAGTTTGTTTAAGAAATGAGAGAGAGAGAAAGTATGGGGTTTTTAATAAAAAATGGGAGTGAGTGAAAGTGAGTTAGAGAGAGGAGAGAGAAACGTAGAGGGAGGGGAGTATGGCTGGTTATGGGGGGAGTGTTTAGGAGAGAGAAAAGAGAGAGAGAGTAATGATAGTAATGGTGATAGTGATGGGAGTGTGTTTTAAATATAGGGTGATAGTGATGTTTGGGTGTTTGGTGTTTTGTAGATATACTTTATTGGTGTTGTGTGTGTGGGGGCATGATGAAGAGGTGTTGTCATGGTGCTTGGGTTGAGTCCCAATGGGTCGGGTTGGTTCACAATTGGATCTAATTGGGTCCCGGTAATTAAATGACTAAAATTAGTCGATTATAATCATTGATAAATAAATAGTACACGGGGACTCAATTGGATGAGACACAAGTGGCACATGTGTAAGTAGGCTCAAAATGGTCCGTATCCATATCTTGGGTCGACCAGTTTGGGTCAAACTGGCATCCCCAATACAAGTTGGAATTAAATGTGACTCGGTGGGGTAATTCGAGATTGGGTCAATTGTCCGAAAAATTGTGCGATAAAAATGAAGCACAAGAGAGTGTGTCTGAGTGGGACACGAAGGTCATGGGCGGAGAGTGTCTCGAATAGATCATGCATGAAAAGTTGGTTTGGAGAAAATAACTAGTCTTGTGCTCTTAAATTAAAAGTCACGGTAAGGTACACATGATGATCAAAAATAAAAGTAAAAATTTAATAATAATTCAAATGGCCTAATTTGACCCGAAAGTTCTGCGATGCAAATAGAGCACAAGGGAACAAGTTTGGGTAGGACATGATATATCAACAGGAAGATAAATTTGTCTATATCAAGAATCATGAAGAGCGTTTCGAGGGGTTGACATCTCTGGCGCTCCAAAAATCAAAGTCACGAATAATATATTTAATAAAAATATTTATCAAAAATAAATCATTTAAAAATTTAAAATAACCCTAAAAATCCAGAGGGCTTACAATCTATCCACCTTACAGAATTTTGTCCTCGAAATTAGACACATCATATATAACAACACGTGAATATAATAATTAAATAGTCAACGTAAAACATGCCCCTTTCCGGCAGAACTGGTATCGAGACTAACTGCTGATTCATGTCCCGATGCCATGGACATCTCCTAGCATGATGTTGCTGCGATCCACACTTCAAGCACAACCGTAACCTCTTTCTGCACTCCTTCTGAATGTGCCCCTTCTTGTTGTAAAAGTGACAAGTCTTGAACTCCTTCGCCTGGCACGGAACGACTCTCTGCAGGATGTGCTCTCTTGAATGCCTGATCGGTCCTCCATGTTGTCCTCCAGCTAGTGTGTCGGTGGTAGCAGGGTACCTCTGAATCAATGGATCCTGGTTGATGTCCTCCTGGACTCTGGCTTCTTCTAACGTCTCCGTATACGAGTTCCTCGCCTGAGTGCGTCTGAACTCCGCACCATGCTCGTCTATAGTCATGTTCCTTTGGTGAGTTGGTGCAGGCTGCAGTACAGGTATCCTCTCTAGGATCGTCGTCATACTCTGCATCAAAGCTTCGGTCTGTTGCTACTGTGCTTGCATCATCATATGAAAGAACTGGAACATCTCCTGCTGAGCCATAGGGGGAGCAAGTGTCACGCACGGCATTTGAGGTAGAAAAGAAGACGGAGGAGGCAAGAGAATCTCCTGTTGGATCAGTGCCGATGAATACTAGGAGCAAGGGAATCTCCTGAGGATTCGACCTTCCTCCCTCACGTCAATGGTGCATACTAGGAGCATGGCTGGCGGGGGACTTGAGTGGGTTTCTTCTCCATCACTCTAGTTTTCATCACTTATGTTCTAGCGTTTGTTTGCCATTAAAATTGTTTTGATTGAAATTTTAATACAAACAGAACAGTGTTACAATGTAGGACTTAGATGTAGTCATAGGAGTACACTTTTGTTTAAGCTGGGTCCTTAGTGCCAATGGAGCGAGTGGTAATGCGTTGACTCCGTTGACCGGCTGACGACGGTTATCGGTTCTCTGAAGGTGTTGATTGCTCTGGGTGCTGGAGCTTGCTAAGAGGAGGAAGACGTTGAGTGTCTAGAACCGCCTCTCCGGTGATTCTCTGTTGTAGATTCTCTCTGTGTTGTGAGTCTCCTCTGTGTGTGTCCTCTGTGTATGAAGGAGATAATCCTTCTATTTATAGTTTTGTAGGCTGGCTGCTCATGCGTACATGCAGGATGCGCCGTTGTGGGGACGCCACGTGGAGGTTGCTGATGGAGGCGTATGGATGCTGCGCCCTGATCGAGGGGGAGAACTCTTCATACTGCTGTTGTGAGCCGGCACGTAGCAGAGAGAAGATCTTTCCGTTGCTGAAATCTTGGATGAGTTGAGTCAAAGGACACGTGTTGTCGACTCGTGGTTCGAAGATCTCGGATTTGGTGGAGAGGAGTGATCTGGTGGGCTGCGCCTTGGATTGGGCGCAGGAGGAGGCTGCGGCTCATAACCTTTAGGAGTTACAAACCATTTGGGGTGCATGGCTTTTGAGGCACATGCAGGCGACTTTCTTTCTGTCTTTCGGAATCAGAGAGCAGTCTGAGGCGCATGGCTTTTGAGGCGCATGCTGATTTGGACGCATGGCCGTAGAGGCGCATGCTGATGGTGGAGATGTATGAGGTGTCTAAACTCCCTTGGGGGTCGGAGCCCTATGAAGAGTACTTTCCAACCAATGCGGAACTTCAGGTCCTGGGGGACAGAGCTGATGAGATGACGGCCGTCTTCAAGAAAGTGGCGAGTCATCATTACTATGTGCAGAAAAGGGATAAAAGCGGGTCGCAGCCCCATGTGACCGCTTGGAGAGATTATGTCTTTAGACAAGACAAAGAGGATTCTTCGAAGTTTTCTACTCCGCCGGCGCTCTCTCGTAGCGAGGTGCTGTCCGAAATGAGCACGTTAGGGGAGAAGAATCCCCGAGGAAATGAAGACCAGCAGTCAGATGCACGCTCCTACAGCTGCTTCTGGCACCTTGCTTATCCAATGTCATCCATGGCGGTTTTGGTCGCCTATCTGATAATATGGCTCCGGGATTGCGTGTTCGCAGGTGGATCCGGTGCCGTCGAGAGGGTGACTCGAAACTTAATCCTGCCAGCCGTAAAATTGGTCTTCGGCCGGCGCTTGGCTCTCCTCCCCGCAATGGTATGTAACCTGCAGCGAGGTTTACGAGAGTTTGCTGGAAATGTGATTCATGATAGAGGCAGAAAAAATAACTTCCCGCGCGCCGAACTGCCGTTTCACTATTTGATGGGATGGCTGATTCTGCATCATCCCAGTATGATGAGCCCAGGCTCGGAAGGAGATTATAAGGCTGGAGATGCATTCCTTCGTCGTTTCCATCGGAGGAGCTGGTCGCATACTGGTGTCCCGGTTTGTAGAAAGGTTTTATCCCGTCTTCAGGGTTGGGAGATCACCAAAGTTGGTCCCATCTATTTGGGTTTTGAGGCCGACGAGGATTTAAGGGACCTGGGTGAAGGTACCACCACTCTGCCTCAATGGGGATTCCGCTGGTTGCAAAGTATCCGGCCGTCCCATCTGGTGTACCGGAACATGAATCAGTGCTACCTGGAACCGTACTTGCCGAGCCGCTTTGCGCGGCAATTTGGTTATGCTCAGATGATGTTGGATAACCCCAGTATTACCCTGGGGTATGTTGGAAGTTTGTTGGATGGTGCACGAGCTTGGCATTACTATAATGCCGGATGTACCGGAGCTCGTTTTACGTTGCCCGTCCCCGATCCGCGGCCGCCCATTCTTTACTCGGCCGCCAAATTTTACTGTGTTATGGCTGCCCCGCCCTCCGGATATGACAGGGAGACCAGCCTTATCGCAGGCACCCAGTTAGCAGCGACTGGGGATACGCCAGTGAAGGCCCGGTCGCATCGTCCGTCAGGGGTGGGTCAACGGAGTGCCCCCTTCGCATCACAAGCAGAACCCTCGGGCGATCGATCGAAACGATGTGCAGATACAGGGGCTGAATCTCTTGTGTCGAAGAAGCAGAAGAAGGCATCGTTACCGACGGTGTCATCGGATTCGGCGTCCGAAGAGGTAAGGACATCCTACTAAATCTGATTTTGGTTTCGCCACTTACAAGGCCCCATCTTCTTTTGTAGGAGCCGCTAAAAAAAAAACCTCGTACCCCAAAGTCGGGTGGGAGTAGGCGAGAAGAGATGGCGAGCTCGTCTGGAGTGCGTATCCCGCCGACAATGATGTCTCTCATGGAGGAAGATCCGGAGGATACTGTCATCGTGGAGGTTCCGGTATCCCCGGGTTATGTCAGGAGGGAACCTGAGGGTACAGCAGCTTCCGAGGTGACGAAGGCCACAGCGGAGGCTTCACATATCGAAGGTTTAGCAAGTGCACAGCTTCCTGGTGATGAAGAGGAATGGAGTTCATCATCTTCCGATGACATCGCTCCGGAGCTGCAGGAGTCTGTTGCGGGGGCAGCAGAAGCAGTGAGAATAGATGAGAGGGTTGATTCCCCTCCTTGTCATGATGAAGGGAGGTCGGCTGAATCATTGCCAAATCCTTCCTTGGCTTCAACCATGGACATAGAGATGGCTACCGATCAGGTGGTAGCGACAGATTTTGTCCCTGTAGAGGGACTTGAGAAGAATGAGACCCTTCTGCCGGTCTTGTCTCCTGGGGCTGGCCAGGAGATAAATGTTGATCTTCCCGTTTTGTCGGGGAAGGTAGCTGATGCTGATAGAACGTCGGGGGTAGAAGAGGTGGCCGTTGACGTCGGTAATTTCTCCGGGCTTGAGAAGGGTAAGGGTGTGGAACCCTCTATTGCTCCTTCCACTTGGGGTACTATCACGACGCATGTGCCGGCTCCTTCTGTTCCTTCGGTTCCTCGGGCTAGCAGTCTGGCCCCTGTTGATGAAGAGCCTATTGCTGCCGAGGTTCAGACCTCTCAGATCGAGGTTGGCGGATCTTCCTCCGGTCCGCAGACTGTAGTAGCTCCCCCAACTCCTGCTATGACGCCGCAGGTGCTGGCGGATGTCGACGAGTATGTGAAGTTCCTCGTCGAGGGAGTGTACAAAATGCTAGAGAAAGGTGTATCTGCAGTGATGGATGGCAAGGGGAGCTTTGCGACAGCAAAAGCTTTGGCAATGCCTTGTATCGAGCTGATCCGCATTCACCAAGGCCATGACCATATGGCCGAAATTCTGGAGGTTTCGGTGATTGAGCTGGACGAGCGGCTCGCGGAACTGTAGCGCATCCAACGAAATGACCTCTCTGTCTTGATAGATGCAGAGATAGGGAAGTTGATTGCTGAAATCGAGGCTTCCCATCGGGCCGATGTGAGCAGTTGGGAGCGTGAAGTGGCTGGGACTGAGGCTGCGGCGGAGCAGTTGTCTCAATCTATGGAGAAGACGACGGAGAAGCGGGCTGCGGTGGACGCTAACATCGCAGAGGTTGATGCTCAGATGCGCCGTCTTGAAGACCAGCGGGCCCAACTTCAACTAGAAGCTGATCGTGTCCTGGCTGAACACGTGGCATTCAAGCAGGAGGAAGCGACTCTTACTCAGCGGACCCTTGCTTTGGCTCAGCAGCGACGACAGCTTGATGAGAAGTATGAGAGTAAAACTTCCGCTGAGGCTGTCGGATTAATGCGTCAAGAAGCCGAGCTCCGAGTCCAGGCGACTGTGGAAACTCGCGCTGCCGACCTGAGACGTCGAGTCAGAGAACTCTCATCCCACCCTGGAGAGGATCGGGGACTGTAGTTTCTCTTCTTTTTATGTGTTTTTGTAACTCTTGCTGGGGAAATAGCGTATTTCTGTACTCCCTTTTTTTGAAAAATAAAGAAATACACTATCTCCTTTTTTTTGTGATGTGTTCATTTTTGATCTCATGAACTTGATGATTTATGTAGACCTATTATCTTTTGCGCACCTTGGTTTTTTAGGTACAGATAATAAGTTTGAAGGAACCAACATGTTTGCTCAGAGGTAATGTGGACATGGCAATCATTAGGTTCAAATGATAGAATCTTCCTACTCAGAGGTATTTATGGACGTGGTAGGAATGATCCTGGGGGATACGCTGAACAACTCAGAGGTAATGTGGACGTGGAAGTTCTGCGATCAATGTACGACAACACAGGAGTTGTTTGTACGGGATGTTTACTCAGAGGTAATGTGGACGTGGTAAACATGAAGGATAGCTAAGCTCACGAAATGTAAGGTTCCGCTTTGTAGGATGTAGAGAGACAACTCAGAGGTAATGTGGACGTGGTTATCTTTCTACGAAAGGATGCCACGGAACAGCTGGGTTCCGGAAGCGTTTGATTTTGTGAAAAGAGGTTGTTTGGGGAAATACATGTCTTGGAGGATGTCAAGAATAGTACTTCTTTAGGAACTTGCCGTTGATGGGCATCATGAACAAGTCCCCATTGGGTTTGGCGAGGCGGTAAGCACCGTTTGAGTATACCGTCTCAATGATGAAGGGTCCTTCCCATTTGGGCTCGAACTTCCCTGGTGTCTTGTGAGTTAACACCATTGGCCTTCTGACTGCTAAAACCAGGTCGCCAACTTGGAAAGTTCTTTGCTTGACCTTCTTGTTGAAAGCCTGTGATATACGGGCTTGGTAAAGTTCGATGCGTTGTTGAGCTAGGAGACACTTTTCGTCAAGTGCCTCCAGTTCCCGCAGACGACGACGTTGATTGTCTTCTTCTGTGAGTTTGTTTGTGATCGTTACTCGGAGTGAGGGGATCTGGATCTCGAGAGGCAGTACCGCTTCGCTCCCGTAGACCAGGGAGAATGGTGTGTTGCCTGTTGGGGTCCGTACCATTGTGCGGTAGGCCCAAAGACATTCGCCGAGCTTTTCGTCCCAGTCGCGTTTGTTGGATGACACGACCTTTTTGAGCAGCCTGACGATAGTTTTGTTGAACGCCTCGGCCAATCCGTTTGCTGCCGGATTGTAGGCGGTTGAGGCCACGTTTTGAATGCGATTCTTGTCACAGAACCTGCTGAAAATGTGGCTGATGAACTGGGGACCATTGTCATGAATGATTCGCCTGGGTACTCCGAAACGGTAAATGACATGGTGTTTGATAAAGCTGACCACCCTGGAGCTTTTTACTTCCGCTAGTGGGACTGCTTCCGCCCATTTAGAGAAGTAATCGGTGATGGCCAGGATGAAACGATGTCCTCTTGATGAAGGAGGGGTGATTGGTCCTACAATGTCCATGCCCAGGCTTCGAATGGCCAGGAGGCGACTGTAGGATGTAGAGGTTCAGACGGTGTATGTATGAAGTCTGCATGAAGTTGGCATGCATGGCACTTCTTAGCATATTCCACTGCGTCGGCGGCCATGGTTGGCCAGTAGTAGCCCATACGTCGCAGTCGATCTTGCAACTTAGGACCTGGTTGGTGAGCTCCGCAAGTTCCGTCATGAGCTTCTCGAAGAGCTTCGGCCGCTTCTTCGTTAGACAGGCATCGAAGGAGAAGCCCGTCGAAGGAGCGTCGGTACAGCATTTTAGTAGCTGTATCGTAGTAGAATCGAAGAGAGCGTCTCCTGACTGAGACGGCTTCCTTCGGGTCTTCCGGAAGGATTCCGTAGACGGCGAAGTCGATGAACGGGAATCTCCAGTCTCGGACATTAACATCGGTGTTTGTCGGCACGGCATGAGCCATTTGCAAACATAGGTTGTTTCTGGGACAAATCAAGTCTCGGCCAGTTACCGTGACATAGTGTTGAGTCCCAAGGGGCACGGCCAATGAGGCTGCGAGGCCAGCCAGAGCGTCAGCCTCCAAGTTTTGTAGACGGGGTACATGTTCGATGAAGAACCCAGTGAAGGTTGAAATGATGTTCAACGCAACCTCATGGTAAGGGATCAAATCTTTATGGCGAATCTCGTATTGCCTCCGAATCTGGTTTACGACGAGTTTCGAGTCGCCGTAGGCTTCCAGATGATCCACCCCCAGCTGTTGTGCTAGCTGGAGTCCCATGACGAGTACGTTGTACTCAGCAACATTGTTGGAGCATGGCTTCGAAAGAGAGTATGCGCGCTGGATGACCAGCTGATCGGGGGAGACCAAGACTACCCCCACTCCTGCGATGATTTGGCCGTTGGGGCCCGTTCTTGAAGCGCCATCGAAGAACATCCGCCAAACGGGGCTTCCTTCAGTGACGTTTGATTCTTGGACTTCATCCAGGATGTCTTCATAGAGTTTTGAAGATTCTGGGATAGGGTGTGCAGCTAAAAAGTCAGCCAGAGCCTGATGCAGTATCAGTCATACGCCACCCCTTTCAGGGCCCCAACAAAGATGCTGGTGAGGAGCGCGTCCTCCTTCGGAAGATGCCCTGTCTGCGACTGGAAGTACGTCAGGTACCGTCGTGGAGAGTCCTTCCCGTCATACGGCGTAAGTGTTTGTGGTTTATACTTTGGGGGATAAACCACCTTGTTCCACTCAAGAGGATAAGGCTGGGGAATGCCCATCTTCTGGCGCTCCTCCTGCCTGTTCTTGGACTCGAAGCGCTCCCGCAGATTTTTGATCATTTCGACCACGTCCTCCGTGGAGCTAGGAGTCAGGGAAGGAGGTACCACCTGGAGTAGAGCGTTTGAGGGCTCCGACGTCCGGGGTGCTTCTGTGTCTGAGGGTGTCCGTTGGAGGGGCACACTCGACTCTCCATTGGCTCCTGGGTCGGGACCATTTGAAGGTGTCCTGATCAAGGCCGACCGCATCTCAAACACTGCTTGAGTCAGTGCTTGCATTGAGGCAGAGAGGGTTTTGAGTCCTCCCTCTAGCGAGTCTATGCGCTGGACAATGTCCTGTGGCGGCGCATCAGTCTCAAGATCACCCCCGGTCATGTATACTGTCATGACACGGCCGGAAGTGGATGGATTAGTTGAGGCTTCACTCTCAGCCTCGCTCTCATGTGGGGGAGTCACTTCTCCTGGTGTTTGGCCACCCCCAGCCACATTCTGGAGTTCGTCTTCGACAGGCGCATCTGCAAGGGCCTGACTGCCCTCAGCTCTGTCTTGAAGGGCCTCTTCGTTTCCAGCACTACCCCCGGCGGTGTCCTGGAGGACATCGTCATTTTAAGGGGCTTCAGGGAGGCCATCTTCGCCTTGATGAAGATCCGCCGCAGCTGTGCTTTGGACATCTTCGTCTTCGGAAGGAGGCTCGACAAGGGTCTGGCTACCCCCAGCTTCCTCCAAGAACTTCTTCCTCGACCGAGTGCCTTCGAACACTCCAGAGGTCGAGACAGCTGCCTTGGTTTTCCTCGGCTGGCTTTTGGATGAAGACGAGGAATTGGCAGTCGTCTTCCGGACAGATGAAGAGTTGGAGATCACGTTGCATGAAGCAACCTTTAGCTCCTCTTCTGCTGACACCTTCGTCCCAAGGCGATGTCGGAGGGATGTCGATGATTGTAGCCGTTGGAAGACCGACTGCTTTGGCGGTACTGTCGTCTTGCAACAACAGTTGATGGTGACCACTGCACAAGTGTGCCCCGTGAGAGGCGCATCGTGCTTGTTGGTCAACTCTCCTGACCGGCGCTTGTGAGTGATCACGTTGCGCAGGTCATTGGAGGAGAGTGCTACCCTCACACCCCTCTCAGGCGCATGGCAGGGCCAAGCGCCGGGGTGGTCGGGTGAGTGCTGCGCTCCCTGATCTAATACCAAACAGGCATCACGATCAGTAGTGGAGGAACCACAGGATTTGAAGTGACTTGAACGGACCTCAAACGCACAACCAGAGGAGGCGCGGGAGTTCAAGACCACTGAGTTTGCCTCTCTCGGCTTGGTTGTGCACGCAGGGAATGCGCCCAAGCGAGATGAGGACTTTGAAGGTCGACTCGTTGTTGGTGCAGAAGCACTTGAGTTAACCTTGTACAGCTTGCCATCGGCAGCGCGCGTGATTGTAAGCGCGTGCCTCTGGCCGGCTGCTGGCATAGCACGTTTGTGGCGCATGGCCCGTGCCGCCTTGGATTTCTTCGTACCAGCCCGCTGGGGCGCATAGTACTCAGCATCCAAATTCTTCTCGTCATTACAGCGAGTGAGTCTGTCAAAGACAGAGGCTCTTTGTGGCGCATCAGAAGTGATGTGCGGGGCATTGGCTGCGCCCCTGCTCCGTCGACGTATCTTCCTCGCCTGAGAGGAAGATGGCTGGGGAACGTGGTCAGCCGCACGCTTCCCTGAGAGATGCGCTGCATCAGCGGGCGCACCTTGACTGCTGAGGACGTCAGCAGGAAGGGAAGGCTGGACGGGCGCATCCCCTTCAACGGTGGTGCCCGAGGCGTCGACTTTGCGTACCCAGACTGCGCGGGTCTTCTTCGGCTTCGACAGCCGCTTCGAAGGACTCGCACTTCCTTCAGAAATGAACTCCTCGTACGCCTGTTGATTGAGGCGCACTACCAGCGTCTTGTGGGAGGAGCCCACCTTCACGTCGTCGGCCTGTGACACAACCTTCTCGGTAGAGAAGAAAGAAGTCCCCAGCAGAGTCGCCAGCTTGTTTGCCATTAAAATTGTTTTGATTGAAATTTTAATACAAACAGAACAGTGTTACAATATAGGACTTAGATGTAGTCCTAGGAGTACACTTTTGTTTAAGCTGGGTCCTTAGTGCCAATGGAGCGAGTGGTAATGCGTTGACTCCGTTGACCGGCTGACGACGGTTATCGGTTCTCTGAAGGTGTTGATTGCTCTGGGTGCTGGAGCTTGCTGAGAGGAGGAAGACGTTGAGTGTCTAGAACTGCCTCTCCAGTGATTCTCTGTTGTGGATTCTCTCTGTGTTGTGAGTCTCCTCTGTGTGTGTCCTCTGTGTGTGAAGGAGATAATCCTTCTATTTATAGTTTTGCAGGCTGGCTGCTCATGCGCGCATGCAGGATACGCCGGTATGGGGACGCCACGTAGAGGTTGCTGATGGAGGCGCATGGATGCTGCGCCCTGATCGAGGGGGAGATGTCACGACCCGGTCCCCAAATACTTGGGTCGAATCGGATCATGCCCAGCCTGCACCGTTGATGAGACGGCGGCAGTAAGCTGTAATCCATATTGCAGGTTATTTCAACAACAAACTTGAATTTAAAAGTTGCCACAACATTTAATTTACGATAATAAAAAAACTTGTCTTTCAATACAAAGTTCATAACTGGAAATAAAGAAACAACTAAACTCTCAACTAATGTAGCATCTATGGAGACGCCACAACATCATCATCAGCTGGGAGTACCGCCGGGTACAAGTCAGGATCAAAATAGCTATTGATCAACATCTCCAGATCCTCAGTAATACCTAAAATGTTGTCTCCAGTCAGGAGGGAGCAAAGTACAATTCATGCAAATTTTAACAATTAAAATGACAATTTATAACATGCATTTTTAAACAGTTTGAAAATGAACAATTTTGAAATAGTACAGTACAGTGATATGAATAGGTAAAGAATATGACCGGTTTGGGTACATTTGTATCCTAGCGATACGGTATGGCTTATCCCCGTGTGAGAGAGGGGTAAGCTAACACATTCATTATCCTAAGTTTGGATTTGGTCATATCCAGTACACTATTCCCCCAGTCCCCAACAATACGATCAATGCTCCCGAAGGAGTTCGTGTATAATTGTGGTTTAAACTTGCAATGAAACAATTGTGAAAATAATTGTAAAATCTACATAAAATGTACTTGCCTTAAACTTCCGGTTGTCAAGGTTTTGCACTTCGGTATTCGGTAAATTACTCTCTTCCTTGTACTCCTACATTTCCGGGAAACTCGTCTCAGAAACAAACATAAAATGTCTAGTTGTCTTTCCTAGTTAGTTTTGATAGATTAGCTAACTAACACAACGTCAAAGCATTTAAGAGTTTGAATTTAGAAATTTCATTCTTTTATTCTGGTATTTTCAGAAAACTTGTAATTATCACTTAATTTGGTTAAAACTTGTATTTTGTACATAAAATTATTATTTATTTAAATAGTGAGAAAATAATGAATTAATCAACTAATTCCTAACCTTTACGTGAATATATATATATAATCCACTATTTATATTACACTACAACATCCAGAAAAGAAATAAAATAAATCCTAATTATTACATTTTCACAGCATGATAAATAACTGGGCTTATGCCCTTACATCTTAATATTACACAAATTGAAATAAGAAGAAACTTGTTAGTCTTGAAATTTAATAACTACAATTTTAACAAAATTAATAATTTCCAAAATAATATTAAAAGAGAATTTTAAGTCTCAGACTTTGGTCCAAAATTTCATTTTTAACTACTCTGCCTCAACGTCCGGTCGAACCGGTGCGTTTGCATTTCGCTGGGGCCCATTGACCATTAAGGTCGTCGCCCAAAAATATTATTAAAATAATATTTAATCCGAAAATCATTTTAAAAATCATTTTATTAAACTTCCCAAAAATTTCGGCAGTATTCCTCCTGTTTTCGGTCAAACCAAAAACTGGGAAAATGTTCCGGTTTTTCTGCAAAAAATATTCCCAACCCGAAAATATATACAGAATCATTATTTTCCAAACCCACATTCCAGAGAACCCAATCCAAAGACAGAAACCAAATTTTTATATATAAAAACTATTCCCAGAATTATTCCCGAAATTTTCTCGGAAACCCGAGAATGAAACGGAAATCCCGCAGTATCGGAAAACTCCACAGAATATAACCACAGCATATATTTTTCCTAAAAAAATCCACAGAACATAACTTCCAAAATAGACGAAAAATACGAAACCGAAAACGGAACGGAACCGAGCCGAAATCCCGAATTCCTACTGGAATTGGGTTGGACCAATTCATCATAGACAGTAAAAGAATTTATCGGGTCAGAGTGTACCGAAACCGAAGCGGAACGGAAACGGGTCCGCACCGGGAAGCGGACGGAACAGCGAAGGGAAGCTTCGCGATCGGGCGACAGAACACGCACGGGGACGTGCGGGCGGCCTGGCCGGGGCGAGCGTCGGCGTCAGCGGCGGCGGAGGGCCGCGCGGGGAGCGGTGCCGGTCGGGTGCGGCCCGGGGGTCGGAGGTCGGGCGCCGGTGTCGGATCGGGCTAGGGTTCGCCGGAGAGTGCTCGGCCGGGGTCGATCTCGCCGGAAACGTCGGGTTGATCTAGGAATTTGAGTGGAATTTGGGAAAAGAATGGAATGATGGGAAGAAGGGTGGAGTGAAGGGGTTTTATAGGAGGAGTGAGAGGGGAAGTTACCATTTGAGGGAGGAGAAAGGTCTCTCCAACATTAACTCCGGTGGCCAGGGAAGAGGAAGGGCCGATCGGTTTTGATCGGTTTGGAGAAGATGAAGCCGAAGAAGCTTCGGTTCCTCCACAGAAGCAAAAGAATGGAAACCCATTTAATTAGAACAATGAATGTTTCCAGCAAGCTTTAGAGCTAAAGCTCAAATAAAACTTAAGGCTTAAGGCCTAAAAGAATGGGCTGGACTTGATATAAGAAATGGCTTAATAAATCCTTAATGGGTTTGGGACTATTGGGCCTTAAGAATAATGAGTTAGAAAAAATGGTTTGGCTTGGGTTTGAGGCCAGGCTAAAAATAATTAAAAGCTTTGGCTAGGAAATTATAAGGCAATTAAAATATGGACTATAACAATAATTTCCTTTTAAAAATATGATTAACATTTTAAAATCCTATTTCAATATATAAAAATAATTTTAGTCTCCAATCGGGTTCGAAGCGGATTCGGGTCTGGTTGACATACAAAAAAAATCCATGTGAACTATATATATATTTTTTTTTAAAAATACTTTTCATAAATTTACAATTTAGATATTATTCTAGCACATAAAAATTAAAATGCAGTCTAAAATTTCACGGGTTTCACAACCTTCCCTCCTTAGAAAATTTCGTCCTCGAAATTTAAGGAGTAGTGTAGGAATTACCTCAAGTCAAGCAGGTACAGATTTTGTGCTCGTAACTAGGATTCAAAAAATAAAAAATTTCCAAAGTAGTCATGGATGAGACGTTTTAGGGACAAACTTCATTTATGATATGCAAAAAATACAAAAGCGAACCAAAATACACGAGGTTGATCAGACCATCATGCACCAGTCCTGATTAGACAATATATTAGTGGGTGCACCCAATAAAATACTGTCATGATCAAGCTTGAAAAAATAGCTTGCAAAAACTAGGCTAACTTAGCAGCATCAGTCAAGTTTAGAACGAAAGATAAAGATTGAAGGAAATAGGAATTATGATGGCTCAAATCTTCTGATCTTCTTCTCTCCTTTGACTACGCTTGCTACTGGTTTCTCTGGCACTGTAAGGCTTGATTTACTCTTCAGCTCTGAATTGTCCAAAATATTACTCAGATTCGAGATGCAACTTCTTAACTGTTAAATTGGATGACGTTGTACACCCTCAAGATTAGCTGGTAGAGCTAACCGGTACGCTACTTCTCCGACTCGGCTTAACACTTCAAACGGGCCGATGTACCTGGGGCTCAATGATCATTCCTCTGGTAGGAGAGATCTTCACTATCTCCTTCTTCAAACTCCACTGGTCGACGATACTAACTTGGTAGTTGTTGTAAGGAAACTCTACCATTTACAAATGGTCTTCTCCAAGGCTCCACAAATTCCAAGACGTAAGATCCTCGGCATGTCTTCAAGCGTCTGGATTATCTTCTTTGATTGTCTGTCAGTTGGAACTTCATGAATCCGGTAGATGTGTCTCTTGCACATTGCCGCCAACTCTTTCGTGAATAAAGCAACTTCATAATGAACTGACTTGGTCAGTCAGTCCACAAAATCCAATTGGTGATCTTCCCTCCTTAGGAACAAAGTAATCCTAACACAAGGTCCATTTATGTGTTTCTACTTCTACTCCAAATTATCCAGCGTCTGCAGGAATCTTGCTAATTTCTACATGTTGACAGAATACCTAACCTCATTCTTGGAATTTGTCCTTCTTCATTACATAACACCATTTAATGGTACACACATCCCGATACATCTGGTTAGAGTGTGTGGGATACTGCGCTTCTTAGTTCACCAGAAGGTATACAACCTCGTACCATTCTTCAAAAGCTCCATCGTTGGCAATAAAGAAACTCCCAAATGTTCCTGCCAACACTTGATCTCTAAGTTTACAAGTGCCTTGTCTTGAAACTGCGTCTCCTTAATCTTGTCCATCAGGTACGAGCTCACTTGCAACTTCATCAACACAGAATCAGCATCCAGTTCCTTCCGTCCAGGCAGTACAATCTCCAGTCCGAGCTTCTCGATGTCCTCCAGTAGGTGCCTCTCCTTGGTTAAGAACATCGCCACTGGGTATCGACTAAGTGCATCAGCGACCACATTAGCCTTACCCGGGTGATATTGCAAGTCGATGTCAAAGTCCTTCATTAACTCCAGCCATCTCCTTTGCCTCATGTTTAACTCCTTCTGAGTGAAAACATACTTCAGACTTTTGTGATCTGTGTATATTTCCACTCTCTCTCCATAGAGATAATGCTTCCAAAGCTTCAATACAAAGATGACTGCAGCCAGCTCCAGATCATGAGTGGGATAGTTCTTCTCATGAGTCCGTAGTTGCCTAGATGCATAGGCAATCACTTTCCCATGTTGTTGAAGAACGCAACCCAGTCCTTTGCCTGAGGCGTCACTGTATATTGTGAAACCACCGGATCCTGCGGGTAGCGCAAGGATTGGTGCAGTGGTAAGCCTCTTCTACAGCTTCTTAAATGCGTCCAGACAAACTCTTCATTCTTTCGAGTCAGCTTCATCATTGACTCAGCAATCTTGGCGAATTCCTACACAGATTCCAGTAGTATCCCATCAAGTCCAAGAAACCATTGAACTTAGATATACGACTTCTCCACAGCGGCTATCTATCTAGAGTCTATCAAATTTTCTTCTCTTGTGACATTATGGCAAAAACCACATTGTCTAAGAAAATTCATGTCTTGATAGCTTACCAAAAACTTCTTCAAAGTTCCTAGAAATTTCTCAGATGCTCTTCATGTTCTTCTTCAGTCCTTGAGTATATCAGATTTTTGTTATCTAAAGAAAAGACAACAAATTGATTCAATTACTCATAAAAAGACTCTGTTCATGAGATTCATGAACACAACAAGAGTATTCATCATTCCAAGAGACATGATCCAAAAATTCAACTACCAGTATTTGGTGTTGAATGTCGTCTTGAGAATGTACTCCTTCTTAATCTGATGGTAGTCAGTTCTTAAGTTAATCTCCGAAAACCCTTAAGTTCACTCAACTTGGATAGATCATCAGTCGAAAAAAAGTAATTCTTCAGTGCCCTGATAGTCATCCATATTGTTTTATCCTTCTTGGATACAAACAAGACTGATGCTTCTTAGAGTGAAGCTCCGTCTTATATGAAACCCAACACCTTTAGTCCATTGATCTAATCCTTCATTTCCTTGGCTTCCTTCAGGTCGATTCTATAGTATCACTTAGTCATAGGGAAGGAGCTAGGTACTAGGTTAATGGAATATTTCTATGCATAGGGTAATCCAGAAACTATTAGGGAAAACTTCTATCATGAAGATGTAACTAAGATTTTTATTCATATAAGAGAATTACAACAAAACTCTCATAATTGATCTAGGGACATCTTGTTACAGCTTCTTAATAGATAATACTACTCAGCAGTCCTAAGTACTATTCTTCATGGTTCTGGTTCTTGCTTGGGCATCTCCATTTTCTTCCTCTTCTATGATCCTTGATTCTGCTTCATCCCTTCCTACGGTCTGAGGTTGTGGCATAATAGACGCTCCGATACGATGATAAGATAAGAGGCAGTCCTTAACTTGATGTTCAGCAGATCCACACACCAAACATTGCCTTAATCTCTTGCGACAAATGTTGGCTTGGTGACCAGGTCTCTTACAGTAGGCACAAGCCAAAAGCTTCTTGCAATATGGTTGTCGGACAGGGCCCAAATATCTTCTATTCTCATGGGTATCCCTCCTAGGACGAGGTTCCGCTCCAACTTGGTTTAAAATGGCTAAGGTTGCGTCGTTGATATTCTTCATGACTTCTCTCGAGATATCCATCTGTTCAGCTTGAATCTTCTGATACTCTAGGATTTCTTGAAATAAAGCAACCATCTGAGAGGTGTTTTCTGGTACTGGTGAAGCAACATGAGTGGGTACTTCCTCAAAGAAAAGTAACCCAGTTAGAGGAGAGGTAGGATTTGCCAGTGTGGGGAAAACTTCACTGGATGATTGGTGAGGATGATCAATCAGCTGGTTGGGTGAAAAGCTCTGACTTGACTGAAGAGGCGGGGTTCGATCCGGAGATGATACCACATTGCCAGCAGAGTTGGTTTTGTCAGTAGTCATTCTCTGGAAGGTTTAGGATGCAAGCATAAGCAAGGTAACCTACCAATCTATAATAAAAATATTTATCATATATAAATCGGTCCTATGTTGTGGCAATTTTGATGTTCTAGTGTTCCTAATTGTTTCTAGTTTTCCTAAATTGTTGATTTAGTTGACCTGCATGGGCCACCACTAAAAACATGTCACGACCCGGTCCCCAAATACTTGGGTCGAATCGGATCATGCCCAGCCTGCACCGTTGATGAGACGGCGGCAGTAAGCTGTAATCCATATTGCAGGTTATTTCAACAACAAACTTGAATTTAAAAGTTGCCACAACATTTAATTTACGATAATAAAAAAACTTGTCTTTCAATACAAAGTTCATAACTGGAAATAAAGAAACAACTAAACTCTCAACTAATGTAGCATCTATGGAGACGCCACAACATCATCATCAGCTGGGAGTACCGCCGGGTACAAGTCAGGATCAAAATAGCTATTGATCAACATCTCCAGATCCTCAGTAATACCTAAAATGTTGTCTCCAGTCAGGAGGGAGCAAAGTACAATTCATGCAAATTTTAACAATTAAAATGACAATTTATAACATGTATTTTTAAACAGTTTGAAAATGAACAATTTTGAAATAGTACAGTACAGTGATATGAATAGGTAAAGAATATGACCGGTTTGGGTACATTTGTATCCTAGCGATACGGTATGGCTTATCCCCGTGTGAGAGAGGGGTAAGCTAACACATTCATTATCCTAAGTTTGGATTTGGTCATATCCAGTACACTATTCCCCCAGTCCCCAACAATACGATCAATGCTCCCGAAGGAGTTCGTGTATAATTGTGGTTTAAACTTGCAATGAAACAATTGTGAAAATAATTGTAAAATCTACATAAAATGTACTTGCCTTAAACTTCCGGTTGTCAAGGTTTTGCACTTCGGTATTCGGTAAATTACTCTCTTCCTTGTACTCCTACATTTCCGGGAAACTCGTCTCAGAAACAAACATAAAATGTCTAGTTGTCTTTCCTAGTTAGTTTTGATAGATTAGCTAACTAACACAACGTCAAAGCATTTAAGAGTTTGAATTTAGAAATTTCATTCTTTTATTCTGGTATTTTCAGAAAACTTGTAATTATCACTTAATTTGGTTAAAACTTGTATTTTGTACATAAAATTATTATTTATTTAAATAGTGAGAAAATAATGAATTAATCAACTAATTCCTAACCTTTACGTGAATATATATATATAATCCACTATTTATATTACACTACAACATCCAGAAAAGAAATAAAATAAATCCTAATTATTACATTTTCACAGCATGATAAATAACTGGGCTTATGCCCTTACATCTTAATATTACACAAATTGAAATAAGAAGAAACTTGTTAGTCTTGAAATTTAATAACTACAATTTTAACAAAATTAATAATTTCCAAAATAATATTAAAAGAGAATTTTAAGTCTCAGACTTTGGTCCAAAATTTCATTTTTAACTACTCTGCCTCAACGTCCGGTCGAACCGGTGCGTTTGCATTTCGCTGGGGCCCATTGACCATTAAGGTCGTCGCCCAAAAATATTATTAAAATAATATTTAATCCGAAAATCATTTTAAAAATCATTTTATTAAACTTCCCAAAAATTTCGGCAGTATTCCTCCTGTTTTCGGTCAAACCAAAAACTGGGAAAATGTTCCGGTTTTTCTGCAAAAAATATTCCCAACCCGAAAATATATACAGAATCATTATTTTCCAAACCCACATTCCAGAGAACCCAATCCAAAGACAGAAACCAAATTTTTATATATAAAAACTATTCCCAGAATTATTCCCGAAATTTTCTCGGAAACCCGAGAATGAAACGGAAATCCCGCAGTATCGGAAAACTCCACAGAATATAACCACAGCATATATTTTTCCTAAAAAAATCCACAGAACATAACTTCCAAAATAGACGAAAAATACGAAACCGAAAACGGAACGGAACCGAGCCGAAATCCCGAATTCCTACTGGAATTGGGTTGGACCAATTCATCATAGACAGTAAAAGAATTTATCGGGTCAGAGTGTACCGAAACCGAAGCGGAACGGAAACGGGTCCGCACCGGGAAGCGGACGGAACAGCGAAGGGAAGCTTCGCGATCGGGCGACAGAACACGCACGGGGACGTGCGGGCGGCCTGGCCGGGGCGAGCGTCGGCGTCAGCGGCGGCGGAGGGCCGCGCGGGGAGCGGTGCCGGTCGGGTGCGGCCCGGGGGTCGGAGGTCGGGCGCCGGTGTCGGATCGGGCTAGGGTTCGCCGGAGAGTGCTCGGCCGGGGTCGATCTCGCCGGAAACGTCGGGTTGATCTAGGAATTTGAGTGGAATTTGGGAAAAGAATGGAATGATGGGAAGAAGGGTGGAGTGAAGGGGTTTTATAGGAGGAGTGAGAGGGGAAGTTACCATTTGAGGGAGGAGAAAGGTCTCTCCAACATTAACTCCGGTGGCCAGGGAAGAGGAAGGGCCGATCGGTTTTGATCGGTTTGGAGAAGATGAAGCCGAAGAAGCTTCGGTTCCTCCACAGAAGCAAAAGAATGGAAACCCATTTAATTAGAACAATGAATGTTTCCAGCAAGCTTTAGAGCTAAAGCTCAAATAAAACTTAAGGCTTAAGGCCTAAAAGAATGGGCTGGACTTGATATAAGAAATGGCTTAATAAATCCTTAATGGGTTTGGGACTATTGGGCCTTAAGAATAATGAGTTAGAAAAAATGGTTTGGCTTGGGTTTGAGGCCAGGCTAAAAATAATTAAAAGCTTTGGCTAGGAAATTATAAGGCAATTAAAATATGGACTATAACAATAATTTCCTTTTAAAAATATGATTAACATTTTAAAATCCTATTTCAATATATAAAAATAATTTTAGTCTCCAATCGGGTTCGAAGCGGATTCGGGTCTGGTTGACATACAAAAAAAATCCATGTGAACTATATATATATTTTTTTTTAAAAATACTTTTCATAAATTTACAATTTAGATATTATTCTAGCACATAAAAATTAAAATGCAGTCTAAAATTTCACGGGTTTCACAGGAGAACTCTTCATACTGCTGTTGTGAGCCGGCACGTAGCAGAGAGAAGATCTTTCCGTTGCTGAAATCTTGGATGAGTTGAGTCAAAGGACACGTGTCGTCGACTCGTGGTTCGAAGATCTCGGATTTGGTGGAGAGGAGTGATCTGGTGGGCTGCGCCTTGGATTGGGCGCAGGAGGAGGCTGCGGCTCATAACCTTTAGGAGTTACAAACCATTTGGGGCGCATGGCTTTTGAGGCGCATGCAGGCGACTTTCTTTCTGTCTTTCGGGATCAGAGAGCAGTCTGAGGCGCATGGCTTTTGAGGCACATGCTGATTTGGACGCATGGCCGTAGAGGCGCATGCTGATGGTGGAGTGGCCACGTGGCAGTAGCCGTCGAAATAAAGTCATGATGATGCTGACGTTGTCGACGCTTCGTTTTCTAAAAAAGCTGTCGACTGTTCAGACTTTGGGAGGCGTGCTGCCAACTCTGTCAGTTCAATATTTAATGTTGGTGACGTTCGATGGACAGCTGAGTGGGCACGTCGGTTGGCGTTCCACTCGGTATGGAGATGTGTGGGGGCGCACCCTCTGTAATGCGTCGAGTACTGTAGGACGCGTCTGTGTGATGCGCCTGATGTCGAAGAGCGCATCCGTGTGATGCGCTGCTGGCGCATAGGACATGTCTTTTAATGATGCGGATGTCTCGCTCGTCGAGTGCTATAAATAGCCGTTTGGCTGAATTCGAGGCATCCGGTTCATCCATTTAATGTAAATTCATTGCACGGAATTCGGAGGGCCATCCACTTGGCGCGTGGGTTTGATCTGCCCGGCCTATAAATAGTAGCATGGAGAGAAGATTTGCTTCTCATTCCCTCACGTACTTCTAATATGAACTTGAACATGCGGGTGCATTCTGTTGACGAAGTGCTCCCGAGGGTGAAGATGAGACGCTGTGTTGTCTTCGATGCACTTGAAGGTGACTGTTACATCCAAAAGACGGAGTCGAGGGCTTCCGAGGCAGGCGGAAGGTGCCTGTTGCTTCCAAAGATAGGGATGCTCGGGCCTCGTCTCCGTTGTTCGGGAAGAGCCGTAGATCGGAATGGCGGTGCTAGGCTTTCTCTTCCTTCAAAGTGGGTGTCGCCCACTCTGGTTGTGTTGAGAGCTTCCTTGTGCCATGATTTCGATCACGGTCTTCCCACAGCTTTGCCGTGCTCCTCTCTTCCTTGGTTCCAGCCAGAGGGTTAAATGCTTTGTGGAAGCACTTATCCGGTGATCCTGGCTGGAAGAGCGGCGCATAACTGGGCTCTGCTCGGCCAGGTGAGCCTGGCTGGAAGAATTTGGCTGAAGGGATGCACATAGCTGGGCTGGATGCACATAACTGAGCTGCTGAAGAGATGGCGGGATGCGCCTGGATGGAGGCGCATAGTATCTGCTGCGCTTCACTGGTGGCGCATGGTGATGCTGCGCCTATCTGGAGACGCATGGTGGCCGCTGCGCTTATCTGAAGGCGCATGGTGGCCGCTGGCTGTAGACTTAGGATCTTTCCTTTGTAGAAATTCTCCTTTGTACAACCTTTTCTAGACATGTAATAGACTTTTATATATAAAATGAAAAGTCCTTCTTCAAATGTCTATACTTATTGACTTTGCTGTGAAGTTCTTCGTCTGAGTGCTAGCGCATGTAGTGTCTGGCGCATGGGCTTTCTGGTTGTGAAATTCCATGCTTCTACAGCGTTTAGCCATCGGCACCTGTTTAGCTGGTTAATCTGGATAATTTGTCTTTGCATAATTATAATTAAATCAGACTGCAGCTGAGTACGATTATGTACCTATGACTCTCTGGGCTAGCTAACTTATAAAGCTAGATTTCCTATGATTATTTTGATGAAGCATCGGGAACGCCTTACTGCTTTATCTCATATGCTCATTAATTGACGTTTTATTGCTTTGAATGATTGAGACATAAATGCTCTGTGAGACCATATGAGACTTGATTGTAGCGTGCACCCCCTTGTCTCTTGACAGCCACGATTATCATATGACGTTTGTATACCTCATATGGAGTAGCTGGCCTAGTCCATCTCTATATTTCGGTACTGGGGCGTGACATTAGGCTAGTACATTTAGACTAAATCCACATGACAAGTTTAGTTATTTAGAGATTAGAAACTTGACCCATTTGACCCCAAACCTTTGCATGACTTAGATTAACCAAAGGGGGCCTATTAGAGGCATATTAGACATTTTTTATTGGCCCAAAACTAACCCTCATGGCAGCCAAGAGAGGGTTCCATCTCATTTTCATTTTCAAAGTAGCCTCCATTTCCATTTTAGTGTTCTTTCCAATCTTGAGAGCAAATCACATTGATTCATCTCTCAAATCTTCTATTTTCTCCACCAAATTCTTTCATTCTTGCAAGGAGAGGGAGCTACAAGGATTATGGAGCCAAGAGTAAGGAGGGGTGTCCATTTGCTAGAAGACTCCGTGTCGGATTCGTGTCCTTTGGGTTGTTCATTGGGAATCAACTACCAATAGGTATCTCTTTCTCTCTCTAAACCTTCTCTATTTCATCTTTTCCTTGCATATTTGTTAGTTTTGAACCCATAGGAATCACCCCCATGCATAAACCAACATTAGAAATATTTTAGAGGATCTTTTGAGTCCTCTTTAGGAGTTTGGGATAGGTTTGGTGTCCCCTATGGAGAGATTCCAAAGGGGGCACACCATGTGTTTGTGTTTTTGCCCCATAGGCTTATTTGTCTTTTAATTTCAGATTTTCATGTGCTAGAGAGTAGATTAACCATGGTTAGGATGTTTAGGTTTGTTCTCATTTGGATACCAATGTTTGAATCTATGTATTATAGCCTACAATCCCTATTTTTATGTAAAAATATCAAATATTGTTATATTTATGGATGTGGACTGATTTGGGATTTTTTGTATATATATTGATATGTGTCTTGTGTGTGTGTGATAGAGTGTGGTTGTGTTATTGTTAAGTTAGTGAGTTAGATAATCTAGTTAGTATCCTAGATAATATAGTTAGTATGTGTTTCTTTTGTCCAAAACAACCCAAATTCGTCATAATTTCCATCTACATTTTTAGTAGCCAGAGCAAATTAGAAATACCATAACTCCTAGCTCAAGACTCCGATTAATCTTCCTTTTTTAAAAATAACCGTATCGAAGTTAGCTTTTAAAAAATATATATATTAATAGGCCAAAATTATTCTAAAACTTTCGGTAGAACTGTTTGAGTGTCAGTTGTCCGAAAGACGAATACGTTTCGGTGTTTTCGCGATTCCGGGAGTTTCCGGACACGAAAATGCGATCCGTTTGAAGTTTCGGAAAGCTAATACGAAGGGATACGACATACTTTAATCCTAGAATTTAGTGAATATGTCTAACAGGTGAATTATTGGTTTTAAGTAGAAAACTGACTATACGATATGGACATTTTATGTATCCTATGAACCTATGTAGTATGGATATCAAGTGAATGTAGGTATCATAGGTTGTCAAGAATATATATGATATAGTGTATATATATATATATATATATATATATATATATATATATATATTATTGTTAGGTAATATATGTTAGTATAGTGTGTGTGTTTGAATGATGATGTGTGTGGTTAGTAGAGAGAAGTGAGATTGATAGAGGATATGTGCTAGTGTGTGTTTGATGTTGTATAGATGGTAGTGTAGTATGTGTGTTGTGAAGGTGAGAGAGTTGGAAGGATCATGCCATCCTATTTGACTTGAGGCTAGTATGGTTTGTTGAGTGATTTGTGTTTTGGTTGAGTGGTAGTGTGTTTGTATATAGATGTGTGTGGGTGTGTTAGAAAAGAGGGGGTGGATTTGGTATATGTGTTTGTGTGTGTGTTAGTGTTGGAGTGGAGAGGGATTTAGATGTTTTATGTATGGATATATTAGTATGTTAGTGGTTATATTAGAATCTATGTAGAGGTTGGAGGTATCTTAGAAGTTAGATAGTGATATCTTGTATAAGTTAGTTAGTTGTGTTAGTCTATGTTATTGTTAGTTAGATATGACATATGTTAGTTGGTTAGAGTTAGAGATGGATATATATACATATATGTTATAGTTAGATATTAGTATCTTGGTTATCCATGGTTTGTGTGTGTGTGTGTGGTTGAAGATTAGATGAATTAGTATCCCAATAGTTAGATATCTTAGATAGTTAGATAAATTGTATCTTATATGGATTAGAGTTAAGTTAGATAGTGGTTAGTTTGTAGATAGGTAGTATCTTAGGATACTAGATGTTGGCATCCTAGGATATTATGATTTACTTTACTTTAAGGCAAAGGGGTTTATCTTATCACAAGGTAAGGTAGTGAGTTTACCTTCAAGACAAGGTAATAGGGGGTTTACCTTCAAGGTAATGTATGGTTACCTTGATACTAGGACTAGATACTAAGGTATTGGTTATCTAATGGCTTGGGGTAGATAAATAGATGCTAGATAACTATAGTTTGTGTATTGGAAGACTAAGGTATTTATACCTAGACTAAGATTTTGGACTTCCAACAAAGATAAGGGTATTGGGATACCAATATGGATAAAGTATATGGTATCTTGGTTAGTATCCTAGGATAGCTTAGATATAGAGTTAATATCCTATAATAGAAATTAGTATCCTAAGTTAGTGGATAGATAGTAGTCTAGAGATGTAAGTTGGTATCTTGGTGTCATAGGTTAGTGTGTCATATTACCTTGAGTGTGATACTACTAGTTAGTAACTTAGAATTTAGGATACTAGAAGTATATGTTAGATAGTTAGATGTATATAGCTAGTGTCTTAAATATATATTTTAGTATCTTAGAGATTAGGATCCTAGTAAGTTAGAGTGTTAGATACAAGTTAGTATCTTAGAGGGATAGCTAGTATCTTGGAAGGTAAATGAGAAGTCTAAGGTATTGACAAGGTAATGGGATTTACCTATAGTCTAAGGGTAAGGTATTGGTAGGATGTTAAGATAGGTAGATACTAGTCTAAAGAAATGGTAGGATCTATTAGCCTAGGATAGTGACTTATCTACTAGTCTAAAGTAGATGGGGTGTTAAGGTATTACCTAGATATTTAAGATATTGATATAAGATACCTATAAAGATAAGTGGGTTATCTTGGTAGGTAATGTTTAGGAATAGGGTATTTGACTTAGATTTGACCAAGTTTGACCAAGGTTAACTGTTTTGACTCAAAGTCAACTATGTCACGATCCGCTCCCGAATAATCGGACACGAGTCGGACACGCCAAGCCTTCGTCGATGGACACGACGAAGTAAGTTGTACAATACTAAGGAAAACTACAAGTCACAATGTAATGTAAACATCCACAACATCTGTAAATGTCCCAGAAAATATCACCACAATCCACCAAGTTATTTGTACAATATCATCCGGAGACAAATCCGGTAAAAATAAAATATACAATGATGAAATCGAAAATACAATATCCAGACATTAAATCTAAACAATGAACAATGAACTAAATCCTGCACCAATGATCTCACCATGCTCATTGTGGCCTCAAGCTCACCTGCAACGTATCATGTCAGAAAAAGAGCAAAGTACAACCCCGACAAGAATAATATACAATGTAATCTAAAATACAGAATACAAAGTGAAACCAGAGTACGAGAACTGAAAATGAAACTATGGTACTAGAAGTGGAATGCAAAACTGAAGACAATGGACACGACAATCAACATGTAAAGACAATGAACACGACAATCAATGAACAAGACAATGAACACGACAATCAATGCAAGTGTGACCTTTTTTAAAATATTAACTTAATGTGTGACCGGCTTAAGGACCACAATCGACAATCAATCAATTCACAATTCACAATTCTACAAGGTACGGCTTAATCGTACGTAAGGTTTACGATTAGGCTATCCACAATACCTAGGTTGGGTGTGGTCACACACCAGTTAATATTTCCCCCAATCCCGTAATAACAATGACTCATAATACAATGACGAACAATGGACGATACAATCGTGTGTATCACGTGTCCAATATGAAAACATGGCACATGAATGTAAGACAGAACAAAGTAAAAGCTCAAGTCGGTGTACTTGCCTTGGTTTGGTTGCACGAGAGTAGTACTGCATGGATGTTCATCTGTTATTTTGGTACAATTTGTTAGGGTTTAAACATGTTATTTAACTAACCATTAGTTAATTAACTATTTCTAACAATATTTTAGAATATATATATAACTTTGTACAAATAAAATACTAGTGAAAATATCTTTAACTATGTTTAGTAAGAAAATTATTTACGTTTTAGAAAAAAATACTAGATAGCTACTATTATAAACTAACCATTAGAATATCTCCAGCATACATATATATTTGAAAATCTTTATTAATTTATTTACTATACAAATGATTAGCAAGAAATATTAAATGTTAATTTTATAGCATTTAACAACTACAATAATAAAGATAAAAATAATAAAACTAACCCAGAATTACAACTCTAACCCAGACCATGGGCTCAGCCCAATCATAATTCTACTGCTGATAATATTTCTGTAAAGAAAACATTTAACCCAAATATGGTCAGGCCCAAGCCCACATTAATAACTATTACATCACAGTTCAACCCACTGTCAACCCAGTCTAACTGATAGACTGATGCTAATTTTCTAATACCTACACAGCCTAGTAATCAGTCCAACCAGCTCAAGAACTCCAACCCAGCCAATGAGTAAACCATTACAACAGAACAACTACCCCTCGACTCTTCATATTGCAAAGAGTCACAAATTGTCTCCTCAAGTCTCGAGGAGTCATATCTAATCCCTTGGTTCAAAGAGGCAAGCTTACACTTCAAAGGCTCTCTCTCCACTCCCTACTGAATTACATTCAGCCGAACCAACCAACTTGATTCTTCATCTTCTCCACACCACTACTCCGAGTAAAACCCTAACCCTAACGTTTCCTTCTTCCACAGCAACCCTAGCTCAAAGCTCACTCTCTCTCATCAATTCACTCCAGCCACCATACATATAACAACTTTCACCTTCTCCCTCTTCCTATTCTTCCCAAAGCCCAGCTGATAACACTCCCAAGCTCCCACTTCATCTTCAACCTCTTCAAACCCTAACCCTAGATGAAACCCTAATTTCCATCTTTTTTTTCCTAAATATCTAAGAAAAACCTAGATCTAAACACGAGGCAAGGAAGTGGGTGAGTAGATCGAGCGAATTTTTACCTCGGCGGTGGATCCGGAGACTCGGCGAGCGGCGGTGGCGAGCGGCGTTATCAATGAACTCAGCGGCTCGAACTTCGAGAGGCGATGTGGGGATCAAGACTTTTAGTGGCCTCCAAGAAGAAGTTTGAACTCTGAGGCGAGGTTGTCTCCAGAAATCGGACACGGAGGTGTAGAGCCTAAAAATTAAGATGCTCCACCCATTAAAGTCTTCAATCATCTGATGGCGCCAAAACAATCAAGTTGTGCCAAACATTCAAGTTGCGCAGCATCAGGTTGCGCCCAACGCCAGGTTGCGCTGGAGTCAGGGTGCACGGAGCGACACGTGGCGTACTTCCTCGAGAAGCTGTAATGGCATCATCATTATCTGACAACTGACAGTGCGGAGAGTGAGGAAAATCTATTTGAATCCCGCGTAACGCGGCGCTCGAAAAGATTTTGTCAGTATGTAATTAATGCTGACAGCTGGTTCGCACAAGTCACTGAATGGAGCGATGATTAAACAGTACAGCACAGAAGACCTAGTCAAAGGCGCCAGTCGTTGAGTTGTGCCTATGTGCAGCCTGACAAATTGGTGCCACTTGATCAACTCTTATTTTAAACAGGATGACGTGGCGCACAAGCCATCAACTTTGCAGAGCGTGCCCACTACACTGCCCATGACCACGCGCATCTCAATCAAACGATGCCACGCGTCTACAGCAGTTGGTGCAAATCGCTCGTACAGGTTATTTTTATTACGCCTACGTGCAACCTGATGAAGCCCACGCAAGGTGATCAAATGGTGTTCAGAACAGAGTGACATGGCACGCAAGCCACTAACTTCATAGATCGTGTCCACTATACTGTCCTCGACCACGCGCATCTCAATCAAATGATGCCACGCGTCTACAGTAGTTAGTACAACCGTTTGCACAAGTGAACAAGAGGCGCGCAACCTGAAGCACGTGCAACCCAAAATAACTACTAAATAGTTATTTCATGAACTCTATAAATAGGGTTTCAAATCATTCACAAAAGATCAAGGGTGATCATAATCTTACCAAAGTGCTGTTGCATTCTCCAGAGGCTCTTGTCTTCGATATCACATCGTCCAAGGGATAAAGTGATCGTCTTCTGATCAGATTCCTATAGTTGTACTTCCCCAGAAATCAATTGTACTTCTGTACTCTTTTTCTTAGTTTGTAATAAAACTTTTTATTCTTTGCAAACAAAATGGCAACTCTGCTGGGGATGACTTTCTCCTCCGACGAGAAAGTGACAACTCAATGTGATACCGCATCAATCGGCAAGACGCAAAAGACCCTAGTCGTTAAAGTCGACCAGACAGCCTACGAGACCATGATCAATGCTGGGGGTGCCAAGCGCACTGCTGCCGCAGTTAAGGGTAAGACGCGCTTTGTTTGGACTCCTAAGTCCTCGGCGGCGCAATCTCCTGCCTCTCTGCAACTCGCGCTCATCAATGCTTCGGCGCAACCTAAGGGAAACAGCCTTTTGGCTAATTCTTCTACTTCTCCGACCCTGAAATTGAAGGAGACTCTGTCTCGACACACTTCTATCCAAAACAAGGGAAAGTGCCCTTTGGCCTTTTTTTCTTCGGCATAATTTGTGCATGTTCATGCTTCAGCGCAACTTGTGCGGGTCCATGCCTTGGCACAACCTGTACGAACTTGTGCACTAGTGCAATGTAAAGAGAATCACTCTTTTCCACCAAATCAGAAGCTTAGTGAGAAATCACTAAATCAAGGAAAAGGCTATTTAACTTTTCCTCATTCTGCTCGAGTCGTTGGCTGGATGGAAAATACTGCTCTCCTTAATTGAGACAACCAAATCTCTATCGGGAAGATGAGTTCCATTCAGAACAAACCTTCCATGCAAAAGGGTATCATGCCTACTCCAAAGGTATCAGGGCAGGATCTACCAACCTTATATATTTCAAGATCCCGACGAGGCAAACTACTAGTATCTCAAGTAGATACACAAGCAGCTCCCCTGTCAGACTTGTGCACCTATGTCAACAGGTGCCAATTAGGCTCAACCTCGGGAAATCACACGATGCATCAATCGCAACTCGCACCAGTTGCTAACTTACACCAGAGGAAGAATGCTGAGGTGAAAGATCCTGTGACTTATGCTAACCAGCTTAGCACGTCCTTGTACACTCAAGGCACAGGACACCTCAAGAACATGAACCATGCCCCGAATATTATCAAGGACTACGTTTCTGTAACTTCTTCTCGTCCTGTTAGTGACCTCCGTGAACTCTTAATACAGAAGCGGAAGGTTGCAAATTCATCCCGTCCAGCGGTGATCCAACAACAAGAACATCATTGCAACCTGTAAAATCCCTAAATTTCTACTATATTTTAGTACTGATTTTTTTTTGTATTTATACGTCGCATAGTCGTATTGTACGTCGCGCGAGAATTTGCATTTTTTTCGTATTTACTCGTCGAGTGCGAATATGTGCGAGGTACATATCTTTAGAAAAATGGTTTTTGATTTTATTTTCGGTAATGGTTTCAAAATTATATATATATAATAATTATTTTTATTAAAAGTTGTGAAAAGTATCTATCGAGGTTGCCAAAACTTATTATTTTAGTTATTTATAAAATGCTATCTTATTTTAATAAGTGGTAATTTAGAAAAAACTAGATTATGTGAATATTCTACTCGTGTAAAGCGCATGAAAATTATTTCATGTATATTTTCAAATTTTATTTTTATTATTTATAATAATTTATTTAGCAAGAAGGTATTTTAAATATGTAAATATTTATGTTTATTTTTGAAATTATTTTTACCTAAATTATTTAAAGGGTATTTTGAAGGTATTTCCTACTAATATTTAAAATATATATTGGAATTTTCAAAATTAATTATTATATAAATTTTATAAAAAGATATTTTGGATATATTTGTGATAAATTAAATTGTGATTTTATTTATTGATTTAAATTAAATAGTTTAATTTAAATGTGTAATTTATCTATATTTAAATAGGATTTGGATTTGGATTTAGATATGAATGTATTGGTTTAAATTTAATAATAGAATTATCTATTTGGGTTTAAATAAATCCTTGTCTCTATCTACATTGGATTATATTTGATTGAGTTACTTTTAAATCAATTTGAATTAAATAGTGAAAAATCTAAGGGAAATTAAAACTCTTCTTAATCTTTATCTAGATAAGACTTTTGTAAACCCCTTGATTTTTCAAAATAAATATTTGTAGAATTTTTGGATTTGTAAATAACTATTATTGACTTATTATATAATTTGTATTATTTTACATATATTTAGTATAGTGCTCATTGGTGAATTTAGTATAAAAATATATAAAGCTATTTTTCTAGTACATTAATGATCTAAACTATATTATACAATTTCTTTTCCTCAAAATTTTATGATTTATTTCATAACTTTTATTACTTTTTACATGTTACTTATATTGTACACTATGTACATAATATAGAATAAATGTCAAATTAGCATTAGATATTTCAGCTTGTATAAATGAGATTAGATGAAGGTTGTTTAAATAAATATTAACTATAGTTATTATATATAGTAATTTTAAATAATGTTATAGATAATTTAGATAAATATAAACTATATTTTAAATTAATACTAATCCTACTTCTACTTGGAAAACATCTCTATCTATATCCTATCCTAACAAAGCAAATATCAATTTATTTAAATCAAATCTTATCTAATTTAGGAGATAAATCTGAAATAAATACCTATATAAACCCAATACATCCCCCTTCTATCATCCATAATTCGAAATTATTTTTAGTCCAATAGAAACTCTAAAATTTGTCATTAGAATTCAGCCCCGCTTTTTAGTAGCAAGAGCAACTTGGAACGACGATATCTCCTAGCTCCGAACTCCGTTTTGCCTCCAGTTTTTTTAAAAGAAGCGTATCGAGGTAAGATTTCCAAAAACATATTTTAATAAACAAAATTCGTTCTATAGATTTCTGTAAAACTATTTGAGTATTAGATGTCCGAAAAATAAACGTGTTTCAGTATTTTTGCGATTTCAGGAGTTTTCGGAAACGAAAATGCGATCCGTTTAGTTTTTCAGAAAGATAATACAAAACCTATGCCATATCCTAATTAGAGAATTTATTAAATAAATCTAATAGGTATAGTATTAATTATAATTAGATAATAGACTATTTTCAGCATCCAGAGATGTTTGTTTAGACCTTAGTTCCTTAGCAGCCGTTGTTCCACCTACTTTCCTGTCTGATCTTCGCCACCATAGTGGTTAGGACCCAGGCAAGTATACCTTGCTAATTAACTATCATATTATTTATTTTCAGTATTTATTTACTCGTTTCGTATTGTTATTTTTTATTTGTTATATACTGCGCGTCCAAGCCATACTTGGGTGCCAGCGACTTTATTAGTCGTTTTATTTTACTATATGCATGTTAACTTAGTTGTAGTGGACTACCCTTCTATTGCAGGATATTTTTATATCTCCGCTGGCCTTGACAGTTACACTACACGGTTTGAGACATTTTATTAGGGGCACGACTTATTGACTAGCTTTCTCTAAAGTCGTGTGACGGTAGTTGTTCGTAACTGTTATGACTAGGGTTTTAGAGACTCAAGCAGTTACAAAACTGGACGAGCCATGGACATGACTTGAATAGTGTGGGAAATATTGGGGGAGGACAGTCGCTAGTGCGTATGGGAAGCCAAACAGGTAAACCACAGTCTCCGGATGGAATTGTGGCGATATATTTGCAGATACCCTCTAATATTTTGGACATTACGGCCGGATACAGATGACTGGATGCCAGTTATGTACACATAGCCTAAAATCCCACCCATGCGCATAAAAGTTGTCCTCTAAATTGCACATTAGGCGGTTAGAATCGCCTTTGCATATTTGTGTCTAGGATAGTCTTTTATATATTATTTTATTATTCTGACAGTTCATATTAGCTTGTTCTTCCTGTATCTTGCTACGTCCCTCTGAGGACCTGGTTATTCCCCAGGTGTGTGTTCATGTCTTCCGCAGGTATCTTAGCCGGGATCGTGGTCTTCTCCATTTATTCGAAGATGACGTGACTTGGTTCCTCCTTGCTACTTCCACTTAGCCTTTTATATATCATGTACTTCTTCTTTTTTATTTGGTTGGTAGTGGATGTGTCTCCACCCAGCATATTGTACCAAGACAATTCATTATATGCTATCTTTTATTCCTTTATTTTGTGGATGAGATTATTTAGTTGTGGTTTGCTGCATTTTATAGCTTATGTATACATACAAGGCCCATGTACTTCGTATGTATACAGCTGGCATGTCTACGTACTTAGTCCTACGTATTTTGGGACTAGGGCGTTACATGTTTTTATGGTGACCCATGCAGGTCAAGATAAATTATTTGGTTACTTTACCGTACCAAGCAAGCCTGCAGATAGGATTAGAGTCTAGGATCTCATCCACATACTTGACCTTCTCGATTCTATTTTGAATCCCTTGATTTGCATCTTGCTTGATTCCCTCTACCGTTAATTCTTATCCTTCTTTCGTGCTTGATGTTGGTTAGAAAGGTAATCCATAGTAGGTAGACTTGTCCCATTGTTCCATCACACCACTAGTTTAACTCTTGTAAGTTGGGTAGATATCTCACGACCTAACATTTATTTTCCTTGTGACCCATATTAACATGATTACTTAGACTATAGCCTTTATAGGACCCTAACTTATCTAGCCCACCAAGCCTTAGATAAAAGTCGGTAGGATGAATGTATAGGAACAATCACATGACAAGACTTAGATTCTTAAGGAGCTGAACTAATTCTACCTTCTTTCACTCTTACGCTCTCATGCCTATGTTTTTACCTTTGTGACTAATGCTGCTAAATAGCCTAATTTTTGCAAGCTTACTTTTTATTCAAGCTTGTTCAAGGACATATATTTTATTGGGGGCCCCCACTAACATATTGTCTAGTCAAAATCGGTGCATGATGGTCTGATCAACCTAGTGCACTTTGGTTCGCCTTTCACACTATTATCCTACGTGGTTGAGATATAGTTAAACTTACCCCTTATAATCTCATCCACTATTGCCTTGACAATTCTTTTTGAATTATTTGGCCGCCTTTGAACCACGTATTCGTATTCGATAATATCGTCTTTGAACTCTATATTGCTTTCGCCTTCACTTATTTTTAGAAGGACGAAAGCGCTGTACTTGAATTTCCTCTAGCTATCCTATCTCTTGTGACCCTTAACACTCGATGTGACTATATATTTGTCTTAACTACTCGTCCCTTCCTCGACCTTCTATCACGACTTCCTAATCACTTCAATTAGGAGTGAATCTAATCGTTCTCCTAATCGTGCCATCAACCTACTCCCAAGAAACCATATCTTAAGTCTCTAAATTATTTATATGGATCCACTTAAAATCCTTAATCTTTTCCTTTTACATTTATTAGCCATGTCCGTGATTTATTATCTAAATCACGATTTTCTAATGCTTGTTTATGTTGTTTCTTGCCTCGTCCAAGGAATCGTCGAATTGTCATTACCAATATACCCCTTGTGCCTTCTTACCCCCTACTTATTCTTAATTTCGAGTACGAAATTCTTGTAAGTTGGGTAGGATGTAAAATCTCTAAATTTTTACTATATTTTAGTACTGATTTTTTTTGTATTTATACGTCGCATAGTCGTATTGTACGTCGCGCGAGAATTTGCATTTTTTTCGTATTTACTCGTCGAGTGCGAATATGTGCGAGGTACATATCTTTAGAAAAATAGTTTTTGATTTTATTTTCGGTAATGGTTTCAAAATTATATATATAATAATTATTTTTATTAAAAGTTGTGAAAAGTATCTATCGAGGTTGCCAAAACTTATTATTTTAGTTATTTATAAAATGCTATCTTATTTTAATAAGTGGTAATTTAGAAAAAACTAGATTATGTGAATATTCTACTCGTGTAAAGCGCATGAAAATTATTTCATGTATATTTTCAAAATTTATTTTTATTATTTATAATAATTTATTTAGCAAGAAGGTATTTTAAATATGTAAATATTTATGTTTATTTTCGAAATTATTTTTACCTAAATTATTTAAAGGGTATTTTGAAGATATTTCCTACTAATATTTAAAATATATATTAGAATTTTTGAAATTAATTATTATATAAATTTTATAAAAAGATATTTTGGATATATTTGTGATAAATTAAATTGTGATTTGATTTATTGATTTAAATTAAATAGTTTAATTTAAATGTGTAATTTATCTATATTTAAATAGGATTTGGATTTAGATATGAATGTATTGGTTTAAATTTAATAATAGAATTATCTATTTGGGTTTAAATAAATCCTAGTCTCTATCTACATTGGATTATATTTGATTGAGTTACTTTTAAATCAATTTGAATTAAATAGTGAAAAATCTAAGGGGAATTAAAACTCTTCTTAATCCTTATCTAGATAAGACTTTTGTAAACCCCTTGATTTTTCAAAATAAATATTTGTAGAATTTCTGGATTTGTAAATAACTATTATTGACTTATTATATAATTTGTATTATTTTACATATATTTAGTATAGTGCTCATTGGTGAATTTAGTATAAAAATATATAAAGCTATTTTTCTAGTACATTAATGATCTAAACTATATTATACAATTTCTTTTCCTCAAAATTTTAGGATTTATTTCATAACTTTTATTAATTTTTACATGTTACTTATATTGTACACTATGTACATAATATAGAATAAATGTCAAATTAGTATTAGATATTTCAGCTTGTATAAATGAGATTATATGAAGGTTGTTTAAATAAATATTAACTATAGTTATTATATATAGTAATTTTAAATAATGTTATAGATAATTTAGATAAATATAAACTATATTTTAAATTAATACTAATCCTACTTCTACTTGGAAAACATCTCTATCTATATCCTATCCTAACAAAGCAAACATCAATTTATTTAAATCAAATTCTATCTAATTTAGGAGATAAATATGAAATAAATACCTATATAAATCCAATACATCCCCTTCTATCATCCATAATTCGAAATTATTTTTAGTCCAATAGAAACTCTAAAATTCGTCATTAGAATTCAGCCCCGCTTTTTAGTAGCAAGAGCAACTTGGAACGACGATATCTCCTAGCTCCGAACTCCGTTTTGCCTCCAGTTTTTTTAAAAGAAGCGTATCGAGGTAAGGTTTCCAAAAACATATTTTAATAGAAAAAATTCGTTCTGTAGATTTCTGTAAAACTATTTGAGTATTAGATGTCCGAAAAATAAACGTGTTTCAGTATTTTTGCGATTTCGGGAGTTTTCGGAAACGAAAATACGATCCGTTTAGTTTTTCGGAAAGATAATACGAAAACCTATGCCATATCCTAATTATAGAATTTATTAAATAAATCTAATAGGTATAGTATTAATTATAATTAGTTAATAGACTATTTTCAGCATCCGGAGATGTTTGTTTGGACCTTAGTTCCTCAGCAGCCGTTGTTCCACCTACTTTCCTGTCTGATCTTCGCCATCATAGTGGTCAGGACCCAGGCAAGTATACCTTGCTAATTAACTATCATATTATTTATTTTTAGCATTTATTTACTCGTTTCGTATTGTTAGTTTTTATTTGTTATATATTGCGCGTCCAAGCCATACTTGGGTACAAGCGACTTTATTAGTCATTTTATTTTACTATATGCATGTTAACTTAGTTGTAGTGGACTACCCTCCTATTGCGGGATATTTTTATATCTCCGCTGGCCTTGACACTTACACTACACGGTTTGAGACATTTTATTAGGGGCACGACTTATTGACTAGCTATCTCTAAAGTCGTGTGACGGTAGTTGTTCGTAACTGTTATGACTAGGGTTTTAGAGACTCAAGCAGTTACAAAACTGGACGAGCCATGGATATGACTTGAACAGTGTGGGAAATATTGGGGGAGGACAGTCGCTAGTGCGTATGGGAAGCCAAACAGGTAAACCACAGTCTCCGGATGGAACTGTGGCGATATATTTGCAGATACCCTCTGAAGTTTTGGACGTTACGGCCGGATACAGATGACTGGATGCCAGTTACGTACACTAGCCTAAAATCCCACCCATGCGCATGAAAGTTGTCCTCTAAATTGCATATTAGGCGGTTAGAATCTCCTTTGCATATTTGTGTCTAGGATAGTCTTTTATATATTATTTTATTATTCTAATAGTTCATATTAGCTTGTTCTTCCTGTATCTTGCTACGTCCGTCTGAGGACCTGGTTATTCCCTAGGTGTGTTCATGTCTTCCGCAGGTATCTTAGCCGAGATCGTGGTCTTCTCCATTTATTCGAAGATGACGTGATTTGGTTCCCCCTTGCTACTTCCACTTAGCCTTTTATATATCATGTACTTCTTCCTTTTTATTTGGTTGGTAGTGGATGTGTCTCCACCCAGCATATTGTACCAAGATAATTCATTATATGCTATATTTTATTCTTTTATTTTATGGATGAGATTATTTAGTTGTGGTTTGCTGCATTTTACAGCTTATGTATACATACAAGGCCCATGTACTTCGTATGTATACAGCTGGCGTGTCTACGTACTTAGTCCTACGTATTTTGGGACTAGGGCGTTACACAATCACCATCACGAAGTTGTCATCAAATGCTGTTGTCAGTCAGCCAAGTGGTCCATCTTTGACCGTTTGAATTATGATTAAACTCCTGAACCAATCCTAGTGGACGAAGATGAACTACTTTATGCTTCTGTCAACATGGCATCTCGAAGCACTGGGGGTGGAAAACGTCCAAGACGTAATGCATCCTGCAATCCTAGTCAGCAATACTTAGATCGGATTCATGAATCCGGTGAAGGAGTATACCAATATACTAGATCAAGAAGCTAAGACACAATCAGTCAAAGGAATCTTCTTGATTCAAACCAAGATTCCTTCAGTCAAAAAGATATCCCTATCACTTATTCTGGGGATAGTTCTTTATGTGACTTTGACGCTGACAATAAAAGTTCTGAAAGGACCATTCTTTCCACTAGCTCGTCTTCAAAGGCTAGAGAAGTGACTGCTTATGCCATTACAGAAGATCAAGATACCTCCACTTCTTCCAGTCAAGAGCAGAGAATTGCTGCTTTGGAGGTTAGTTTGAAGAACATGGCTGAGATGATGGCAGGCATGCATACTGTGATTACGGCACAACATACAGTTCTACCAGTTGCGAATCTGATTCCGACCCAAGAACTTATGACAACGTTAATTCCCACCAATATTGATCTGGGGGTACAATCTTCTCACACTGCTTCCATTCCTACACAGGCTATTCCAAGTCAATATGGTACATGGGGTGGTACTTATCATGCGGTACCCCCTTCTAACACATTGAATCAATCTACTACTCCGTAATCAACAGGAGATACCAATAAGACCGTAAAACTTTTATGTACTCAATTTGAAGCTTTCAAACAGAAGGATGGCCTGCAGAAGCTTGAGATCAAACAGCCATATCCCATAGAATGGAAAGAGGTCCAATTTTCTCCTGAATACAAATCCCCTACTATTATGCTGTTTGATGGCAGCACGTCTCCAAGTCAATACCTCAACCACTTTGAAGTAATGACTGATCAACTCCAACCAAATGATGCTCTTCTTACTAGAGTATTTGTTGGCTGTTTAGCTGGTGCAGCATATGACTGGTATCATAGTTTATCAGATGTGTGTATAACCTCTTTTGCTGGCTTCAAACAAATATTCTTGGAACGATTTAATGAGGGAACCAACGACATGACTATGTTTGCTCTCATCAAAATCAAACAACGCCATAATGAAACGACTGTACGTTTCATTGAACGGTTCTGTCATGAAGCACTTAAGATGCCTCTCGGAACTCCAGATGCTATAACTATAGACACTTGCAAATCAAACTTGTTGCCTATAATCAGTATGTGGACAGGATCAATATAGTTCCAGGATTGGCCTTCTTTCATAATGAACGCCAAAGCCACAGAAGAAAGTGCTGACAAATTCAAACAATTAGGCATTCAAATGGCTAATCTTGACAAAGAGGAACATGCTACACCAAATAATAATGGCCGACAGAACAATCGTAAGAGCAAGGAGACTTTGGCCATTAACCTCAAAGGCAAAAAAGCCCTGGCCATCAATATAAATCAGCCAACATCTACCTCTTCGGCACTACCATAACTGGCACCTCGTCCAAAAGAAGATACTCTTTCGATGAAGATGACATCATGAGTATCTTTGATTGCCTCATCAAGAGCAACAAACTCCAACTTCCAGAACCTAAACGGCCAAATGAAGTTGGTAAGACTGACCATCCTAAATATTATGTGTACCACACGTTTATTGGACATCCAACTCAAGCGTGCTATGTGCTCAAGGATAAAATTCAGGAGATGGTCAATTCTGGTGCAATCACTCTCCAGCAGGACGTAAAAACAATAACGGCTAATGTCGTCTCTTTACAGTTTGGAGATTTTCCAGCTCAATTTTTGCAAGACGGCGTCATCCCCATTTCGAGAACTACTCTGGAAATTGTTAATCTTCTAACTGTACGGACAGATGGTCTTGTTCCTCTGTCTACTGATAAAGGAAAGATCATATGGATCCATCCAGATTTAGTGGCGGACATTGAAACATCATCTTCTTCCTCTAAATCCAAGAAGGCCACTAAAAATAAATCATATCACATGATTTTATTTGGTGAGCCTTGTCTTCCACCCCTAACTGCTACCTTCATCCCGGCAGCAGATAATCCTTCTTCTTCTTCCACTGATAAGACAATATTGTCAAAATCAGACGTCAAATACCAACCAGCTTTCCATCTGTACAGTCCACAATCTCGTAAACTCATGACAAAGATGGGATATGATCTACAAGAGGCCTCTGGTTTGAATCATGGAAAGAGGTCTCCTGTACCTCTTTTTCTATATCTTTCTCACAAACAATCTCAGGTTGGTTTGGGTTACTGGACAAGCTCTCCATCTCGTCGAAAGAAATCTTCCAGAAACAAGATCCAGGCGAAGAATTGCAATATGGTATCCTTTGAGCCTGTATCTGAGGAAGAAGTCTTGACTGGTACCAGGTCTGGGAAACCTTACCTAAGAGACTATTCAGAAGGTTAAGAAGACCCTGCTCCAGCTCTGGAGGCTCCTCAAGCAACATCTTCTCCTGCTATCAATAATCCATCAGCTTCGTCGCCCCAGATAGAGCCAACTCTTCCCGAACCTACGACAACCGACAAAGGAAAACAGCCTATCCGTTTTGACAAACTATTAAAGAAAACTCCAACTTTGGGACTTGAGAAGCCATACAACTTTGATATACTGGCTCAACTGTCCAATACTCCGGCAAGATTGTCAATTTTTGAGCTACTCCGTCTTTCGAGGGAGACTCGAGAAACATTGAGTGAAGCTTTAACGCAAGCTGATACTTGTCTAGCGCTTCTCAAGAAATCAGAAGATGAGCCTATAACATGTCTTCATTGTCATAGTGTGATGGAACTGATGCCAAACATCACATTTACAGAAGACGATATGCTGTTAGAAGATAATCGTCATGATCGACCCCTCTACTTCACGGGATATATTGATACCATGAAGGTTGATCATATCCTGATCGATCCTGGGTCTGCGCTCAGCATCATGCCAAAGACTCTACTAGATGCATTAAAGATTCCCGTACACAATCTTTCGACAACCATCACGACGATCCTGGGATTCAATTCTGGGAGAAATGAACCTTCGGGAAAGATTCGCCTGAAAGTTCAAATAGACAATCTTCGTACGAAGGTTACTTTCTACGTGATCGACAATCACAGTTCTTACAATGCTTTGCTGGAAAGATCCTTTCTGCATGAGCATAACATTGTACCATACACTTTACATCAATGCTTCAAATATATGGATGCCAATGGAGAAGTTCAAAAGGAAGTAGCCGACCTGAATCCTTTCAAGGGGGTTGAAGCATATTTTACGAACTCTCGAATGTACAAAGAGGAGTTCATGAAAGTTGTATTGGCAATGGATAGTGAGGAGGATCAGAAACATACTTCAAAAGATGTTCTCGTGATCCCCGTCAAAGGACGTGCTATTTGTCCTTCTTCTTCTCAGACATTGACCATACATCTTTCCTCTCATAACAAACAGCCTCTTGCTGTGGAAAAGGAACAAAGGGAGCTCACCTCTTCTGAGCCTCTTGTTATCGACCTTCGTCGTAACAAACCTCCTTCTTCTCTTTCTCCTCCTCTGGTTATCAACCTTACTAAGCCTTCTGTGAAGGCTAAGAATCATGTTGTAAATGACGATGTACAAATTAATAAAGTAGCATCTCATTTACAGTATACTGATGTCTTTTATTATACTCGATGTTATTTAAAAAAATTTAGATAACTTCGAACCACTTGCCATAGGAGCAGTTGAAGCTTCCCGAAATGAAGTATTGCTCGAGCCAATGCAGGACTCCTTCTTCTTAGTTCCTTTCAGGAAGAAAGATGAACTTCCTATACTTTTTAGTAAAGGAATGGAACAGATGATCACACCTGATAGCGAAGAAGAAAGTCACGATAACAGAAGACTTCAACTACGTCGTTATAGTCAACAATCAAAAGATATCATTCAAAAGATGGGCTATGATTTTAAAGCTGGTCTCAATGGCGGCAAAGAAGGCGAACTCCTATTCGTATTCCTGCTCCGAAAGGAAAATCGCAATAATACTACGGCAAAACGAAGCGGGGATTAGGTTATACTTCACCAACTCCGACTCCAGAATGTAAACCCCCTATTTTCTACTACGATTTTTTTATTGTTGTAATTATTTTATACTTTGTATCTACACGTCGTATATGAATTCACATTGTTGTAGCGTGCGAGATTTGCGTTTCGTAATTGCTCGTCGAATGCGAATATGTACGAGTTACATATTTTTGTAAAACATTTTATTAGAGATTTTATATATAGAAGAATTTAATTTTCAAAATAATATGTGGTAAATATTTTTATTTCTAAAAAGCGCTATTTTTTTCGTCATTTAAAAATAAATGGTGATTTGAAAAATTGTGCTTTATATGAAAAGTATTCCAAATATTTTACAAAATTTGAAAGTTGATATTTAAAATGTTTTGTTATTTATAAAAGCTATTTTATAATTTAATATTTAAGTATTTATCGTGATTTTTGAAATTAATTATTTCTATATTTATTTAATTATGAAAATGATACTTGAGATTTTGTTGATTTTAAATATTTGATTAAATATGCTAATTTAAATTAGAAAAGATTTCATTGGAATTTGAATTAAATGAGTGGAGGTTTTATGTTTGAATTGGGATTTGAACGATTTAAAGTTTAAAGCAAATTTAAATATAATATGATATTATCTAGGGGAATTTAAATTCTTCCAATCCATATCCTACTGAAAATTCACACCTCCTATAAAAGGAGAGGTACTCCTCCAGAAACTTCCACCATCAACAGATGTGCATCGTGTCTGTGTCCACCGTTCTTATTCCATATTATACAAGTACATCAAATTCCGTGTCGGACACACCCCGACACAAATCAAATCCTAACCCTACCTCTAAACTAATCCCTCGTCCTAACAGCAGCTTTCCGATGCCGCGACTCCCCGATCGTCTCTCCGCCACCTCTCTATCGCGACAACCTCCGCCACTGCCGTCATCACCTCTGACTTCGCCCCCACCATCACCAACATCGTCATCATCTCCACCACTCCCCGGCCATCTCCTCTACGCTACCACTACACACCTCCACAACCACCGCTGCCCGTACCCAAATCCTCCACCGGCCGTCTCGCCGGAAAAACCCCGAGTCACCACCGTGGTCACCCCAGACCCGTCGCCACTGCATCCTCACCCTCTCCTCCGAATCCATCACCACTGCCACCACCAGAAATAGGAGAAGGGGGAAGAAACTCGCACCTCGGCCCGCGAGATTCGGCGTTCCCACACCACCGCCGAGGAGTCGCCGGCGTGCGCACCGACACCGCTGGGGATCTCCGGCGCTGCGCCAGACCGCGTGGACCCCTGCCGTGCCGGAGCTCCGCCGTGCCCTCCGAGTTCTCCGCCTCCTCCGGCCGCGGATCCGCCGCATCCTCCATCGGAGCGCCGCCTCCCGCTCCATCTTCCACCGCCGCTCCAGTCCCGACCGCTTCCACTTCCTCCGCCGAATACCACCGCGACCGCCTTCCGCCGACACTCCCTCCACCGCCGGCGTCTGACCTACGCCCTCCGGCTTCCTCGCGCTTCCGGCCAGGCGCGCGCCCAAACCCGGCGTGCAGAACTCCGCCGCCGTCTTCTTCCTCCATCTTCATCCGCCTCCCCCGGCGCTCTCCGCCCGGCCGCCGGCCGCCGGCGCTATCCGCTGGTAAGAACCCTCCCGAATCCCCTCACTTTCCATCCCTCTCTCTCTCCACTCCTTTGTTTTCTCTTTCTTGAGAACAACAATGTGCTGTTGTAAGTAATAGTATTTATTATTATTATTTATTATTATTATTAGGATTATAATATATTGCTGTTATAACTTATAAGTATTATTATTATTATTATTATTATTATTATTATTATTATTATTATTATTATTATTATTATCTTGAGTTATTATTATGGCTAGTAGTATATACTAGATGTATGATTACTATTAATTTCATATATGGAGATTAAAAATACTATTAATTGTGTCTCTATTAATTTTGCACCAGTATACTATTTTTATATGACTAAATATATAATAAATATTTTTTAAAAATAAGTATGGGTTACGAGATATTGCTTAAAATAAATTATTTGACAAAAATTATAGATTACAAAATAGGGTTTTTGCCTTAAATAAATGTTAGAATTATTTCATATTTACCTAAAAATATTTCTGATTAATAAAAATATAGCTACTACCAAATTCCTATTTTTTTTTTACAAACTTGGAATTTTTAGCCTAAAAACGATTTTTTGATTTTCCAAAGTATGTATTGTACCTAAAAACCATTTTAACTAATAAAAATATGGTTTCACCTAGAAATCATAATTTACAAATGAGAGTTTTGGCAAAATGATTTTCTTGGCTTTAAGTATTTTCTTATACTATTTTGACCTATGAAAACTAGTTTTTAAGTATTATAATATTTTCTAAAATTCGTAAAAGTATTTATCTCTAGAAATTCACTTCGAGTTATCCCCATTGCTCACGACTAATCATGTGTCCTAATTTCTCGTGACTTCGAAACCCTCCTACATACTGGCATTGGCAATTGGACCGAGCAGGACTTGATGGAACACTGCACCACACCAGGCGACACACCAGGTAAGATACCTTGTCATTATACTGTTTATATTTAGTATACATTTTATTATATATCACTGTTCATTATTTCCAGTTATTACAGTTCTTGATTTATTACATGCTCAGTGATTATTAGTTTACTTTGTTACTATCCTTTGATTGCATATGAACCTAGAGTTAAGGGACTACTGTCTGTAGTGTATCGCATATACCTTGACACAGTTGTACCACGAGGATGTGTGAGATGAGTAGCATATAGAGGTTCTTGCACGTGGGCTGATCCTCCATGCGCATGCGTTAGGGCTAACTGCTAATAGAGGCGTGTTAGAAGACTTAGCAGTTAGTAGAGGTACATGGTCGTAGATGCGACTTGACAGGTACATTGGGTGGGGAGAACATTACCTGACGTATGGGCTTCTATGCACTTCCCTTATTACTTGTGCGCTCCGCCGGAGACGCAGGCTCCAGGTGCCCTCTGACGTTTTCCAGAGCGTCATGGACGTAGCCCCTTGCACATGATGTCCTCTGACGATCTTCGGACGTTACGGACGTAGGCCCCTGGTGCCCTATATGGGGACTATGCCGATCCCATTTACAGTCAGGGCTCATGCGTCGAAGGATTGTTTCTCAACTGCATGATCACTTTAGTATGGTTAGATTACCTTTTTGTAGTCTTGTCACTTTCTTTGATTGTGGCATATTTTATATTCAGTATTTATATGGCATGTTCTTTCTATATCTTGTTACATCCCTCTGAGGACCTGGTAATTTCTCCAAGTGTGTGTGTTCGTAATTTCTTGCAGGTGCTCTAGCTAAGGCCATGTCTTCCTTCCTCCGTGATGATTGCTCTTGGACTCGTCACTTGCTCTCGCTTGCTCAATTCTTTTCTTGTATATTTTTTTATATTTAATTTAGTTGGTAGTAGATTTGTCTCCGCCCAACTATTGTGTACATGACAAACTCAAAGTTTTTTTTATATCATTATTTTTTTTTGATGAGATTTAGTGTCTTGGCTTTCTACATTTACAGCTTATGTATACATACGAGCCGTATAGTTACTCGTATGTATACAGCTGGCATGATTACGTTCTAGTCCTTCTATCTTTGGGATCGGGGCGTTACATGTTTTTGTGGTGGCCCATGCAGGTCAAGTTTGCCGTTTCGGTTACATGACTGTACCGAACGGGCCTGTAATATAGGATTAGAGTTTAGAATCTCATCCACCTACTTGACATCCTTTCTTGACTTCAAATTCTGAACTCTCGTTCGACCTCCTTGAATTGCATCTTGCTTGACTCCTTCTACCGTAAATCCTGAGTTTCGTGTTTAGTAAGATGACTACACTAGTATATGCCCATAGGTTAAACATATGGCTAGATGGATTGCATTGACAATTAATATGCATTAAAATTTTAATTAAGTTATAAAGGAATTTATTTTTCCTAGAAATATGATTTTTAGAATTAGCTAATTCCAAGTTGGGTAGTAGCATATTACCGCTTCCAAAAGATAGTGGGAATTTTAATTTGATATTACAAGGTGATATACACAAGAGGATAGCTAGATCGAGAAAACAAATTGATTTGATTTTGTGTTTTGATTTTTGAAGGTCTTTGAACATTTATGACTTATCGAGTTATAGCTATACATCTTTTTGGAAGGATATAAATTTGATTTGGAAAAGGATCATAAAATTTTAAATGTGGAAGTATGATTTACGATTGACCAAAATTTGAGGATGAGTGATAAATTTTGGTGAAATATTTTTGAATTAAATTTCGTCACCTGATCTATGATTTATAAAGTTATTTAGATTTCGAGTTTAAAGCCTTGATTATGGATATTTAAATTTTGGTGAAAAAAAAATAAAAAAAAATAAAAATTTGAAGAGTAGTGGTGACTTATTGGAAGCTAGATATACACATTTGAAGGATGTATAATTAAATTCGGGAGTTATTTAAATGTTCCATTTTGTAGTATGAATTTTAGCTTATTTAAATGTGAGTTTAAGATTTGAAGGAAAAAAAATGATTTGCGATATACAAGGATTATTTCGAGATTGACTAGTGGTTTAAAATTTTGATTAAAGTTGACAGTCTAAGATAATTGAAAATTTTGGCAAAGTATCTTGAAAATTTTATTGAGAAAACTTTCGAGGAACTTGACATTTTAGATTAGATCATACATTGGTAAAGGGCCTAGAAGCAAGTAAGGTCACCCTAGTGAGCTAGAAGTATTCCACATTAGATTGCCATACCACCTATGATTATGAGATTGCATATACACAAGTATAGTTAGTCATCGACCAAACCGATGAACATATCTTTGACTTACTCGACCTTCCCTCAAATCTAGATATTTATTCGTGACATCTAATTGTTTGAAACTTAGAAATGATTAGAACCATCCCCTTGACCATACCCTTATCAATGAGACTATTCTCTCTCTAGAAACTGTGCCTCTAACATATCTTAACTTGATCTACGAGATTTTCTGAATTATCTTTAATTCGTGCCTTAACCTTTTATTTATGTGCATTAACTAGTACCTTATAAAAATCCACTTTCTATTTCGATCATTCGGCGTTCCCTATCGTGACTTTGATATTTGGAGCACAATACTAGTTTTTTCCTTCCCACAAACTTCACATACAAGACCTAGACGAGCTCACCTTCATGTAGGTATATCATGTCCCACTAAAACACGTTCCCTTGTACTCTATGTTTATGGTACGACTTTCGGATCATAAAGGCTCAACCATAACCCTTACCATGGTACTGATATGGACTCCACATCGACTCAAAATTTTGACCTAATATGTGAATGCAATCTATTAAATGCTTAACTTTGCGTTTATCTTGACTGCTTAACCCTTGTCATTTATTTTCATGTCTTATCTCGATTCACTTAGACACATAACATCTTTAGCTCTTCAATATTGCAACCCTTACTCTTTTCCTTCTCACTAAATTGCTTGTCGTATTTCACCTTGATTCCTCTATGGTCTATGCAATTTTGCTCATGTTATGATTTCCTTGCTCGAAGAAGAATGTGATCATGACAATCTTGGATTAGTAGAGGTTAGATTGGAGAACCCCACAACATGGATAAATAATGTAGTGGTTAAGATAATTATGAGATTATGAGGTATAGATGGGACGTGAATGAAAATGTGTGATAAATCTAAATAGATGAGGTAAGGAATGATATATTATGTTTTGACGAAACACTCAAGGATAAATAGACTTTCCGAATTTCAAACTTTGTTTAAAGGTAACTAAATATCGAGTGAAGAATCGTCTAAAGTGTTGGTGGTTTAAGAACCAAATTTATATATAAAATTTAGGGATGCAAATTTTTGGATAAAGACAATGTTGACGTTATGATAACCAATTGTTGAAGAAAGAAACCTTTATATTTTTTATTAAAGTTCTAAAATGATTATGAATAGAAAGTTAAGATGAATTTTATTTCTACCATCAAGAAACTGAGATTGTTGAATTCAAATCTTTGAGAGAGACTAATAAATATTATAGAAAATTTTCAATTATGATGATAGAAGATTGAGTTATGAAGGTATACTGTTAGTTTTCGAGATTTATCGAACATTGCAGACGGACTTTTATTTTGGAATCTATGGATGCATTGTACATTAACCAATAAATACAAATTTGTAGTAATAAGGTTTTAACTTTTACTTGGGCCAAATTGGTTGAAGATTTTGGAATTTTAATTTTAGAGGAAATTATAATTTGGGAAGATATATAAGTGAGCTAGTATAATAGAGACTATGGAATTCTAAATTTGAGACTATTGGAAATTCTATGATGAGATAGAGGAAGTTAGAGTACACTTATAATCATATTGTTTTTGATAAATTTTTAAGGGGACGCGAAACGAAAGTAATTTTTGGAAAGAACGATTTATGATAAGAGAGATTACATGAATATTGATGATATCAAGGGATTAAAGAGTTTATTACCTACTTATGAGGTTGTTCTTTTTTAAGGTTAATGTTAAGGTTGATTGAGCTTAGTCATTGATTGATTGTCATACACATGATCGTAATCTAAACTGAACCCATCAAATTTTTCTGTCCTAGTCGATCAAATGATTGCCATTGAAATGTCGCTTGCCTCCCCGTCAAATGTTTTGTTTGCATTCTCGTCCCAAGAAAATCTTGTATTAACTCTTTCCATCCCCTTGGTCCTACCTACCCAAATTACTCCTAAATTTCGAGGACGAAATTCTTTTAAGTTGGGTAGGATGTAAACCCCCTAATTTTCTACTACGATTTTTTTATTATTGTAATTATTTTATACTTCGTATCTACACGTCGCATATGAATTCACATTGTTGTAGCGTGCGAGATTTACGTTTCGTAATTGCTCGTCGAATGCGAATATGTGCGAGTTACATATTTTTGTAAAACATTTTATTAGAGATTTTATATATAGAAGAATTTAATTTTCAAAATAATATGTGGTAAATATTTTTATTTCTAAAAAGAGCTATTTTGTTCGTCATTTAAAAATAAATGGTGATTTGAAAAATTGTGCTTTATATGAAAAGTATTCCAAATATTTTGCAAAATTTGAAAGTTGATATTTAAAATGTTTTATTATTTATAAAACCTATTTTATAATTTAATATTTAAGTATTTATCGTGATTTTCAAAATTTATTATTTCTATATTTATTTAATTATGAAAATAATACTTGAGATTTTGTTGATTTTAAATATTTGATTAAATATGCTAATTTAAATTAGAAAAGATTTCATTGGAATTTGAATTAAATGAGTGGAGGTTTTATGTTTGAATTGGGATTTGAACGATTTAAAGTTTAAAGCAAATTTAAATATAATATGATATTATCTATGGGAAATTTAAATTTTCCTAATCCCTATCCAACTGGGAATTCCCACCTCCTATAAAAGGAGAGGTACTCCTCCAGAAACTTCCACCATCAACAGATGTGCATCGTGTCTGTGTCCACTGTTCTTATTCCATATTATACAAGTACATCAAATCCCGTGTCGGACACACCCCGACACAAATCAAATCCTAACCCTACCTCTAAACTAATCCCTCGTCCTAACAGCAGCTTCCCGATGCCGTGACTCCCCGATCGTCTCTCCGCCACCTCTCCATCGCGACAAGCTCCGCCACTGCCATCATCACCTCTGACTTCGCCCCCACCATCACCAACATCGTCATTATCTCCACCACTCTCCGGCCATCTCCTCTACGCTACCACCACACACATCCACAACCACCAATGCCCGCACCCAAATCCGCAACCGGCCGTCTCGACAGAAAAACCCTGAGTCACCACCGTGGTCACCCCAGACCCGTCGCCACTGCGTCCTCACCCTCTCCTCCGAACCCATCACCACCGCCACCACCAGAAATAGGAGAAGGGGGAAGAAACTCTCACCTCAGCCCGCGAGATTCTGCGTTCCCGTACCACCGTCGAGGAGTCACCGGCGTGCGCGCCGACGCCGCTAGGGATCTCCGGCGCTGCGCCAGACCGCGTGGACCCCTGCCGTGCCGGAGCTCTGCCGCGCCCTCCGAGTTCTCCGCCTCCTCCGGCCGCGGATCCGCCGCGTCCTCCCTCGGAGTGCCGCCTCTCGCTCCATCTTCCACCGCCGCTCCAGTCCCGGCCGCTTCCACTTCCTCCGCCGAATACCACCGCGACTGCCTTCCGCCGGCGCTCCCTCCACCGCCGGCGTCTGACCTACGCCCTCCGGCTTCCCCGCGCTTCCGGCCAGGCGTGCGCCCAAACCCTGCGTGCAGAACTCCGCCGCCGTCTTCTTCCTTCATCTTCATCCGCCTCCCCCGACGCTCTTCGTCCGGCCGCCGGCCACCGGCGCCATCCGCTTGTAAGAACCCTCCCGAATCCCCTCACTTTCCATCCCTCTCTCTCCACTCCTTTGTTTTCTCTTTCTTGAGAACAGCAATGTGCTGTTGTAAATAATAGTATTTATTATTATTATTTATTATTATTATTAGGATTATAATATATTGCTGTTATAACTTATAAGTATTATTATTATTATTATTATCTTGAGTTATTATTATGGCTAGTAGTATATACTAGATGTATGATTACTATTAATTTCATATATGGAGATTAAAAATACTATTAATTGTGTCTCTATTAATTTTGCACCAGTATACTATTTTTATATGACTAAATATATAATAAATAATTTTTAAAAATAAGTATGGGTTACGAGATATTGCTTAAAATAAATTATTTGACAAAATTATAGATTACAAAATAGGGTTTTTGCTTTAAATAAATGTTAGAATTATTTCATATTTACCTAAAAACATTTCTGATGAATAAAAATATAGCTACTACCAAATTCCTATTTTTTTTACAAACTTGGAATTTTTAGCCTAAAAACGATTTTTTGATTTTCCAAAGTATGTATTGTACCTAAAAACCATTTTAACTAATAAAAATATGGTTTCACCTAGAAATCATAATTTACAAATGAGAGTTTTGGCAAAATGATTTTCTTGGCTTTAAGTATTTTCTTAGACTATTTTGACCTATGAAAACTAGTTTTTAAGTATTATAATATTTTCTAAAATTAGTAAAAGTATTTATCACTAGAAATTCACTTCGAGTTATCCCCATTGCTCACGACTAATCGTGTGTCCTATTTTCTCGTGACTTCGAAACCCCCTACATACTGGCATTGGCAATTGGACCGAGCAGGACTTGATGGAACACTGCACCACACCAGGCGACACACCAGGCAAGATACCTTGCCATTATACTGTTTATATTTAGTCTGCATTTTATTATATATCACTGTTCATTATTTCCAGTTATTACAGTTCTTGATTTACTACATGCTCAGTGATTATTAGTTTACTTTGTTACTATCCTTTGATTGCACATGAACCTAGAGTTAAGGGACTACCGTCTGTAGTGTATCGCATATACCTTGACACAGTTGTACCACGAGGATGTATGAGATGAGTAGCATGTAGAGGTTCTTGCGCGTGGGCTAATCCCCCATGCACATGCGTTAGGGCTAACTGCTAATAGAGGCGTGTTAGAAGACTTAGCAGTTAGTAGAGGTACATGGTCGTGGATGCGACTTGACAGGTACATTGGGTGGGGAGAATATTACCTGACGTATGGGCTTCTATGCACTTTCCTTATTACCTGTGCGCTCCGCCGGAGACGCAGGCTCCAGGTGCCCTCTGACGTTTTCAAGAGCGTCATGGACGTAGCCCCTTGCACATGATATCCTCTGACGATCTTCGGACGTTACGGACGTAGGCCCCTGGTGCCCTATATGGGGACTATGCTGATCCCATTTACAGCCAGGGCTCATGCGTCGAAGGATTGTTTCTCAACTGCATGATCACTTTAGTATGGTTAGATTACCTTTTTGTAGTCTTGTCACTTTCTTTGATTGTGGCATATTTTATATTCAGTATTTATATGGCATGTTTTTTCTGTATCTTGTTACGTCCCTCTGAGGACCAGGTGATTTCTCCAGGTGTGTGTGTTCGTGATTTCTTGCAGGTGCTCTAGCTAAGGCCATGTCTTCATTCCTCCGTGATGATTGCTCTTGGACTCGTCACTTGCTCTCGCTTGCTCAATTCTTTTCTTGTATATTTTTCCATATTTAATTTAGTTGGTAGTGGATTTGTCTCCGCCCAACTATTGTGTATATGACAAACTCAAAGTTGCTTTTATATCATTATTTATTTTTTTGATGAGATTTAGTGTCTTTGCTTTCTACATTTACAGCTTATGTATACATACGAGCCGTATAGTTACTCGTATGTATACAGCTGGCATGATTACGTTCTAGTCCTTCTATCTTTGGGACTGGAGCGTTACACAGAAGCCTCTGAATCCGAGGAAGAAGAGCGATCTAACTCTTCTGATTCTATCTCATGGGATTCAGATACCAGTGTAGGGCACGTCCATCGCGTGACTCTATCTTCCAATATGGTGAATGTCGAATTCTCGGAAGATGACGAAGACTTTGCCGAAGCTTCTGAATCTGATCCTTGGACACAAAGGATGGATACTCAATGGGATCTTCGCTTTGAGCAACGTGAGCCACCTATTGAAGATCAGCTGGTTCAAGTCAATATTGGAGATGAAGTTTCTCCAAAACGATATTTGTCAGCAAAAGCCTCCCTGAAGCGGATAAACAAGAACTAATCCAACTCATTAGGGAATATATTAATGTATTCGCTTGGAGCTATGAAGATATGCCGGGGTTGGATCCTCATATCGCTACCCACAAGCTCAACATTCTGCCAAATACGAAGCCAGTCAAACAACAACAACGTCGATTTTGACCTGACATGATGGATGCCATAGAAGCTGAGGTTAAGAAACTCATCGCTTATAGTTTCATCAGAGAAGAAAAACATTCGGACTTGGTGGCTAATATTAGCCCAGTTTTGAAGAAGACAGGGAAAGTCCGAGTCTGCATCGACTTCAGAGACTTTAATGAAGCTTGTCCCAAAGACGAATTCCCTCTCCCAATCACTGATGTCATGATTGACAATACTTGCGAATTTGAACATATGTCCTTTATGAATGGATTTTCAGGATACAATCAAATCAAGATGCATCCAGAAGATGAAAAATATACATCTTTCCGCACCCCTCTTGGAGTCTATTGCTACACTGTCATGCCATTCGGTTTTAAGAACACTGGTGCAACATATTAGCGGGCCATGAATACCATCTTTCGTGATCATTTACGAAAGACTGTTAAATGTTATGTTGACGATATTGCTGTCAAAAGTCGTTTAAAAGAAGACCATATTCAAGATTTGAGAACTATTTTCGATCTAATGCGCCAGCATCAACTCAAGATGAATCCCACCAAGTCATTCCTGGGAGTCTCTAGTAGCAAATTTCTTGGATTCGTTATTACCTCTAAAGGTATACACGTTGACCTTGAGAAAATCAAAGCCATTCAAGAGATGCATCCTCCACGCAACCTAAAAGAGCTACAAGGATTCCAGGGACGGCTTGCGTACATCAGGAGATTCATCTCAAATCTCTCTGGACGCTCATGAAGAAAGGCGTATCTTTTATTTGGACTGAAGAATGCTAACAAGCATTTGAAGACATAAAACGGTACTTGATGAACCCTCCAATTCTAGTGCCTCCAGTATCAGGAGTACCTTTCCTGATGTATGTTCGAGCAATGGACCACTCTTTAGGTGCTTTATTAGCTCAGAAGAATAAAGAAGGTCGTGAACATGCTATCTACTACCTTAGCCGCATGATGATTGGAGCTGAGCATCGATACACTCCAGTAGAAAAAGAATGTCTACCTTTGATGTTTGATGTTCAAAAGATGAGACATTATATCACTGGCCAAACTATTCATGTTATTTCTAGAGTTAACCCTCTCAGGGTCCTGATGAAGAAGCCCAGTGCACTCAATTCTAGGCTCGCAACATGGGCCATATTGTTAGCACAATATGATATGGTTTATGTTCCTCAAAAGTCTGTTAAAGGTAAAGCCCTTGCTGACTTTCTAGCAGCTCATCCAGTTCACGAAACATCTAAACTCTACGATAAGATTCCAGATAAAACCTTGGAGTCTAACATAATTTTAGAAGAAATTCTTATTTGGCGATGGTGCATCCAGAATTGGACCAAAATGTGCTATTGTTGCTGGAGTTGGAATCATTCTCGTATCACCAGAAGGGTTAGCTATCTAAAGAGCTTATTCTTTAGATGATTCGTGTTCCAACAATGTGGCTGAATACAATGCTCTGCTCATTGGTCTCCAATTGGCTCAACAATTAGATATTGAGTATCTTGAAGTTTACGGAGACTCCAAATTGATTGTCAATCAAGTTAGAGGCACATACGAAGTTCGACATCAAGATTTGGTTCCATATCATGATGCGGCAATCAGGATGGCCACTTCATTCAAAGGCTTCTTCATCGAGCATGTACGCCGAGCATGTAACACAAAAGATGATGCCCTTGCCAACCTTGCAGCAGTATTAGTAATTCCCGTCAGAAGACAACAAATGATCGTCATCACTAATAGAGAGTTGTTTTGTGTCCAGAAAAACTTAAATATGGAAGTTAACAACCCAAACATGGAATTCAACAATTTTGTTGAAATTTGTACCATCAGTGAAGACTGGAGGACTCCTTTCATAGACTTCGTGGTCCATGATATCCTACCTGAAGACCCTAAGGAGGCCACAACAATTCGGCGATGGTCACTCAGATTTTACTATAATCATACTACAAAGACACTTTACCGACGAACGTTCGACGGCTTACTCCTACGTTGTCTTGCGGGAGAAGAAGCAAAACAAATACTTCGTGAAGCTCATGACGGTGTTTGTGGCGCACATCAACCTGGTCCTAAATTACAGGATCGTATTCGTCGAATGGACTATTATTGGCCCTCAATGGTATCTAATGCAATCGAGTATGCAAGTAAATGTCGAGCATGTCAAATCCAAGCTGACTTCATTCATCAACCGTCAGAATTCCTTCACTCGACGGCAGCATCTTGGCCCTTTGAAGCTTGGGGAATGGATGTTATCGGTCCTATCAACCCTCCCTCATCTCGAGGACACCGGTTCATATTAGCCATAACTGATTACTTCTCAAAATGGGCTGAAGCTATACCTCTAGCTGAGGTCAAGACAAGCAGCGTCATCAACTTTATCAAGCATCATGTGATTTATAGATTCGGTGTTCCTCGGCGAATCATTCACGATAATGGGCCATAATTTATCAGTCATAAGTTTACCCGATTCTGCGATGACAACAGGATCAATAATATTGCTTCTACAGCTTACAATCCTGCAGCTAACGGGTTGGCAGAAGCATTTAACAAAACCATCATCAAACTCCTCAAGAAGTTTGTTTCTACCAACAAACAAAAATGGAGTGAAAAACTTGGAGAATTTATGTGGGCTTACCGTACTATTATACGTACTCCTACAGGCTGCACACTCTTCTTTCTGGTATATGGATGCGAGGCTGTCTTACTATTGGAAATCCAGATCCCTTTCCTAAGGATTGCCATTGCTAATGAACTCATAACCGAAAATAATGATCGCCTGAGACTTCAGGAGCCTGAAGCACTTGACGAGAAACGTCTTCTAGCTCAACAATATATTGAATTATACCAAGCTCGTCTATCAAAAGCCTTCAACCGTAAAGTCAAAGCCCGAGCATTCCAAAAAGGAGAACTAGTTCTACCTGTCAGACGTCCTATGACTATGACGCACATGAGCAAAGGCAAATTCGAAGTAAAGTGGGAAGGACCTTATGTTGTAAGCAAAGTTTTCTCCAACGGAGCGTATCAATTGACTGGTATGGATGGTTGAGTTGCCATGATGCCCATTAATGGCAAATTTCTCAAGAAATATTATGTTTGAAGGCTAAAAAGAAATATCATCACAGAGACTCAGAATGTAAATAAAATTCCTTTTTATTTGCATAAATTTAAAATAGAGGGAAATACATAAAATTAACGATGACCGGAGCCCTCTTGATTGAAAACGTATTTCGCAAGAAGCTCGAAGACATTATTGTCCGATGACACCAGCAGTTCATAGGCAGCCTTCCTTAGAGCTTCTTCCTCGACAGTACTCCCGGGCTCCACCAGTTCGGCAAGAATATTGTCATGCCCCAGAACCAGAATACTGGAGAGCGGGGGACAGACACAGCCAGCTACGTACATTGAAGTGAATCCCACCTTGCAATACGGTCACGGCTGTCTAGATGCATGAGGGTTTACTACAAACCATTAGTCTCTTAGGGTCAAGAACAAGCCTAGTGTCTCAATCTCAAGCAAGTAAATGTAACAAGATGGTAGATCATCAGACATACAAAGTAAGGTGTCCCAAATATTATATATTCAGATGATCATGAAGATAGTCATACAAAATATAAAGACTAGCAAAAGTTTAAGTCATACATGATCAACCCTAGGATATGTCAATCATGTTACAGCCATTAGGAAGACAGAAATGTAAATTCAACACGAGCTAACACTTGCTCGGCGGCTAAACGCCTCAAAAGAATAATTTTACAATAGAATGGGAGAGCAAAATAAAACCCACTCGTTGTCAGGGTTTCTTCTAGTGGTCACCATCTAGCAGGAAGGCTAGAAGATCCTCGGGAGCTGCTCCGAAATTTGGCCATACAAAACCAGCTGGGTCAGACCCTAGAAAGAGCAAGTGCCACAAGGGAGGCTTCACTTAAGAACTAAAACCAGCATATTAGCACATGAGACATAAAGGATAATAAAAGACATGAGTTAAAGAAATCAGGATGATAAATGATAAGACAACTAAGGGACTATTCCGGTAGCCAAGTTACAACCCGTAAACCAAACAAGGACCGGGGTTGTAACCCTTCACCTGAACAGAGCTTAGTCTCCAACCAATTATCGACAAGAGTAAAGCATAACAGTAATGTGCTGAAATAACCATGTACTGGTCTTGCCTAGGCAAGACTAGATGGGATACCATCCATCAATCACGGCCAAGCAATGAGTACGGATTGATACTTTAACTAACTAGGGTTATCACAAGCTTAGTTACTAACAAGATGCATCGAGATATTCCAACAGCCACAAGCCCTGCAGTCTTAATCCAGGTTATTCGGTCACAAGTTGAGAGAGTTAGATTAGGTGACTTGGGGGTACAACACATGACAGTGTGCTGGACATGTGTCCTACTCGACGGCAGGCTACAAGTCCAATTAGAGTGCCCAGATAACGGGACTACCTGTAGCTAAAAAATCTTTTCATGAACTACTTGATCAATCTAGTCATTATTCTAGTCAGATTCAGTACGAATCCCTGACCGTGGAAATCAGGAATTCATATCCTAGACATGATGCAAGATGAGACATATAGCTTATACAAGCACAAACACCCACGGTGTCAAGCCAAGAGTTACTTAGCAAGTCAAGATAGCCGTCACAACAGCATATCGAGATTATCATGTTAGGTTTACTTATCAAGACTGCGCCACGATGGGCCACTATCATATCATGTTACTTATCAAGAGTGCACCACGATAGGTCACTATCAAGAATCATCATGTCAAGTTACTTGTTACTTGTTAAGAATGCGCCTCAACAGGCCACTATCGTGTTCTATCCTTACATTATCATGAATGAAAGAAACTTGCATAAAATAGCTAGTAACATATTTTTGAAGCCAAAGAAAAGATCTACAACTTTCATGTTGGGAGTTGGGAGAAATTCTGGCCACAATTCAGCCAAATAGGACATAAAACAGCCAAAAACAGCCAAAAAAGGCACTATACGGCATTCTGCGGCACTATGCGGCCTCCTGCGGCACTATGCGGCCTTCTGCGGCACTATGCAGCCTTCTGCAGCACTATATGGCCTCCTGCGGCACTATGCGACAGGCTGCACTATGCGGCAGGCTGCATCACCATACGGCACTATGTACTATGCGATAGTCTGTACTATGCGGCAGGCTGCACTATACGGCAGGCTGCATCACCATACGGTACTATGCGGCAGGCTGCACTATGCGGCAGGCTGCACTATACGGCACTATTCATCGTCCCTGCCAGAATCAGGACAGATGAACTAAAAAATGTCCAAATCTTATTTTGGCCATAACTTTCTCAAAATAAGTCGAAATCTAACTTTTCAAAGATCCATTTTGAGTAAAATCGAATTCTCTACAACATAAAACATTCAAAACTTGAAAATAATAAAGTTTGGTAGATCAAAACCATAGAAAACCGAAAAGACAACAAACTTATATCTACAAAAATCCATCCATCAAACCCAAAAATGTTAAGTTCTAAAGAGGCTTAAAATCAATTAAGGAAGAGAATGGAACAATAAAACTTAAGATCCATCATGAAGCAAGTTGCACTTGCCTAGGACTTGGTAGGTGGGAGGAGTAAATGAAGAAGATGAAGAAGTAAATGAAGAAGTGAATGAGGAGAGAGAGAGAGAAGGAGTTGGGTTATATATCAACCCTCTCCATCTCAAACCAAACCAAGCCAAGCCAAACCAAGTCAAATAAACCAAGTCAAGATTAAACCAAGACTAGGCTAAGCAAAATAAGTCTAACTATGGTCCACCTGATAAATGCCAGAAATCTCGTATACGCATACGAAAATACGTATAACGGGAAATGGGAGTGACAACTCTACCCACCTTAAAAGAATTCCGTCCTCGGAATTTAATCAAGAGGCTAGAGATGTCGGGACAAGCTATATTAATCATAAGCAAGCTACGATTAGCAATCAATCAAGCAATCATTCATGCAAGCAAGGAATTAAAAGCATAAGACATAAGGAAGACATTATACCTTATGAGTCAAACAGGTGTGGATATCGCGAGCGGATATCATCCTCACGCTCCCACGTTGACTCACCCAAAGAGTGGTGACCCCAAGCAATACGGACTAAACTAATAGTCTTGTTCTTTAGCACCTTATCCCTTCGGTCCAATATGGATACGGGTCTTTCCTCATACGAAAGGTTGGTACCAACAACCAATTCCGAATAATCAAAGACATGACTCGGATCCGGAATGTACCATCGCAATTGGGATACATGAAATACGTCATGTACCTCACATAACGACGGCGAAAAAGCGAGACGATAGGACACATCACCCACTCGTTCTAGAATATCAAATGGTCCTATATACCTAGGACTGAGCTTTCCCCGCAAGCCAAAACGAATGACGCCATAGGTAGGTGAGATCCTAAGGAATACATGGTCGCCGACAGTAAACTCAAGGGGACACCGATGAGAATCGGCCCAATGGCGCTGACGATCTTGGGCAACTCGAAGATGATCTCTGACTTATCTGGCCACCTCGATTGTCTGCGTAATCATCTCTGGACCAAGCATCTATCTCTCGTCGACATCATCCTAAGCTAAAGGTGATCTGCACTTCCTGTCATACAGTGCTTCAAAGGGTGCCATCTGGATACTAGCCTGGAAACTGTTGTTATAGGAGAACTCCACGAAATGCAGGTGATCTTCCCACGAACCATCGAAGTCCAGCGTACAAGATCGCAACATATCTTCGAGAGTCTGGATCGTGCATTCTGACCGACCATCTATCTGCGGATGATAAGCTGAACTGAACTTGAAATGAGTCCCCAAACTCTCTTGAAGACTCCGTCAAAAGTGCGATGTGAATCTTGAATCTCTGTCTGATATGATACTAACTGGCACTCCATACAATCTGATAATCTTCCTGAGGTACATCTCTGCAAGCTGATCCGTCGACTGACCAATTCTGAAAGGAAGAAAATGAGCTACCTCCGTGAGTCTGTCAACTATAACCCAGATAGCATCTCTTCTAGCTGGGGATTTAGGTAACCCAGTTCCATGGTAATGTGCTCCCATTTTCATTCTGGGATCGGTAAGGGTTGAAAAAGTCCAGCTGGTCTATGATGTTCAGCCTTAACTTGTTGACAAACTAAACAACGAGAGACAAACCGGGCTATCTCCCTCTTCATGCCATTCTACCAGAAATGCTGACGGATGTCTCGATACATCTTCATGCCACCGGAATGAATTGAATACTGAGAACTGTGAGCCTCTGCCATGATCTCCTGTCTGATATCACCACTGGGTCCACAAAGACGCCTCCCATGTCGAAGTGTACCGTCTTCATGAATACATAACTCTACTCTCCGTCCTGCTACACATTCTGCACTAAGCTGCTGAAACTTAGAATCCGCTAACTGAGCTAACTTAATTCTCTCAAGTATACTGGACTGAACTTGCATACTAGCCATCAATGCCACATTGGTAGGAAGAACCACTTCTATTTCCATCTTCTGAAGATTTGCTAACAATTCTGGTTGTGCTGTTAGAAAATAAACTCCGGCTCTTCTGCTCAATGCATCTGCAACAACGTTGGTCTTCCTAGGATGATACTGCAAGTTGATGTCATAATCGACAAGTAGCTCTAGCCATCTTCTCTGACGCATATTAAGATCCTTCTGGGTAAACACATACTTAAGACTCTTGTGGTCGGTGAAAATCTCCACCCGATCTCCATATAAATAATGCCTCCAAAGCTTAAGTGCAAAAAATATCGCTGCTAACTCCAAGTCATGGGTAGGATAATTCCTCTCATGGTCACGAAGCTGACGTGATGCATAAATGACTACCTTACCATGCTGCATCAAGATGCACCCCAATCCCTTGTCGGAAGCGTCACAATAGACTGAAAATCCTCCAGTCCCATCTGGAAGCGTGAGAATGGGTGCCGTCATTAATCTCTGCTTCAACTTCTCAAATGAACTCTGATACTCTACTGTCCAAGCAAACTGCACATCCTTACAGATCAACTGCGTCAGTGGTGCTGAAATCCGAGCAAAGTATGATACAAACCGTTGGTAATAGCCAGCCAATCCTAGGAAACTCTGAACTTCTACGACGGTACTGGGAACTGGCCATGATTCTATAGCCACTATCTTCTGGGGGTCAACTTTCACTCCACCTCTGGTGATGATATAACCTAAGTACGAGATACGATCCAGCTAAAAATCGTACTTACTGAACTTCGCGTACAACTGGTGCTCTCTGAGAATCTGAAGAACTACACGAAGATGTTGCTCATGCTCTGCCTCATTCTTGCTATAGACTAAGATGTCGTCTATAAACACTATCACAAACTAGTCCAAATAGGGCATAAAGTACGATTCATGAGGTCCATGAATACGGCTGGCACATTGGTTGCTCCAAATGGCATAACAAGGAACTCCCAATTCCCATATTTGGATCTGAATGCTGTCTTCGGGATGTCTTGCTCTCTAACTCTGATCTAATGATATCCTAACCGTAAGTCAATCTTCGAGAATACTGTCGCTCCTCTGAGTTGATCAAATAAATCATCTATCCTTGGTAGAGGATATCTGTTCTTGATTGTTACAGAGTTCAAGGTACGATAATCAACACATAACCTTGACATACCATCCTTCTTTTTCATAAGAAGTATCGGGGCTCCCCAAGGTGATCCACTAGCATGAATGAATCCCTTGCTTCTGAGTTCTTCAATCATCTTGTACAAGATCTAACTCTGAAGGTGCCATCCTGTAGACTCCCCCTGACACTGGTGCCGTCCCTAGAAGCAAATCAATGGTGAACTCTATCTCTCTCTCTGGGGCATGTCTGAAAGCTCTTCAAAAAATACATCAGGAAACTCTTCCACTACTCTCGAAAACTGAACTGCCACTGCTACTGCCATCCACAATACTGGGGGAGAAGGTTCTACATCGCCTTTGGAAAATGAAAACTCTACCTCATCGGGAATACCAAAAATAAGCCTGCCAATATGACAGTCTATTCTTGCGTATTGCTCCTTCAACCAGTCCATTCCTAGGACCATATCATAATCGGCCATCGGAGATTCTATCAACCTAGCGAAAAACTCTCTACCGCTAACTACGATTCGACACGAGGAAAATACTCTATCTACTCCCATAAGACCGCTACCAGTAAGTATATTGAGCCTTACTGATAATGACTCGGGCTCCAGTCCTATCCGTGTAGCAAATCGTACAGACATAAATGAATACGATGTACCTGAATCAAATAATAATGATGCTGGAAAAGAGTTGTCGAGAATGGTACCTGCCACCACCTCACCTGAAGCTAACTCTTCTTCTACCACCAAAGCCATAGCCTAACCTTGCCTTCTTGGTGCTGGTCCCCTCTGCTGTTTGTAGGTCCTAAAAAATTAAGTTGCACCCATCAACAAAATCATGAAAATCAAGAAATACAACTTTCAAAAGAACTGCGCAGACATCAGATTGTGCATCATTCAGATTACGTATACCCGACTGCGCACACTCTCAAGTGTGCAGGCTGACATGGCAGAAGTCATTATTACCTGACAAAATCAAATCTTCTGACAACTGACAGCACGAAGAACGAGAAGACTATTCGTTTATTGCGCCGTACAGTGCTCGAGGACAGCTGTACATGCAGCATAATCTGCCAGCCTGTCTGTTGCGCGGTCCATCCTAGCGCAATCCAACTCAGCGCGGTCCATCCTAGCACAATCCAATGTCAGCGCAATTCATGTGGCGTACTTCATCATAACAACTGACAAAAGTACACGTGGAATTCATGCCATCAATAGCTCACTACGTGGCAACCGTCTGCACACGATCATGCACAATTCAATCAAAAGATGCCATGTGTCCAAGACAGTTGGCCCACGATCCAACAACTGCCTGCGCAGTCTGATGCTGCGCCATCCAGTCCATGCACAATCCAACTTGCGCCATCCAGAATAACTAAAAGTTAGTTATTTCCAGAACTCTATAAATAGAGTTTCAAGTCTTCATTCAAGGGGATCAGACATAAAGTTCAGAAATATCAGAGAGTTCAGGAGTTCTTGCCCAAGTGCTGCTGCATTCTTCCGAGGCTTTTGCCTTCAACTTCAACTTCCGAGGCTATCGTCTTCAAAGTTCACATCGTCCAAAGGATAAAGCAATCGTCTTCTAGATTGGATTCCTACAGTTGTACCTTTCCCAGAATTCTTGTAATCTTTACAAAGTTTGTATCAATAAAGTTTCATACTTTTGTTTTTGTAAATAAAATGGCGACTCTGCTGGGGACGACTTTCTCCTCCGACGAGGAAGTGACAACTCAATGTGACGTTGCATCTATCGGGAAGATGCAGAAGACTCTGGTTGTGAAGGTCAACCAGACGGCCTACGAAGCCATGATCAACTCCAAAACTACCCCCCGCATGTCCATTCTGCCACCAAGCCTGGTGCACAATCTGCTGTTTCAACTGCTGCACAATCTGTCTCAACTACTCGTGCGCAGTCTGCTGTTGCCAGTACAAAAACTACTTCTTATGCTGCCTTGTCAAAGTATAAGACTCCTATGCACCTGGCGCAGTTAGCAGCAATTCTTCCTGCGCAATCTACTACTCCAGCAACCAGAGTGCATCCTAAACACTCTGAGGCAAGAACTCCTGCTGCGCAATCTGTTGGAAAGCCCTCTGCCAGAGTTACTCATGCGCAAGTGGCCAGTGCGCCATCAACCCAGGCGCAAACTGTGCCTGCGCAATCCAAGAGAGACAGCCCTTTGGCTAATCTCTCTTTCTCTCATAACAAAGGCAAAGGTTCAGTTCCTCCTCTCAAACACCCTGTTGCCCCTGCGCAATCTACTGGGGGTAGTCTTTTGGCTATTCCTCCTCCCCAAAACAAAGGAAAAGGCCCTTTGGTCTTTTCTCAAACTTCTTTGTCTCATGACTTAGAAGACAACAGAGGGAAACGCTCTTTAGCTAACCCTTCTTCACAAAATAAAGGAAAAGGCCCTTTGGACTTTTCTCAATCTTCTTCGGTTTTTACTGTAGAAGATCAACCTGAACGTGCCTCGGCACCAGTCAGTACAAGAACTCCTTCAAACAAGGGTTCTTCTTCCCTTCATGTCAAGAGAACTTGTACTAATCAGAGAGGTATTCTGCCTACTCCTGTAGCAGAATTCCAAGATCTTTCGACTCTCAAAATATCCCGCTCCAAACAGGAAAAACTGCTGGTGTCTCAAACAGAAACCCCTGGGGGTGAATTTATTGATCTAAGAACTTATCTCAACAGACCAACTTCGGCAAAACGCAAACAGCCAATGCCGAAGACCAAACATCATTAGAAGCAAACTTCCAGGGTCAAAAATCCTGACACTTATGCCAATGAAGTGAGCACTTCCCTGTATACTCAAGGGACAAAACATTTGAAGAACCGGAATCACGTTCTGAATATTGTCAAAGAACAGATCCCTCAATCTTTTGATCTCCGGGAACATCTCAGGCAAAAGCGGGATAACGTCTCGACACCTCCAGTTCAATCACCTGACCATCATTGCAATCATAAAGTCATTATCCAGTGTTGTTGTCAAACAACAAAACGATCTGTCTTTGATCGTCTGAACTTTACAAATTCTGGACCTAAGTCAGAGGATGAAGATGAAGTGTTGTACGCTTCTGTCAATATGACCTCTCGAGACACTGGGGGTAGAAAGTGTTCTAAGCACGGCAAGCCTCGTCGACCCAGCCAACGGTATTTAGATCTACTCCAGGAATCTTCTGAAGGAGTATTTCGACATACCCGATCCCGAAGCCGAGACACAATCGGTCAAAGGAATCTTCTTCAAGATCCTTCTGGTCATTCTCTTCCTTCTCAGTCAGGAGATGACTCTTTCTCCGACTATGATGCATACAGCAAAAGCTCTAAACAGACAGTGTCTTCCACTGTACCAAGAGAAGTGACAGGTTATGTTGTCAATGAAGATCCAGATGCTTCAACTTCTGCAAATCAGGAACAGCGACTCGTTGCACTAGAAGACAAGCTGAAGACCATGGCTGAAATGATCGCCAGTATACATTCTATTATTGTGGCACAACATACCACACCACCGACTATACCTACTGCAAGTCCGGAGATCATAGCATCGTCGGTGCCTGTTAGTGCAGGGCTGGGGGTAGCATCTCCTCAAATACCCTCTGTACCAGGTCAACCTACACCCAGTCAGTCAGGTGCTGGGGGTAGTGCTTACCATGCTGTTCTTCCTCCTACCACTATGACTCCGCCTGCTCCTTCTTCATCATCAGAAGATGCCATTGAAGCTGTCAAGCTCTTGCGCACTCAGTTCGAGGCTTTCAAGGAGAAAGACAACTTGCAAAGGTTGGGGATCAAGCAGCCCTACCCGGTTGAATGGAAAGAAGTCCCATTTCCTCCAAAATACAAAATCCCAACAATCTTTCTGTTTGATGGCAGTACTTCTGCTATCCAGTTTATCAATCACTTTGAGGTAATGACCGTCCAACTCCAGCCAAATGACGCTCTTCTTACCAGAGTATTCGTCGGTTGTTTAGCCGACGTAGCATACGATTGGTATAGAAGCTTTTCCGATGGCTGTATCACCTCCTTCTCGGGCCTAAAACAAATCTTCCTGGAATGATTCTATGAGAGGATCAACGACATGACCATGCAGCCCTCAATAAAATCAAACAGAAACACAATGAAACTGCTGAAAGTTTCATTGAAAGGTTCCGCCGGAAAGCTTTGAAGATGCCTCCAGGGACTCCAGCTGCTGTCACTACTGATACTTACAAGGCAAATCTTTTGCCTATCATCAGTATGTGGACAGGGTCAACTCAGTTCCAAGATTGGCCATCCTTCATTGTCAATGCTAAAGCTGCTGAAGTTAGCGCTGACAAGTTCAAGCAACTGGGGGTACAAATGTCTAACCCCGACCGTGATGAACACCAGACATCAGGTGGTGGCAATCGCCAAAACAACCGCAAGAACAAGGAGACTTTGAAAATCAACTTGAAGAGCAAAGAGTCTCTGGCTGTCAATGTAGCTCCACCTACGTCTTCTTCTACTCCTTCTGCACCTCCAGCAAGGGAACCTCGTCCTAAAGTAGAATACTCTTTTGACGAGAATGACACTGCAAGCATCTTTGATTGTTTAATCAAAAGCAACAAGATTCAGTTTCTAGACCCAAAGAAACCTGATGAGGTCGGTAAGACGGATCATCCCAAGTATTGTGTCTATCACAGATTCATTGGGCATCCTACTCGAGCATGTTACGTGCTCAAAGGCAAAATTCAAGAGCTGGTCAATGCTGGTGTTGTCACTCTGCAGCAAGACGAGAAGACTGTGACTGCAAACATGGTCTTAGTTCAATTCAGTGACTTCCCTCCGCAGATGGTGCAACATGGCGTCATTCCTATCCCCAAAGCTACTCTTGAGATTGAGAATCTTCCTCCTCCACGAAGTGAAGGTCTAGTTCCCTTATCTCTCGACAATGGTGAGATTATGTGGATTCATCCAGATCTTGCTTCGGAGTTCGAAGTTCCCTCTTCCTCCAAGAAGAAAGACCGTTCTAAAGGCAAGACAAAGACTTGTAACATGGTATCTTTTGACCCCATAGTTGACGAGGAAATTTTGTTGGGCACCAGATCAGGGAAACCTATCTGAAGGATTACCCCGAAGCTCAAGAGAATCCTGCCTCTTCTTCTGAGCCTGCTCCAGTGCAGCCTGTTTCCACTGAGGATATTCCTACTGCACCTTCACCAGTTGTGGTGCCCATTCCTTCCAAGCCGACGGTAGCTGACAAAGGCAAACAACAAGTCCGCTTCGACAAACCTTTGAAGAAGTCATCTCCTTCCGGACTTGAGAAGCCTTACAACTTCGACATTTTGGCTCAATTAGCCAATACACCGGCCAGGCTGTCCATCTTCGAGCTCTTGCGTCTTTCCAAAAAGACTCGGGAAACTCTAAGTGAGGCTCTCATGCAAGCTAAAACTTGTCTAGCCCTTCTGAAGAAACCTACAACAGAGCCTGTCTCTTGCCTTCATTGTCATAGTGTGTTGGAATTGATTCCAAACATCACTTTCACACAAGATGACATGCTGATGGAAGACAACAGGCACGACCGTCCTCTCTACTATACAGGATATGTCGACTCGATGAAAGTCGATCGTATCCTTATAGATCCAGGGTCTGCTCTCAGCATCATGCCGAAGACAATATTGGATGCGCTAAAGATTCCAGTGCATAGTCTTTCCAGTACAATTACCACCATTCTCGGTTTCAACCAAGGAAGGAGTGAGCCTTTGGGCAAGATTCGCCTAAAACTCCAAATAGGCAATCTTCGCACAAAGGTTACCTTCTACATCATTGACAATCATGGTTGTTCTTACAATGCTTTGTTAGGGAGACCATTTCTGTATGAACACAACATTGTTCCTTCGACTCTCCATCAATGTTTTAAATACGTTGATGACAATGGAGAGGTACAAAAGGAGGTCGCTGATCTCTATCCTTTTAAAGGCGTTGAAGCATACTGCAACGATGCTCGTATGTATAAGGATGAATTCATGAAGGTGGTGTTGTCTCTGGATACTGAAGAAGAGCAAGAAGCAGTGCCTAAAGACACCCTTATCATACCTGTTAAAGGGCGAGTCTCTCATCCTCAGTCCTCTAAGCCACTGGCTATTCACTTGCCAGTCCAGAAACAATCAACTGATGATAGTCAAAGGGAGCTCACCTCTTCTGAGCCACTTGTTATCGACTTACGTCGTAACAAGGATAAAAAGCAGCTCACTTCTTCTGAGCCACTTGTTATCGATCTAACTCATAACAAGGACAAAAGGGAGCTCACCTCCTCTGAGCCACTTGTTATTGACCCCCGTCGTAACAATGCCAATCCTCCTCCACGTTCTTCTTCTCCCCCTCTTGTAATTAATCTGACCAAGCCGGCTAAGGCTAAATGTCCTGTTGTAAATACGAATGTACAGATCAATAAAAAAGCATCTACTTTCCAGTATACTGATGTCATTTATCATACTAAATGCTATTTGGATATGTTAGATAGCTTTAGATCATTTACAATGAGAGTTGTACAATCTCTTCAAACAGAAGTCTCATTTGAAGATCTAAAAGATTCATACCATATTGTTCCTTCTCGAAAGAAAGGCGAGAGTCCAATACTTTTTAGTAAAGGACCGGAACAACAATTCAGTTATACGGATGATAGCAAAAGTAACGATACAGGACATCTCCAATTTCGACGTTACAGTCAACAATCAAAAGACATCATCCGAAAAATGGGTTATGACTTCAAGAGTGGCCTCAACTACGGCAAGGGTAGACGAACTCCTATCCGTACAACTGTCCCAGAAGGAAAGTCAGAGATGTACTACAGCAAGACCAAAAGAGGTCTTGGATATGCTTTTCCTCCGATGCTATCCCCAGCAGTCTCCGACTCTGATAGTGAAGAACATTCTAATTCTTCTGACTCCAGATCATGGGATTCTGATACCAGTGTTGGTGAAGTCCATCGGTTGGTCGTATCTTCCAACATGGTCTCCGCTGAACTTCCAGAAGGATATGACGAGGATATTGAAGAAAGTCTCGAAACAGATCCTTAGGCTCAACGAATGGATAATCAATGGGAACTCTGATTCGAACAACGAGAACCTCCTACTGAAGATCAATTGGTGCAAATTGATATAGGAGAGAACGGGTCACCTCGTCCGATATTCATTAGCAAAAATCTTCCAGAAGCAGATAAGCAAGAATTAATTCTTCTTATCAAAGAATATATTGATGCCTTTGCCTAGAGTTATAAAGACATGCCAGGTCTAGATCCCAAAGTTGCTACTCACAAACTGAACAATTTGCCCAATGCAAAACCAGTCAAACAGCAACAACGGCGCTTCAAACCAGAAATGATGGACGCGATCAATGATGAAGTCAAGAAGCTCATCGCTTGTGGCTTTATTCGAGAACAACAACATCCTGATTGGGTAGCCAACGTTGTTCCAGTCCTGAAGAAAACTGGTAAAGTTTGAGTCTGCATCGACTTTCGGGATCTTAATAAAGCATATCCAAAAGACGAATTTCCTCTCCCTATCACAGACTTCATGATTGACAACACCTGTGGGTTCAAGCGAATATCCTTCATAGATGGATTCTCCGGATACAATCGGATTCGGATGAATCCTGAAGATGAAAAACATACCTCTTTCCGCACTCCTCGCGGAGTTTACTGCTATACTGTGATGCCATTTGATCTCAAGAACGCTGGTGCAACTTACCAACGGGCTATGAGTACCATATTTAGAGATCATCTTCGCAAGACAGTCGAATGCTATGTTGACGATATTGTCGTCAAAAGTCGTTTGAAGGAAGATCACATTCAAGACTTGAGAACAATCTTCAATCTCATGCGCCAACATCAACTCAAAATGAATCCCACCAAATCATTCTTGGGCGTCTCTAGCGACAAGTTTCTCGACTTCGTCATTACCTCTAAGGGTATACACGTGGATCCCGAGAAGATCAAAGCCATTCAAGAGATGCGTCCTCCACGCAACCTAAAAGAGCTACGAGGATTCCAAGGTCGTCTTGCGTACATCAGGAGATTCATTTCGAACTTGTCTGGACGCTGCAGACCATTCACTCAGCTGATAAAGAAGGGTGTATCTTTTATTTGGACTGAAGAATGTCAAAAAGCATTCGACGACATCAAACGATATCTCATGAATCCACCAGTCTTGGTGCCACCAATCTCGGGTATACCATTCTTAATGTATGTCCGTGCTATGGATCATTCATTGGGTGCTTTACTTGCCCAAAAGAACAAAGAAGGTCATAAACAGGCTATCTACTATCTCAGTCATACTATGATTGGTGCTGAACATCGTTATAGTCCGGTCGAAAAAGAATGTCTAGCTCTCATGTTTGCTGTTCAAAAGATACGGCATTACATCATTGGTCAAACTATTCATGTCATATCCCGAGTCAATCTTCTTCGGGTACTCATGAAGAAGCCCAGTACACTCAATTCTCGGCTGGCTACATGGGCCATTCTGCTAGCCCAATATGACATGGTGTATGTTCCTCAAAAACCTGTCAAAGGTCAAGCACTGGCAGATTTCTTAGCGGCTTATCCTATACCAGAAACATCCAAACTCTATGACGAAATTCCAGACGAGACATTAGAATCAAATATGATCTCTGAAGAATTTCCTACTTGGCGTCTATTCTTTGACGGTGCATCCAGAATCGGACCAAATGGTGCCATTGTAGCAGGAGTCGGAGTTGTTCTCGTTTCTCCAGATGGGTCAACTATCCAAAGAGCTTACTCTCTAGATGAACCATGCTCCAACAATGTAGCAGAATACAATGCTCTACTTATCGGCCTTCAGTTAGCTAGACAACTGGATGTTGAATATCTCGAAGTCTACGGCGACTCCAAGCTGGTTGTCAACCAGGTCAGAGGAACCTACGAAGTTCGCCATCAAGATCTAGTGCCTTATCATGAAGCGGTAATCAATATGGCTATATCATTCAAAGCTTTCTTCATCGACTATGTTTGCCGAGCTTGTAATACTGAAGCAGATGCCTTGGCCAACCTTGCAGCAGTCTTAGCCATCCCTATTAAAAGACAACAAGTGGTGGTTGTTTCTAATCGTGAGTTGTTTTGTGTCGAAAACAATCGTAATATTGAGTTCAGTAATCTTACTGAAGTCAATGTTATCGATGAAGACTAGAGAACTCCTTTTATCGACTTTGTAGTTCACGACATACTCCCCGAAGATCCTAAGGAGGCTACGAGTATTCGTCGGCGATCTCTGTGATTCTACTACAATCAGACTACCAAAACTCTCTATCGGCGGACTTACGACGGTCTTCTTTTGCGCTGTCTCGCTGGTGATGAAGCAAAGCAAGTGTTGCATGAAGCTCATGACGGTGTCTGCGGAGCACATCAACCAGGTCCTAAGTTACAGGATCGCATCCGATGAATGGGTTACTACTGGCCCTCTATGGTATCAGATGCCATCGATTACGCAAGAAAATGTAGAGCTTGTCAAATCCATGCCGATTTCATCCACCAGCCATCAGAATTTCTACATCCGATTGCTGCTTCCTGGCCTTTCGAAGCTTGGGGTATGGACATTATAGGTCCCATCAATCCTCCTAGAGGACATCGGTTCATATTAGCAATAACTGATTACTTCTCTAAGTGGGCTGAAGCTATACCTTTGGCTGAAGTCAAAACCAGCAGTGTCATCAACTTTGTCAAACACCATGTCATCTACAGATTTGGTGTACCTCGAAGGATCATTCATGACAATGGACCACAATTCATCAGTCAGAAGTTCACAAGATTCTACGATGATCACCGGATTAACAATGTTGCTTCTACAGCTTATAATCCCGCCGCTAATGGTTTAGCCAAAGCCTTCAACAAAACTATCATTAAGCTCCTAAAGAAGTTTGTATCTACTAACAAACGGAACTGGAGTAAAAAGCTTGGTGAATGTCTATGGGCCTACCGTACTACGGTCTGTAACCCTACAGGTTTTACATCCTTCTCTTTGGTGTATGGCTGTGAAGCAGTTCTACCCCTGGAACTTCAAATTTCGTCCTTAAGGATCGCCATTGCTAATGAGCTCACTACAGAGAATAACGATCTTCTTCGACTTCAAGAATTAGAAGCGCTCGATGAAAAACGGCTATTAGCTCAACAACATATTGAGTTATATCAAGCTCGCATCTCAAAGACTTTCAACCACAAAGTTAAAGTCAGAGCATTTCAGCAAGAAGAACTTGTTCTAACAGTCAGACGCCCTATGACCATGACTCACATGAGCAAAGGCAAGTTCGACGCGAAGTGGGAAGGTCCTTACATTATCAGCAAAGTATTCTCAAATGGAGCCTATCAACTCTCAGAGCTGGATGGTCGAGTTGCTATGATGCCTATCAATGGCAAATTCCTTAAAAAGTATTATGTATAAATGTAAATGCTTGTAAATCATCAGACAAGTTCATAAATAAAATTCAATTTTATTTCATCATTAATGATAGTACATGATATTAAGGAAGGTCACTATCATCCTTCTCAATACTGGGACGCGGGCCACTGCCGTCCTTGTCAAAGACATAGTCAGCAAAAGAACTGAGAACATCCTTGCTGGAACCCACCAGGAACTTGCAAGCAGCCATCCTCATGGCCTCTTCTTCTTCAGTCTTTCCTGGTTCAAGGAGGAAGTCCAGGATATCCCTTGGTGGCTTGGGTGCAGATGGACCTTCGCCTGCTTCTGCCTGCTTTGGCTGGACCAGTTCGGCTGGACGTTCTTCAGTACCTGCTTCAATCTTCGGGGTGAGTTCAGCTTTCTTTGATGCATCTCCAGACGACATCTTTATGTTGAAAAGTGGAAATAATCATTCCTTTCAGATTTCTGTTCTATTTATAGGCAGGGATTCTGCAACCAACGAAGCGACACATTCATCTGACGGTTCGCCCGTTCATAATCATCTGACGGTTCGTCCGTTCATTCAATTCATCCGATGGTTCGCCCGTTCATAATCATCTGACGGTTCGTCCGTTCATTCAATTCATCCGACGGTTCGCCCGTTCATTCAATTCATCCGACGGTTCCTCCGTTCATTCAATTCATCCGACGGTTCGCCCGTTCATTCAATTCATCCGACGGTTCATCCGTTCATTCAATTCATCCGACGGTTCACCCGTTCGTTATCACTATTCGACGGTTCGTCCGTTCATCATTCATTTGACGGTTTGTTCGTTCATTCCACCCATTTGACGATTCATTCGACGGTTCATCCGTTCATTCTGACGATTCATTTCATTCACACATTTTGATGATTCATTATCGTTCATCATCCACATCAGCAACTTGTCATCCCTGATTGAGTTATCTACTAAAATAATGATATTCAATAAATTATATTCTGCCATGTCCATATTACCTCTGAGCAGATATAATGAATATAATTATTTTCTAAAAATCCAGAAATATATCATGTCCTGTACCTCTGAATATATTTTCCATCGCTATTATTTATATCTGAACAAGATATGCAATAAATAATAGAACCACAACAAAATGTCTTTTATTAATCAAAATTTAAGACATTACAAAAACATACATGCTGCAAAAGACAAGAAGATACAAGATACTTTCTATTAAGCTGGTGGTATCATCAAGCCGGTTATTCGTTGCTTCAGAGTCTGCAGCCGCCCTTCACGGGATTCCATCACTCGCTTCCTGGCCTCTTCCATCCCAGATTGTTCATTAAAGGTTGGCATGGTTACCATTCGGCGAATGATTTCATCATTATGAGCTGCGGCATATTCGTCTCTTTCTTGGGTTAGAGCACCGAGTTGTTGAATGGCTGTTTGATGTTCGGTGACCTCATTCTCCAGCTCTGCTTGAAGACGGGCAATCTCCGCTCTTAGTTCAACAATTCTTCTCTCTTTTCTTTCAGCAGTAGATGTCACTGATTCCACCTTGGAATTGTACTCAGCAGATTTAGTAGCAAAAGCATCCAAAAGAATCTGGAAATTTACTTTCTCAACTGCAGCTTCCTGAGCCATCCGTTCAAATTCCGCTTGAACTAAGGGTTCTACCTCTCCCTTATTCAGCTCTTTGTAGCTCTTTGTTAAGGTCTCCAGCTCATCCAATATGTGATCAAGAAATATGGCTTGATCCTCGTCACCTTGCTCGCGGATGGTATTAACTAAGAAAGAGGTTGGACCTCTAACCGTGTAAAAATCGACATCTTCTTTTTCCATCACTCTATCTATCAGAGGCCCCAATGAGTCAAAGAAGAATTTGGTAAATGACTTGACGACGAACTGATTGGTCGCCAGAGCACCAGGTGTCGCAGCTACTCCTGTTGATGACGAGGCAGCAGGACGTTCAGTTTCTCGTATTTGAACGGAAGGCTCTTTGAATAAAGGAACTAAAGTGGAGCTGGTCGCTCCTCCTGGTTGTTCCTCTGCAAAATTAAATATTATTATTTTGCCTGTCATTTGTTGTTGTCAAAGAGAATCAAAAGTGAAAACAGTCTTACCATGATTCGATCCGGCGACTGGCCTATCATCTGTTGGGACAGATTTTAGCTGAGCAGAAGTAGCCTCAGATACTATTGCCTGACTACTTCCTGCTTTGGAGCCACAGGATAAATGGCGACTGCTACTAGCAGTTATCGTCGCAAGCACTAAGTCCATGCATACTAGAGGAGCTGGAGAAGATCCGAGTTCTGTATGGATAATAATAAAGATGTTAGTTATCAATCTATTAAAAGAAGATTGCTAATTTCATTCTATACCTTAGGGATCAACAGCGGGAGTTTCCTCCGGGGCCGCTTCTTCATCTGCTATCTTATCTGGATATGCCTGTACCTCAGCATCCTTTTCAGGATCTAAAGTGTCATCAGCAGCTTCAGGAAGTGTTTGCACCTCAACATCCTTTTCAGGATTCAAGGTGTCATCAGCAGTTTTGGGAGACATATGCTCTTCAGCATACCCTTCAGGGTCTTGTGTTTCATCAATATCCTCAGATGAAGAGCTCTCCTCATTTTCATCTTCCTTTGGTGCCTCCCCACTGACAGTTGCAGCAGTTTGATCAATATAATCCTCCTGGAAGCCGAAGTCGTAGTTATTTAATGCGTCAATCATTTCACGATCCTCCTTCTCGCGGATTGCTCCCGGTGTGGCAGGAGGTTGAGTAGTCTCCACAGCAGGTGAAGGAGATCGTACGACGTCATGCTCTTCTTCTACGATATTGTCTCTGGGCTCTTCGGCCTCATTTCTCTGGTCCAGCTCTTCCCTCTGCTCGATCTCCTTTCTCTGTTCTGGACTGGGTGTTCTATGCCCAGACTCAGAAACAGGAGTGGGAGATGACATGGTGATTCCGGCTGCAGCATTCACCACTATGGAAGACAAGACTTGCCTATGAGGAGAGACTGTTCTCTTTCTTCTCCTGTGGGCAGCTTCTTTGTTCTGTGAAGAGGTCTCTCAGGACTCTCTACAGTTATTACCTCGATCTGTTTCTGAACAGAGGTCGGTGTAGCTGCTTCTTCCTGTTGGATTGTCTCGGCCAGCTGCCGAGATTGGGATCTTGTAGTAATTTTCTCTAAAGAATGTTCCAAGATTAATTTCTTCTTCGCAGCAGGGGCAGAAGGCTCTTCTCTCCTTCTCTTATTCTCCTTGATCGGAGATTTAACAACCTTCCAAGAAACCTTTAATGGTTGGTTGACTTCCTCAGGGAAATTGGCTTCCCTGGAAGCTTCTAATGGATCATCCACTGGTTCATGTTCCTCATCATTATTGGGAGCCAATGTGTCAGTTGCTCCCTTCTTCAGACGATTTGTCGTTGCAAAACTATCAACGAGGCTATAGTTTTTGGCAAAAGTGTTCGCAGCAGTGTAAAACTGTGAATATGTATACAGCATTCTTGGACTATTATTATTCTTGTGTGGCATCGAGAACACTGTCTTTGTGTCTCGAGCATTGTAGTAAGCCCACGCTCTGGCGTCGTCGATCAAGTATCCCTTTTCTTGTAAGCAAGTTATTGTATTGCCCACATGGAACTGGTCATATCCGAACTGACGAGCAAAGCGACTCGGCAAATATGGTTCCAAATAGCATTCCTCCTCAAATCTGTATACCAGATGTGATGGTCTGATCGCCTTCAACCATTCAAAAGTTATTCGACCTATTGGTTGCCTCCTAAGGTCGATCATATTTGGTGCCATGAATTCATAACCCGTTGGAAGGGGAGAGCAAAGAAAATTCCATCCTCTACCGAGATTCAAAGTGCGTCTGCAGTCCCTCAGACTAGTGTATATCCACTGGCTCTGTGAGAATTTGCGCAGAAAACTGCCGCCCACTGCTCCCATGGCAGGATTCATCAAAGATGGATGGTGCAGGAGTAACCATCCGAATAAGTAAGTATAAGGTAATTCCAGTCTGGGGAAATTCCCCTTATCACACTTACCCTTGAGCATGGAATCTACATACAGACGAAGACCCGCATTTATTCTGCAAGTCATCGCTGATAGTAGATCCATCCGGTAGCCAAAGACTAACCGGACAGCAGCAAAAAGGACACCGCGGTGGAAGCGGTCTACAGCACTTGCCCCAGGCATGACGAAACGGCGGAGCCAGTACGTCAGAAATCCTGCTAACTGGGATTCTTTAGACATGGACCTGTAGCCCATTCTTACAAAGCTCTCCACAAAATCTCCCGCCTTGAGAGGAGGATATTGATGTTCATCATTGACTTTGATATCCATTCTTTTATTTTCCTCCATCAGTTTTATCACTTCACTATTGCTGAGGGGTTGGAAGAAATCTGGATTGCACGAGTCATGATCTTTTGTCTTTTTCTCAATAATATGGTTGAGAAAAAGATAAGTCAACCATTTTGAAGAATAACATATGCCAGACGAGCCACTTTTGTAGTAGAGAGAGCATATGTTGTAATGGCATAGCAACTCATCGAAGACTTCCACCATCTTCGAATTCTCTCGACGAAGTCTATCAAATTCGTCGTTAGTGGAAACGTACTCCTCATAAGGGGAGTCTGCCATTGGTAAATACGAGATATACTTCATCTCGTGGAGGGCCAATCCCATTTCTCCACAGGGCGTCATGAACGTCCCTGTCCTATAGTTGTACCTCTCTGCCAATGCCAAAAACAGATAAGGATTCGGGTAGAAGCCATATATGGTAGCATGTACCGCATGATACAATTCGATCTCTCTGAGTTTATCTTCAAACTGGACCAGTATCCAGTTGGCTATACAGCTCCATCTTTTGATGTCTGGGTTTACCAGACCTGTCAACCGGATGTCTTGATCCGGATAATTGCCTTCAGCCTTTGCGTACTCATTTGCAAAGATGGGAGTCCTCACAGGCAACAACAGAGAAGAATTCTCCGGAGGGATGTACCCTGGTTTCAGTCCTCTGAGTAAAGTACTGTGTTGCTCAGAAGAACTATAGAACATATCTCTATTTTTTGGATCCTTCTTGACGCAGATTTTCCCTGTCCGAGCATGCTGAAGAGGAGTGATGTCCCATTCCATCCTCCTGGGATGGCTGGCATGAGCATATCGTGCTAAAGGAAGACATCTAGCAATATCTGGTAACAAGACCAATCTCTCCTTTCTTTGGAAAGTTCTCTGTTCAATACGTGGTCTTGGTTGGAAACTTTTGTCAATGGCTTCACCAAACAAAAACATAGGTTTTCTGTGGGTGATGGCATCAGCAGTCTGTAAAGGTTGTCCATTCATCAGGCTTAACAGGGTCTCATTGTCTTGTGCGATCAAAATAGCTTGACGAGATGATGGGAGGGAATACTGGGGGAAGAGTACATGGGATAAGTCCTCTTTGTATTCTGGCTCAGCTAAAGTTCCTGTGAAGATTTCATAATTCGGATCCTCTCTGGTATCAACTGCATCAAAAAAAAAATCACAAATTAGTACAAGTCAAGCCAGAGATTCTGTCATCAGATTACGCAAACATCAGATCGCACAAACATCAGATTGTGCGAACATCAGCTTGCGCAAGCATCAGATTGCGCTGACAATCTTGTGCAAATCAGCCGATTGCGCTGACTTTTGCCAGCGCAGTTCAACCGATTGCGCAAGAAGATATGCTTCATAAAAATGAAGAATAACTAGTTCGTGCAATCAAAACCCTAAAAAATGTGGCACGGTATGATCACATCTCTAAAAAGAGATAGATTTTGGAAGATTAGTGATAAAAAACCCTAAAAAGAGCTTTTGATCGGGTTATCTACCTAGCACAGCAGGGTGCGCAGGTTCGTGACGCGAAGGACGTGGCGCAACCCGAGTTGAAGACTCGACGGGGGCCTTGCCCTTGTCGCCGGCGGAGGAACGCTTGGGGGCCATGGAGTTCGACAGAGAAGAAAAGAGGAGTAGGCTCGGGGTTTCTTTCTCTCAAACACAATGAAAGCAAGTAAAGAATAATTTGAAAGATCGAGAGAACTATTTATAATTTTTCAAAGAACAAACGGCCGCCACGGATTGCGCTAAAAAAGTAGGGCTGATTCATCCGATTGCACAGATAGCTCAACACATGCGCAACTTGATTAAAAATTCAAAATTCAAAGTATTTCGAAATTTTGAATAAGTTCAACTTTTGAAAACTTTGAAGGGGGTCTTGTAGGTCCTAAAAAATCAAGTTGCACCCATCAACAAAATCATGAAAATCAAGAAATACAACTTTCAAAAGAACTGCACAGACATCAAATTGCGCATACCAGACTGCGCACACTCTCAAGTGCGCAGGCTGACGTGGCAGAAGTCATCATTACCTGACAAAATCAAATCTTCTGACAACTGACAGCACGAAGAATGAGGAGACTGTTCGTTTATTGCGTCGCACAGTGCTCGAGGACAGCTGTATATACAGCGCAATCTGCCAGCCTGTCTGTTGTGCGGTCCATCCTGGCGCAATCCAGCGTGGTCCATCCTAGCGCAATCCAATGTCAGCGCAATTCATGTAGCGCACTTCATCATGACAACTGACAAAAGTACACATGGCATTCATGCCATCAATAGCTCACTATGTGGCAACCGTCTGCACACGATCATGCGCAATTCAATCAAAAGATGCCATGTGTCCAAGACAGTTGGCCCACGATCCAACAACTGCCTGCGCAGTCTGATGCTGCGCCATCCAGTCCATGCGCAATCCAACTTGCGCCATACAGAATAACTAAAAGTTAGTTATTTCCAGAACTCTATAAATATAGTTTCAAGTCTTTATTCAAGGAGATCAGACATAAAGTTCAGAAATATCAGAGAGTTCAGGAGTTCTTGCCCAAGTGCTGCTGCATTTTTCCGAGGATTTTGCCTTCAACTTCAACTTCCAAGGCTATCGTCTTCAAAGTTCACATTGTCCAAGGGATAAAGCAATCGTCTTCTAGATTGGATTCCTACAGTTGTACCTTTCCCAGAATTCTTGTAATCTTTACAAAGTTTATATCAATAAAGTTTCATACTTTTGTTTTTGCAAACACTGTTGTCCTCTCTACTGGTTATGAATCTGAGCTTGGGTATACTGCTGAGCCTGAGGCGGCAATGGCCTCGAAGGCTGATACTGCTGCTGCACTGGTGCTGGACCCCTAACCGATGGACTGGTTAGGTTTGATGATGACGAACTGGCTCTATTCGGACATGACCTTATCTTGTGATCCGGTGTCACGCCCCAGATCCAGAATACTGGATAGCGGGGGCAGACACAGCCAGCTACGTATATAAAAGTGTATTCTACCTCCATATATGGTTACGGCTGTCTAGATGTATGAGGGTTTATCTACAAGCCAACAGTCACTTATGGTCAAGAACAAGCCTAGTGTCTCAATCTCAAGCAAGTAATAAATAGTTACAAGATGTTAGACCATCAGATAATCAATAGTAAGACGTCCCATATATTTCATATACAGGTGATCATGAAGCTAGTCGTACAAAATGCGAGGACTAGCAAGAGTTTCAGTCATACATGATCAACCCTAGGATTTGTTAATCATGTTACAGCCCGTAGGCAGATAAGAAATATAAGTATTCAACACGAGCTAACACTTGCTCGACGGCTAAACGCCTCAAAAGAATAATTTACACTAGAGTGGGAGAGCAAAATAAAATCCACTCGTTGCCAGGGTTGCGCCTAGTGGTCACCATCTAGGTGAAATACAGGTAGAACCTCGGGTGCTGCTCCGAAATATGGCCATACAAAACCAGCTGGGTCAGACCCCAGAAAGAGCAAGTGCCACAGGGGAGGCTTCACTTAAGAACTAAAACCAGCATATTAGCACATAAAAGCACATAAGGACATAAATGGAATGACAAAAGACATGAGTTAGAGAAAACAGGGTGATAAACGATAAGATAACTAAAGGACTATTCCGGTAACCAAGTTACAACCCGTAAACCAAACAAGGACCGGGGTTGTAACCCTTCACCTGAACAGAACTTATATAACCAATTATCGATAAAGTAAAGCATAAGCAAGCATGTCCTGAGATAACCATGAACTAGATCTAAACAAGATAGGACTCCTTCCAACATTCACGACCAAGCAAAGAGTACGGCTTGATACTTTAACTAACTAGGTTTATCACAAGCCTAGTTACTAGTAAGATGCAATGAGATATTCCCACGGCCAGAGGTCCTGCAGACTATCCAGGTTATCCAGGTGCAAGGTTTATGCCAAGAGTTATCATGACTTGTTAGGTAACTTTAGTGCAACACATGACAGTGTGCATAGTAATCGTTTTATGAAGTGCCCCACATGACAGTTAGCTGGAAATGTGCCCTACTTGTCGGCAGACTACAAGTCCATCAGAGAAGGTGCCCAGACAACGGGATTGCTTGTAGCCGAAATACCTCTCTATATGAACTACTTGATCAATCTAGTCATTAACCTAGTCCGATTCAGTATGAATTCCTGACCGTGGTAACCAGAGATACAAGTCCTAGACATGATGCGAGACAAGACTGCGAGCTTATACAAGCACAATCAATACAATCACCCATGGTATCATGATAAGAATTTACTAACAAGTCGAGATAGCCATCGCAACAGCATTCAAGATTACATGCTAGACTTACTTATCAAGATTACTTGTCAAGAGTGTGCCACGATGGGCCACTATCAAGATTACTTATCATGTCAAGAGTGTATCACGACGGACCACCATTCAAGAATTATCATGTCAAGGTTGCTTGTCAAGAGTGCACCACGACGGGTCACTATCGTGTCATGCTACTTATTACTTGTTAAGAGTGCGCCTTAACAGGCCACTATCAAGATTAAGAGAAACATGCATAAAAATAGCTAATAACATATTCTTGAAGCCAAGGAAAAGATCTACAACTTCTATATTGGAAGTTGGAAGAGATTCTGACCATAAATCAGCTAAATAGGACAAAAAAAAAACAACCAAAATAGGCATTATACGGCCAAGGGTGGATGGGGTCTCATGCGGCAGTGGATGGGTACCCATCCATGCGGCGGGGTCTATGGGGACCCATCCATGCGACAGGGTCGATGGGGACCCATCCATGCGGCAGGATCGATGGGGAGCCATCTATGCGGCTGGGTCGATGGGGACCCATCCATGTGGCAGGGTCAATGGGATGCCATCTATGCGGCTGGGTCGATGGGGACCCTCCATGCGGCAGGGTCGATGGGGTGCCATCCATGCGGCTGGGTCGATGGGAACCCATTCATGCGGCAGGGTCGATAGGGTGCCATCCATGCGGCTGGGTCGATGGGGTACCATCTATGCGGCTGGGTCGATGGAGTGCCATCTATGCGACTGGGTCGATGGAGACCCATCTATGCGGCAGGGTCGATGGGGACCCATCCATCTCTAAAAATCTGAGAAGGATAGCCATGGAACCCATAGCTTCCAAGTTCCATAAAACCTTCACCGTAAGTCCAAATTTGGAATTCCATAGGTCAAAATAGGGTAGAATAAAATTCTCTACAATATAAAACCATCAAAACTTGAAAATAATAAAGTTTGATAGATCAAAATCCAAGAAATTCAAAAATGCAACAAACTTAGATCTACAAGAAATAAACTATGGAAAGTGAAAATGCTAAGTACTAAAGTGTCTTAGAATCTCGTGAGAAAGACAATAGAACAATAAAAATGGAGTTCCTCCATGAAGCAAGTTGCACTTGCCTAAGCCTCTCTTGGTAGGTGGAGAAGTTAAGAGGAAGAAGATGAAGAAATAAATGAAAAAGGAAAAGTAAATGAGGAGAGGGAGAGAGAGGGGTTGGTGGCTTTATAAAGGAGGAGGGTTCTCTCATAATGAACCAAAATCCCAATCAAACCAAGCTAAACCAAACCAAGCTAAACCAAGACCAAACCAAGTCAAAACCAACCTAGACTAGGCAAGCAAGTCAAGTCCAACTACGGGTCACCTGACAAACGTCAGAGATCTCGTATACGTATACGAAAATACGTATAATAGAAAACGAAAGTGACAACTCTACCCACCTTAAAAGAATTTCGTCCTCAGAATTTAATCAAGAGGCTAGAGATATCGGGACAAGCTATACTAAGGCACAAGAAATATATGACTAGCAACCAATCATGCAATCAATCATGCAAGAAAGGAATTTAAAAGCGTGAGACAGAAGGAAGACATCCTGCTAGAAACCTATCTGTCGGTTCTGAATCTGAGCTTGGGCCTGGGCATACTGCTGGAGACTCTGCTGCTGGAATGCTTGTGCCTGAGGCGGCAATGGCATCGAAGGCTGGTACTGCTGTTGTACTGGTGCTGGTGCCCTAACCGATGGACTGGTTAGGTTCACTGACGATGAGCTAGCTCTATTCGGATAGGACCCTATCTTATGATCCGGTGCCCCATAAGCCAAACACAATCCCTGTGCTCTGTGACACTCTGAAACAACGTGTCCTGGCTTCCCACAATGAGTGCAACCTATTGCGGGAGACTACTTCTGCTTCTGCTGCTGAAGGTACATCGTTGTCGAGTGTTGAACCGACGTAACTAATGTCGCCCTCCTCGGAGCTCCAATTGTCAAGGCCCTAGCTGTCGGGGCTGGTGCTGAGGACAGACCTATCTGCCCATGGGACCTCTTCCTGCTTCCGGTTCGATCCATGATCCTCTACGAGGTATACTCGTGCTTCCTGGCTGCCCTCAAGACAGCATCAAAAGTCTGATGTTCGAACTGCTCCACTGCTAGAATAATCTCTAGGTAAAGTCCCTGCTAAAACCGCTACGCCTGATCCAACTCGATCGCCACCAATTTGGGAGCAAATCGACTCAGTCTTGAAAACTCGGCCGCATATCCATCGACCGTCCTGCTCATCTGCCTGAGATTAGTGAATCTCGTCTGCAGATCATGTCGAGCCACTGCATCAAAGTACTTGATCTGAAACTTGTCACTGAATATCGCCCATGGGACAGGTGTCGCCAAACCCACTGCTAGCATCGCCCACCAGGTGCGGGCTAAGTCCAATAACTGTAGGCGTACTACTGCCACCTTCTCTTCCTCTGGATTCTTGGCTGCTTCCAAGATAATCTCGATGTCCTAGAGCCATGTAACACCCAGTTTTCCAGATGAGGGTATTTTTGAACTTTTGTAATTATAATTATTATTTATTTATATTTATTTATGTTATGATTTTTGGTGATTTTTAATTATTTTTAAACTATTTAAAAACTGGTTTAAGTCATGACTTATGATTTTGGTGTGCAGCTAGTGAAACCATAGAGACTGCATGACCTAGAGCCTAACCATGTCATTAGGATGATTTAATTATCATTTTTAGCCTAAGTATATTTTGGTCATTTGGCCTCTTTGAATTATTTTTTGATTTATTGCACTGGTGATTGTTGATTTTGATTTTGACTAGCTGTGACTTAAGCGACTGTCCTAGATTTTGACCTTGACCTTGGTGACTTAGTTAATATGGTATGGACCCTAATCTAACTCAAGTTGGGCTTGGTTGACTTAAGTCGGCTAAGTTTCATGAAGAGAGTAGGAGGATTTTTGCATTGGACCATAGGCTAAGACTTGAGCTAGTTAGCTAGTACAACTTGGCCCATGACCATTAGACTAAACCCTAACCCTAATTTTCCACTTTATGACCAGCCACTAGGGCTCCCCCTTCCCTATAAATATTCTTCTCCATGTTCTTGCCTCTTTTATTAAATTTTCACAAGTTTGAAGAAAGAGGTAAGAGCCTTCTTCCCCAATCCATAACTTCCTCATTTCAATTCCTTTTTGGCTCAAATCTTTTGCATTGGGTTCTAATTGATCCCTACTTTATGTTCATGGAGAGAAATCCCAGCTTTGGGTCAATTTGGAGCTTTTGGCACCAAGAGGAAGAATCTCCCATTTGAAGCTTTTCTAAGCTTTTTGCACACATAGGTAAAACCCTCTAAATTGATTTAAATTTCAGTTTTCTTTGCATATAGGGCTAGATCTAGGAGTCCCCTAGGTGTCCCCGAAATTTGGGTGGATTTCGTGTCCGTTTGGTGTCCGTATCGGACACGTGTCGTAGTGTAGTGTAGGTGTTTGTTGAAATGCCTCTAAGGATTTTGTTTTCGATTTTTGTAAAACTAATTATATGAATTGGTACATCTAAATGTGTATATTAACTTTTGTGAAGACTGAGTCATGTCTGGTGTCATTTTTGTGTCGTAATTTGTGCTGGACACGCAGTACGGGGGCTCGGTCGGGTGCCCTGCTGCCCGTGTTCGATTTCTCTTAGGACACGACACTTCGTGACACCAAAATTGGTGTGTACGTGGCCCTAGTGACTGACAGGACTCCCACAAAATTTTGTGGGTCCTCGTTCAGTGTGCACGAAGAAATCGTCACTGCACTGGGTTTACACTGACACGTGCGAACCCATTTTTGTGCGCTGATATGCGCTGATTGACACGACACGACGCACATTGGACACAATGCAGACACTTACACACCTAGCCCTACTATGGGCGAACCCATACGCATGATCACGAGATACGGGTCGCCCTATGTCGTGTCCTAGGGCGACCCACATGCCCGCACGAGGCTGTGTTTCACTATTTTTCTGATACATATATGTGGTTGATTTAGACACTGTTTTGGCTCGGGTTTTGGATACGAGGACACGCATATAGGTTGACACGAAATGCTGGACACTCATGCCTTGACACTCATATTCACTCCCTCACTATAGACACACGCACATGTACACTTTAGTCACTGTATCAATTCATGAAACTGACAGTGATGGGTTATATGAGATTTTAGTCATTTTTTTCCCTTTGAATGTTTAGCATGTTTTGATTTTCCTTGTACCCATTCAAACTCATGTTCAAACCTCATTTGGTCAGTCCAAGTGACAGTTGAGTCTTTGAGTATGAGGGTGTTAGTTAGTCCCTGTTCTTGTTAATGCTAAATATCTGAAATCAGTATAAACTGATTGATACTAATTGTCATGCACACACATAGACACATGTCCCTACACACACAATACACACACACAGGAAATGATATTGACACTGTGATTTAAATTCCTGTACTTGGCCATGTCTGCAAACATCCTTTCTTCACTGTAATTCCATACACACCTCACCTGTTAACATTTCCTGATATGAAAGGTATCAGACAGTAGGCATTCATTTAGATTTGTGGATTGGTTTTAGAGTTAGGTTTTGGGTATTTGGGTTGATATGCACACAGTTGATGATGTACTAAAACTGAATAAAAGGTTAGACTGAATTTTCCATATGATTTTAATGAGATTTCAGTTATTAAAATTCCTGAGATTTTGATATGGGGTTTTCGAATTTGTGTGGGGGTTAAGCATATGCACTGTCATTCACATGTGCACTGTGTTTAGACTAATTTGGGATTTTTCTTGATTTCAATTTTGTAATACTCACTGAGATAGGTTCATGTTTTGGGTTCAATGGTTTGAGTATTCCTAGTTTCAGTTTTATATATGTATTGTTTTGTTGGTTTAAGTATAAGTTTAGATGTGAAGGTAGATTCATAAATCTGAATGCATATATATGGGTAAGTTTCTTTTAGTTTCATTTAAGAAGTTTGAATGTGTAGGTATGATTAGATATTAGGATTTGGTTCATAGTTATTTAGGTTTTCAATTACTACTTGGTTGAATTGGTTTATGATGTAGGTTTTAGATTTCCAAATGGATCTCAGATTTGGGATTCCTGTGTTTAGGATCAGCAGTAGGAGTTAACAGCAGCAGGGAGCTGCCCTGCCCTGCCTAGGCTGGCTTGGCATGGCTTGGCCAGGCCCCATCAGCAGTAAACAGTAGGGTACTGCCCTGCCTAGGCTAGGTTTTGGGCTTGGGTTGTTGCCTATGTGTGTGTTCTTGTAAGTTATAGTTTAGATTAGGATTTTAGTTGAGTTTAGTGAGTTAGAGTTTATGATTATTTGAGACATTAGTATAAAATGGTGAGTAGACTTGATGAGTTAGAGTGTAAGTTGGTTTGTGAGGTTCATGTATGTTATGTTAGAGTGTGAGAATAGAATGAGGTTAAGGTTGTGTGGGGGTAATGAGTATAGAGTGAGGGTTGGATTAGGTTGAGGGTTTACCCTCATATATATTATAATGACATATAGGAATAAGGTATTATAAGTATTGAGATGTATGTATATACATTGTGTGGTAGATATATAGATGAGTTCTATATAGGAATACCTAAATAGGCTAGAAGTTGACCAAGGTTGACTCTATTAGGTCTAATTTGACCCAGTTGACTTTGTGTGACCTAATTGGACATGGCATGACCTTGTTGACTTAGGATTGACTTAGATTGACCCAGTGTGACTTAGTTTGGCTTGATGTGAGTTAGTATGACCAAGTTGGACTCCTAGTTTGACCAATCTGGACTTGGACCTAGTTTGACCTAAGACAGTTGACCAGGGTTGACTTTGAGTTGACTTTGACCTAGATTGGCCTAGAAATCATGTAGATTGCATCATAAACATCATTTGTCTTATTTTAAACATATTATAACCTGTACTGCTCTATTTAGGACACTGTGACTCTGGTGCAGACATCTGACATTACACTACTCTTTTCAGAGTATCAGGCGAGTACATTCTCTGATAGTTCTCTCATTTATTTGTCAATTACTGTACTTCAGTTCTAGTTAGCTGTATGTGATTCTCTGTTATAAATACGTATTTTTATTTTTGAATCCATGTATACGACACACATACTTACTCGTCTTACCTCTATTATTCGAATCACCATACGAATCACTATTCGAACCACCTATTCGTATCTTCATATGTTGGTTGGACTTTTATTCGAATGATGTGTCGGATTTTGGATTCATTTGTATTAGATGGGCGGAGAAATACTTGATTAGACATGTGAACATTCCCACTATTCGAACCACCCCCTGTGAATATATTCGAACGATAGCCATTCTACACCCGGCCAGGTGTGTGATGTGCCGTATTTACCCTTAGCCGTTTACATGTCTAACTAAGTATTTTAAAACACACTTGGAGAATTTATTCGAATCATTATTAGAACATTATGTGAATCACTATTCGTATCACCTTATTCGTATCACCTTATTCGATTCACCTTATTAGAATAATGATTAGAATTACATTCGACTCATCTTATATTAGATTCACATTGGGATTACACTCGACTTATATTGTACCATCTGAACTCATTATGTTATTCTAGTTCAGCTAGATCTTATTTTACAGTCTTCTTTGCTATGCTTCTCTTCTTGTTTAGTTACTTACTTTCTTTGTACTTCATCTATCTCTCTATACCATCACCTGAAAATTAAACTGCCATATTCATCAATACAACTGCCTATAACTGCTTTATAGTTCTCTGTCATTTACTTGGGTTTTCTAGATGAGATTGTGCTCGTTCCTGTCCTGACTGGACCTGTTGAAAATATTACAGATGCTTGCCCTGAGGATATTTGCCCTACTTGCCTTGGAGCAGGAGATGACTTAGCTACCTATGGCCCCGACACTCAGGAGTGATCGGGAGACTAGCTAGTAGACTTGGTTTAGTTTTTCATGTTTTAGAACTTGAATTGTAATAACTTGTGATACGAGTTTGTATTTGAGTTTGTTTGAGATATTATTATTTAGTAGTTTATAAATGTTGTTATTTAGTTTTTAGTTATAAACTTCTGTGTTATCTTATCGTGCTTAGACTGTGATTGAGATTTCATTATATCTATACTTGTCCTCCGTTTGGAGTTGAGTTATTGACAAGTACATTATATAATTGCATGAGTTGATGATTAGTTAGAGACTTAAAACAGCGTTCTACCGCCGACACTGCGGCATAGGCTGGGCGCTGTTACGTACTCGTACCCTCACAGTGGGTACGGGTCGTGACAAGCCAGGCATCAGCTGTAATCGCGTCCTCGCTGCCGTCAAAGAAGGGAGGGTCCAGGCACTTGAAATTGTTAGCTACACTGTTACCTTGGTAACCCACTCTGTCCATGGCTGTCTGTACTGTCTGGTGCAGGGCATCACCTCGACGATCCTGTGATGCAAGTAATTCTCAGATAAGTCCTACCAGAGTTCCATTATCAGGCTCAGCAGGCTGGATTGGCTGAACCGACTGAACTGGCGGCTCATGATCTCCGGAAGGTATGACGCGGAAGGCTGATTCTGAGTGTTGGGCTTGGTCCCCAGGTTGCTGCTGAGGTGCTGGTTGAGCTCCTTCCGGCTGATCGGTAGGACCAGGAACAATGCCACTGAAAAACAATAACATAGGGGACAATAAGGAAGGACCAAGATAGATCGAGGATATAAGCATGTGATCAGGTCAAGATTTTAGGAAGATTAGAGGACACGAGTAGAGATTAAGGGCGAGTGCTGATTGAGACATCTATTCGGTAAAACCCTCACACATCTTGATTTACAAGACCATGCATGGGCTACCACTTAAACCGTGTCATGCCCCAGATCCAGAATACTGGATAGCGGGGGCAGACACAGCGAACTACGTATATAGAAGTGTATTCCACCTCCATATACGGTCACGGCTGTCTAGATGTATGAGGGTTTATCTACAAGCCAACAGTCTCTTATGGTCAAGAACAAGCCTAGTGTCTCAATCTCAAGCAAGTAATGAATAGTTACAAGATGTTAGACCATCAGATAATCAATAGTAAGGCATCCCATACATTTCATATACAGATGATCATGAAGCTAGTCGTACAAAATACGAGGACTAGCAAGAGTTTCTGTCATACATGATCAACCCTAGAATTTGTTAATCATATTACAGCCCGTAGGCAGACAAGAAATATAAGTATTCAATATAATCTAACACTTGCTCGACGGCTAAACGCCTCAAAAGAATAATTTAAACTAGAGTGGGAGAGCAAAATAAAATTCACTCGTTGCCAGGATTGCACCTAGTGGTCACCATCTGGCTGGAATGTAGGTAGAACCTCGGGTGCTGCTCCGAAATCTGGCCATACAAAACCAGCTGGTTCAGACCCCAGAAAGAGCAAGTGCCACAAGGGAGGCTTCACTTAAGAACTAAAACCAGCATGTTAGAACATAAAAGCACATAAGGACATAAATGGAATGACAAAAGACATGAGTTAGAGAAAACAGGGTGATAAACGATAAGATAACTAAAGGACTATTCCGGTAACCAAGTTACAACCCGTAAACCAAACAAGGACCGGGGTTGTAACCCTTCACATGAACAGAACTTAGTCTCTAACCAATTATCGATAAAGTAAAGCATAAGCAAGCATGTCCTGAGATAACCATGAACTAGATCTAAACAAGATAGGACTCCATCCAACATTCACGGCCAAGCAAAGAGTATGGCTTGATACTTTAACTAATTAGGGTTATCACAAGCCTAGTTACTAGCAAGATGCAATGAGATATTCCTACGGCCACAAGCCCTGCAGACTATCCAGGTTATCCAGACGCAAGGTTCATGCCAAGAGTTATCATGACTTGAGTGAAACACATGACAGTATGCATAGTAATCATTTCGTGAAATGCCCCACATGACAGTGAGCTAGAAATGTGCCCTACTCGTCGGCAGGCTACAAGTCCATCAGAGAAGGTGCCCAGACAACAGAATTGCTTGTAGCCGGAATACCTCTCTATATGAACTACTTGATCAATCTAGTCATTAACCTAGTCCGATTCAGTATGAATCCCTGACCGTGGTAACCAAGGATACAAGTCCTAGACATGATGCGAGACAAGACTGGTAGCTTATACAAGCACAATCAATACAATCACCCACGATGTCATGATGAGAATTTACTAGCAAGTCGAGATAGTCGTCGCAACAGCATTCAAGATTACATACTAGACTTACTTATCAAGATTACTTGTCAAGAGTGTGCTACGATGGGCCACTATCAAAATTACTTATCATGTCAAGAGTGCATCACGACGGACCACCATTCAAGAATTATCATGTCAAGGTTGCTTGTCAAGAGTGCACCACGACGGGTCACTATCGTGTCATGCTACTTGCTACTTGTTAAGAGTGCGCCTTAACAGGCCACTATCAAGATTAAGAGAAACATGCATAAAAATAGCTAATAACATATTCTTGAAGCCAAGAAAAAGATCTACAACTTCTATGTTGGAAGTTGGAAGAGATTCTGATCACAAATCAGCCAAATAGGACAAAAAATAACCAAAATAGGCATTATGCGGCCAAGGGTGGATGGGGTCTCATACGGCAGTAGATGGGTACCCATCCATGCGGCAGGGTCGATGGGGACCCATCCATGCGGTAGGGTCGATGGGGACCCATCCATGCGGTAGGGTCGATGGAGAGCCATCTATGCGGCTGGGTCGATGGGGACCCATCCATGCGGCAGGGTCGATGGGGTGCCATCTATGCGGCTGGGTCGATGGGGACCCATCCATGCGGCAGGGTCGATGGGGTGCCATCCACGCGGCTGGGTCGATGGGGTGCCATCTATGCGGCTGGGTCGATGGGGTGCCATCTATGCGGCTGGGTCGATGGGGTGCCATCTATGCGGCTGGGTCGATGGGGACCCATCTATGCGGCTGGATCGATGGGGTGCCATCTATGCGGCTGGGTCGATGGGGACCCATCTATGCAGCAGGGTCGATGGGGACCCATCCATCTCTGAAAATCTGAGAAGGATGGCCATGGAACCCATAGCTTTGAAGCTCCATAAAACCTTCACCGTAAGTCCAAATTTGGACTTCCATAGGTCAAAATAGGGTTGAATGAAATTCTCAACAACATGGAACTATCAAAACTTGAAAATAATAAGGTTTGATAGTTCAAAACCAAAGAAATCTAAAATGCAACAAACTTAGATCTACAAGAAATAGACCATGGAAAGTAAAAATGCTAAGTACTAAAGTGTCTTAGAATCTCGTGAGGAAGACAATAGAGCAATAAAAATGGAGTTCCTCTATGAAGCAAGTTGCACTTGCCTAAGCCTCTCTTTGTAGGTGGAGAAGTTAAGAGGAAGAAGATGAAAAACTAAGTGAAGAAAGAAAAGTAAATGAGGGGAGAGAGAGAGGGGTTGGTGGCTTTATAAAGGGGAAGGGTTCTCTCATAATGAACCAAAAGCCCAATCAAACCAAGCCAAACCAAAATAAACCAAACCAAGCTAAACCAAGACCAAACCAAGTCAAAACCAACCTAGACTAGGCAAGCAAGTCAAGTCCAACTACGGGTCACATAACAAACGTCAGAGATCTCGTATACGTATACGAAAATACGTATAACAGGAAACGGGAGTGACATCCGGTGCCCCACAAGCCAAGCACAATTCTTATGCTCTGCGACACTCTGATACTACATGTCATGTCTTCCCACAATGAGTACAGCCCATTGCGAAAGACTGCTTCTGCTTCTGTTCCTGAGGATACGTCGGCGTCGAGTGCTGAACCGACGAAACTGTGGTCGCACGCCTAGGAGCTCCAATAGCCAAAATCCTAGCTGCCGGGGCTGGTGGTGAAGACTGGGACATCTGCCCATGAGACCTCTTCCGTCCTCCGCTTCTATCTACAATCCTCTGCGAAGTATACTCATGTCTCTTCGCTGCTCGCAAGACGGCATCAAACACTACTAAAATATAATGATTTAGCGATGGACCTATCCGTCGATATATCATATTATCGACGGATTGCCGACGGATACGGGCTAAAAAAATCCGTCGAAAATAACCTCGTCACTAAAACTAGTCCGCCGCTGAGCGACTACTTAGCGAAGGATTACCGTTGACTAAATCAAAACAGTTAGCGACGGCTAGCTGACGGCTTCCCGTCAACTTTGACAGTCTAAAATTTTAATATAGCAAAGATTAGCGACGGATAATACGTCGCTAAATCGTCGCTAAATGCATATCAGAGGGTTTCTGATACGCAACATCCGTCGCTAATCCGTCGGTAATCCGTCGGTAATGTCGTCGCATTAGTGGTAGAGTAGCGACGGAAAATCCGTCGCCATGCTTCTGGATATCTTCTATATTTCCAGAACCTGAGCGACGGGAGATCCGTCGCCATTCCGTTGCTTAGTGTTTTTCCAGAACCAGGCCGACGGATAATCCGTCGGCCATCCGTCGCTATCCTGTTATTCATAAAGTTAGCGACGGATTTTTCGTCGCTATCCTGTCGCACGTCCGTCGCTAAATACAGTACCTCGTCGGATTTGCGGCAATTTAGCGACGGATAATCCGTCGCCATGCTTCTGGATATCTTCCATATTTCTAGAAACTGAGTGACGGGCAATCCGTCGCCATTCCGTCGCTATGTGTATTCCAGAAACAGGCCGACGGATAATCCGTCACTACCAGCAACATTCCGTCGCAACCCGTCGGCAATCCGTCGCTAACTGCAATATTTTTGAAAAAAATTGCAGGAAAGTGACTATTTTCTGTAATATAACATATCCAGCATCCACCATACACAAATATAACATATCCGACATCCAACATATACAACAAATATCCATATTGCCAACACAATATCTCCAAACATCCAATATATCCCAACATACACAAAAAATATCCAACACAATGGCCAACAAAATATCTAACACAATATCCCAACATACATAGCAAAATATCCAAACATAAACAAAATATCCAAAATATACACATATCCAAATGTCTAAATGTCTAAAAACATAAACAAAATCACTGAGAAGGAGGAGGTGGATCGTCCCGTGCTCTCTCCGCCGCTTCCGTTCTGTGTATATAATGCTCCACCATGTGTGGCGGTACTTGGGACAAGACATTGTCAGGAAGCGAGCATAGCTGCTCTGACGACATCATGTCAAGGAGTGCCACGATAGCAGCATAAGGTACCAGGCGGGCCTTGGAAGAGCGGTCAAAAGAAAGTCGTCCGGTAGAAGAAGGACCAGGTCGATCCGAAGCACCGGCAGCATCAATAGACAGAGCGGCAGCAGACGGATCGGGAGCAGAAGAAGGATGCGGATAGTATGTAGTACCCCGCCCCACAAAGTCAATCGGAGGAATCGAAATACCGACGGCGTTCGGACTTAGCCTTGCAACGGCTGCTCGAAGGCTCGCTCGGTCAAGGCGACTCCTCGCTCAGGTTGGGTAGTTTCGGTAAACTTGCCTCATCTTAGCCTTCACTTAATAACTCACATGTTTTCAACTTGCACAAGTAGGCTAATATAAAAGCTATGAACGCACATAGCTAAGGGAATAATCCCGACGGGACGGAATGTCTTAGAACATAGAAAAATGGTCCCACGGTCTGCTTAGAAGTCGGCTCAGCGTGCTTTCAAATAACACTCGGTCCTTCGTCCCGTGGCTTGGGAGAAGAAAGTTGGCCTAAGTTGGCCACGACACTCGAATCAGCCTAAGTCATAGGCGTTGTCCGTACGAATGCTTAATAAAGCATGCACGGTCCCTTCGTCCAAGGCTTGGCATAGCCTTCGTACGTCCCACAAGATAAGTCATCTTGCACGGCTGTTGGCTTAAGTCTAGGCACCCGTGAACTTGGTTGTTCAAGTCGGACGCGTGCATGGCACGTTCCCTCGATGCGAAGCTCGGCGTATCCTCTGCTCGTCGAGTCGTTGTCCGAATAAGTTAGACAAGAGTTGTGCTGGGCTATCAAAGCCATTTCTAGCACTGTCTCGCTCTATTTGCGGTTGTCAAGTCGCGTAGTCCCTTAAGAACAAGGCTCATCATATAAAGTATATGACTTGAGCGATAGCGTCGCCTAGAGAATAGAGACTGTCTAAGGCACGAGCCACGGTCGGTTTAGTGAAGAGTATGCCACGGACAAAAGAAGTCCACGCGACTGGTTGCCGCCGAGATCGGTCCCGCTACTTGGGAGTCTCGCTAAGTCTCGATAAGTCTCGCACACGAGATCGGTCCCGCTACTTGGGAGTCTCGATAAGCCTTGCACACGAGATCGGTCCCGCTACTTGGGAGTCTCGATAAGTCTCGCACACGAGATCAGTCCTGCTACTTGGGAGTCTCGACAAGTCTCGTACACGAGATCGGTCCCGCTACTTGGGAGTCTCGATAGAAAGATGGAAAGCATGGTCATGAATAAGGAAGGACTGGATAGATCGAGTTGAGTCTTGCATGGTCATTGGACAACTTGTGCACAAGGGGAATCCCTCGACCGATCGCTGGGGCGCCGGGATCGAGTCAGCCTAGGAGGGAAAAGCAGATACCGTACGGCCTTCGACGATGGTACGACTCGTTAGAAGTGAAATGTTATGATATATGCCACAGGACCATTCGGTGGGGCTTGCACCTCCACACGAAGGGGTCACCGTGAGCCAAAGATCCAGTATAGCTTGACATTGCTAGTGACCACTCATATAGATGGGTCGGCAGAATAGCGATAAAATTGTGTGTATGCCTTTGGATTGAGTCTAGAACTTGAATGCTTGTCTAGTCGAAAACATAATGTCTAGGCCTAAGATTGGGCTGCAGCATAGGCACCGTGCTTAGCACGATACTTGGCTCCGAGAAGTTCATGAAGTCGACACTATGTCTCACAAAGTCTTGTCTAAGTTGGTTTATGAGTCGTATAGAAAGGCCGCAAGGCGGTAGCATGGATAAGTCTTGTTAAGTTGCGAGGTACGGCCTCAATCTCGAAGCACGAACAAGTCTAAGCAAGGTCTAAAGGCACGACCTGTATTAGTCGTTCCCTTGACGTAGTTAGCATGAGAATTGGCCTAGAGGCACTTGAGTTTAAGAAAAAGTCATGGCACGGCCGAGTTCATATAAGTTGCTCCTCGGCGAACACTGTCTCGAATAGTTTGAAGTCACGAATATGGCATGGCACGACCCCGTCGTTGCACGACCATGTCGTTGCATCGTTAATTATAGGCCGAGACGTCTCTGTTCTAAAATGGATCCTAAGGCAAGACTAGAAAGACAATCGAAAGAGATTTAAACTGCACAAACTAAATGAATGTGTCGGTTTTATATGGGTGGGCGAGGAGCTCACTCCACCAGTATAGTTGAGTACTGACACCCACAAAGTCTTCATATGCAGGCACAGGTAAAAGCTCGTGGCACGGAGCTCGCTTGGATGCGTCGAGGCATGGAGTTCCTTGGCGACTCGAAGCGTGCGGCCACGTGGACTCAAGACTTATACATGACATAATGTATGGACATCGTCTTCCGAAGTTTCTGCTGCCTCATGCATTATAATCGAGAGATGAGAGAGAGAGCAGAGTGACTTATAAAATGAGAGAAAAGTGAGCACAAAAGACTTGTAATCAAGGCCTTGCGCCTATTGTAATCTGAATGTTCAATATCAATAAAGAGTTTTTTTTTGAATAACTTGTGTTTTGCCTTTAAATTTCTGTTGCATGTTTAATGTTTCTGCTTGGGACTTCTGTGCGACGACCCCATCGCTGCCGCTGTAATCGGCCGTTATGAAACTGCCTTGAACGAGAGCAATCTAGGCTCGTGCGGCATCACGCCTTAGCGAGGACGATCGCTCCTACGGGAGCGGGGCGTGACATAATGGTATCAAAGCACGGCATTACGTCCTTGGACTTCAAGTCGAATATCTCAGTTTTGAAAGCTCGTCGTTGGAAAATAAGTGTGCGCTCTCTCTCAAATTTCCTGCGACATGTCCATACAATAAGTCTAAATATTTTCAAAAGCTCGTACAAGTGTTCAATTGAACGCATCGATAGGCCTTTGTGCCGAACGATGTCAAACTTGACTTGATAGGAAATACATGCTAAAGTTAGCAAGTCGTGCGTATGCCCGAATAGTCCTACGTCGACCTTAGTAAGTGAGCGTGCAAAACTCGGGTATAGTTCACACGGAATGGCTATGCGCACAACCTTTTGGCTAAGTTGTGCCGCGTATCGCGCACCTCTACTTTTGGTGCAAACGAGTTGCGAGCGATATTAAATACCGCTCGGTCGGGAACGGAGATGCACTTAGAATGTCTATCGATAGAAACGCTATCGGACTAACGCTTAGGCGTGCATAGAATATTAGTTTGTATTTTGAGGAATAGTGCGAACGACTTAGTGCGTCGATAGGACGTGAGCGATTACGCTAGAGATTCGTCGAACGAATCTAGAAGAGGTGTTAGCGAGTAATACGAACGTGATTGAGGACTAGATCGTATGGCTCGAATTCGAGTGGTGTATGGTTTGTCTTGGAAATCGTTCGAGCAAAAATTGAGGATTACGAGTAACGAGTATGTCGGTGAGGCGATGCGATCGCGCAAAGCCTTAGAACGCGTCACGCTTAGTGGGTCGTGACTTCGAATGTCCCGAATGAGATGTCGTTCGGACAACTTGTGAATGAGCAACACGAGTTAAAAAATGATTCAAAATGATGAATAAAAGTGAATGTCTTGATCGAGGAAGCCTAGTGGATCGCACTTGTGATTTTGGATTTGATCGAAAGAAATTATGGTATATCCAGTTCGAACAATAGCATCAGTCGTACGACTCAAAATTGGTTGCAAAGGAAGATTGTCTGGTTACGCATATCGTCGATGGTATTGAGGCGTATCAAAGATCGATATGCGATAACTCGGAGGTACTCTGACTCGACGAATGGCGATCGTACAAATGTCATTGTTCTGATGGATGCTATACTCGGGATGTTGAAATGTCGAAGAAAAGATAAACTTGGCTCGAGGATTTTCTAGTTGAACGAATGACGGTCAGACTATTGAACCGAGATCTTGGCTTGGATGAAAAATGAAAATGTTTGGATTTGCTTCGTTGACAACCACAACGTTGACGTTCTTGTCTTATGTGACTACAACTCCAGCCTCGCACATGCGTCACGTAGATTAGGGCGATCACTCCGCGTGAGCGCTGGTATGGTGATTCATACAGCGGGGGTGATCGAACTTGCATGGCGTGGCAATTTGATGCATCGACTTGTGGTTTGACGCGAAGGTGGACTCGAGAATGACTTAGTGTGCTTGATGATTGAACTTGAGGATTGAGTAGGTCCAATCGGCGTATCGAGAATAAATTAGTCTAGACTCAAACAAGAGTTACACTCCGATGAGAATGATTATTCCGCGGGAGCGTTGCATGGTGATTCATGAACCACTATGGATAATCGAACTCGCATGAGATTGGGGCACAACGTATTGTCGAGCTAGATGACCTCGTGATCGAATACATGAATTGGTTAGAATTGGTGAATTGAATGGATTCGAAAATGCGTAACGCGTGCCTTGATGTGAATTAGGTGATCGTGCTTGATGTTTAGAAATCTGAGTGATGCGAGCTTGGGTAGAAAACCCCGTAATTACTGACTTGGTTTGACCCTAGGATTGGGGTCAGTATTGGCATTATTGTTGGGGAACTATGATTCCAATCCTGACGTTGACTTAGCCTTGAGAAATGGCCTAGCAGTTAGGCGAGATGCCCCTGTTTCAAGAGTTAGCAATCGAAAGATTGATCTTGAGAATTGGTTTGAATGGATATAGTTAATCAAGAATATGGGAATACCCCTCACGAGATTCGGCTGACATGCATATATTTTAGGGACGCCTGAGTATGTGCACGATGCGACTCGAGTGAGAACGACGAATTCTCTGTCATACGGCTTGATGAATGCATGCATTTTGGGGATGCCTGAAATGCGTGTACGATCCAACCAAGTGATGCGTTGAATTCAAGCAAGACTTGAGGAATGAAAAAGTATTGAGGATCTTGAAATCGTGTTGAAGGAAAGACTGATGATAGTAAGAGCATGGCTCTGAATCGAAGAAACGCGTAGGCGAAGTGAATACGATAAATTATAGCGTGCCCCACATGACTGTCATAGTTTCGTATTTAGGCTCGATTAAGTCTTGGCCATAGAAATGGTAGGATGGCTTGCCTTCAGAAAAGTCTCGAGGATGAAACTTGTTCTGAGTGGTGTATGTTGTAGTGCCCCGTCCCGCAAAGTCAATTGGAGGAATCGAAACGTCGACGGTAGGGGTGAGCAACAGTTCGGTTCGGTTCAAACCGAACCGTACATATGAAAACCGAAATAACCGTAAACCGTACTTCTCAAAACCGAAAACTGAACCGTTTTTATAAAAATCGAACAAAACTGAACCGAATTAACTCGGTTCGGTTTTTGGTCGGTTCGGTTTTATGGACCAATGTGCCGGACCTTCAAATTTTTAGCAAAATATGCCTATTTAAATAACAATTTATTTTAAAAATATGGTATTATTGTATTAATGAATTATATATTACATAGTGTAAAAAATATCAGTATATATATAGATTGAGGGTAGAGAGAGAGTGCTCAAAAAAGTACCTATAGAGAATAAGAGGAGAGTGCCATCGGCTAAGGGTTACAAAATATTAGTATATGTAGATTGAGGATAGTTTGATAAATTATTTAATTTAAATCGGTTTTCGGTTCGGTTCGATTATCCGGATCAAGAACCGAAAACCGAACCGTTATTTTAAAATTTTAAATTTCCAAACCGAAAACCGAACCGATAACCGAAAAGCTAAACCGTTTATCATATTTCGGTTCGGTTTTCGGTTTTCAACCGCTATATGCTCACCCATAGCCGACGGCGTTCGGACTTAGCCTTACAACAGCTGCTCGAAGGCTCGCTCGGTCAAGGCGACTCCTCGCTCAGGTGGGGTAGTTTCGGTAAACTTGCCTCATCTTAGCCGTCACTTAATAACTCATATGTTTTCAACTTGCACAAGTAGGCTAATATAAAAGCTACGAACGCACATAGCTAAGGGAATAATCCCGACGGGTCGGAATGTCTTAGAACATAGAAAAATGGACACACGGTCTGCTTAGAAGTCGGCTCAGCGTGCTTTCAAATGACACTCGGTCCTTCGTCCCGTGGCATGGGAGAAGGAAGTTGGCCTTTGGCCACGACACTCGAATCAGCCTAAGTCATAGGCGTCGCCCGCACGAATGCTTAATAAAGCATGCACGGTCCCTTCGTCCAAGGCATGGCATAGCCTTCGCACGTCCCACAAGATAAGTCGTCTTGCACGGTTGTTGGCTTAAGTCTAGGCACCCGTGAACTTGGTTGTTCAAGTCGGACGCGTGTACGACACGTTCCCTTGATGTGAAGCTCGGCGTAGCCTCTGCTCGTCGAGTCGTTGCCCGAATAAGTTAGACAAGAGTTGTGCTGGGCTATCAAAGCCATTTCTAGCACTGTCCCGCTCTATCTGCGGTTGTCAAGTCGCGTAGTCCCTTGAGAACAAGGCTCGTCATGTAAAGTATATGACTTGAGCGATAGCGTCGCCTAGAGAACAGAGCCTGTCTAAGGCATGAGCCACGGTCGGTTTAGTGAAGAGTATGCCACGGACAAAAGAAGTCCACACGATTGGTTGCCGCCGGAATCGGTCCCGCTACTTGGGAGTCTCGATAAGCCTCGCACACGAGATCGGTCCCGCTACTTGGGAGTCTCGCTATGTCTCGACAAGGAAAAACACGAGATCGGTCCTGCTACTTGGGAGTCTCGATAAGTCTCGCACACGAGATCGGTCCTGCTACTTGGGAGTCTCGATAAGTCTCATACACGAGATCGGTCCCGCTACTTGGGAGTCTCGATAGAAAGATGGAAAGCATGGTCATGAATAAGGAAGGACTAGATAGATCGAGTTGAGTCTTCCATGGTCATTGGACAACTTGCGCGCAAAGGGAATCCCTCGACCGACCGCCGGGGCACCGGGATCGAGTCGGCCTAGGAGGAAAAAGCAGATACCGTACGGCCTTCGATGACGGTGTGACTCGTTAGAAGTGAACCGTTACGGTATATGCCACGGGACCATTCGATGGGGATCGCACCTCCACACGAAGGGGTTACCGTGAGGAAAAGATCCAGAATAGCTTGACATTGCTAGTGACCACTCATATAGATGGGTCGGCAGAATAGCAGCAAAACCGCATGTATGCCTTTGGATTGAGTCTAGAACTTGAATGCATGTCTAGTCGGTAACACAATGTCTGGGCCTAAGATTGGGCTGCAGCATAGGCACCGTGCTTAGCACGATACTTGGCATCGAGAAGTTCATGAAGTCGACACTATGTCTCACAAAGTCTTGTCTAAGTTGGTTTATGAGTCGTACAGGAAGGTCGTAAGGCGGTAGCATGGATAAGTCTTGTTAAGTTGCGAGGCATGGCCTCAATCTCGAAGCACGAACGAGTCTAAGCAAGGTCTAGAGGCATGACCTGCACGAGTCATTCCCTTGACGTCGTTAGCACGAGAATTGGCCTAGTGGCACTTGAGTTTAAGTGAAAGTCTTGGCACGGCCGAGTTTGCATAAGTTGCTCCTCGGCGAAGCACTGTCTCGAATAGTTTGAAGTCACGAATAAGGCATGGCAGACCCCGTCATTGCACGACCCTATCATTGTATCGTTAATTATAGGCCGAGACATCTCTGTTCTAAAATGGATCCTAAGGCAAGACTAGAAAGACAATCGAAAGGGATTTAAACTGCACAAACTAAATGAACATGTCAGTTTTGTATGGGTGGACGAGGAGCTCACTCCACCAGTACAGTTGAGTACTGACACCCACACAGTCTTCATGTGGAGGCACAGGTAGAAGCTCGTGGCGTGGAGCTCGCTTGGATGCGTCGAGGCACGGAGTTCCTTGGCGACTCGAAGCGTGCGGCCGCGTGGACTCAAGACTTATACAGGACATAATGTATGGACATCGCCTTCCGAATTTTCTGCTGCCTCAAGCATTGTAATCGAGAGATGAGAGAGAGAGCAGAGTAACTTGTAAAATAAGAGAAAAGTGAGCACGAAAGACTTGTAATCAAGGCCTTGCGCCTATTGTAATCTGAATATTCAATATCAATAAAGAGTTCTTTTTGAATAACTTGTGTTTTGCCTTTAAATTTCTGCTGCATGTTCAATGTTTCTGCTTGGGACTTCTGTGCGACGACCCCGTCGCTGCCGCTGTAATCGACCGTTATGAAACTGCCTTGCACAAGAGCAATCTATGCTCGTAGGGCATCACGCCTTAGCCAGGACGAACGCTCCTACGAGAGCGGGGCGTGACATAGTGCCCCAGCACTATCGACCACAAATCTGACACCGCCGTGGCGAGAGTCGTAAGCTGCGTCCTCACATCATTTGCGGGGGGCGCGGGAGGAGGCGGAGGCGGTGGATATCTCGGAGTCGACGTCTGTAAAAAATCTGCCATGGAACTTAAGCCATAGAGGCGCCCTTTCCTAAAGCCGTCTGTATATTCTATGAACACGTTGCCGTAGCGAACGGCCATAGAATAGGGCCTCTGGGTGGGTGTCGTTTCGCCGACATCCTCGGCAGGGGGCTCAATCCGATGGAGTGCCTCACGATACGCAGCCTATCCAATGAATGTGTTTATACTATAAGTTTTTCTAAGTTATAATCTAAATCCTATGTTTCCCTAAGTTATAGTTTTAATCCTAAGTTTACCTAATTAAGTTAACAATAATTATATTTCTAACATAAATCTCATAAACATAAATACTTACATCAGTCTACTGGGCCCTCGCGTCGACGAAGCTCCCGTCCTTCTGCCTCTTGTGCGTATGCACGAATACGTCGTGAGCGGTGACCGCCTCCGCCTCTCTTCTCTCCTTCACTGCCTGTTGGGCCTGCATACGTAGAATTTAATTAACTTCGTATATTAATAGTATCGAATTAAATAGTAGAATGAATTTGCGGTATCTCACCAAATATGCACGCGTCCGTACGTGGGGCCTTGATCCCCCAGTATGCAGACCCGCGGCCTGTCTATTCGCCTTAGCTTTCTTTGATTTTTCTTTGTATTGAGGAGTATCCATCTTCTCCAACATCTCCTCATAGTACTCCACCAGGATCCAGTCCTTCTTCGTATGCGTCATACGAAGGTCATACACCGTATCCCGTATCTTCTTCCCGGCGACGGCTTTGTAGGTCCTGCGGATCGCCTCCTCGCGATGGGGGGGCCACCAGAACGTCCTCTGACACACAAATTCAAATATCACGTAATTAAAAAATTAATAAATTAAAAAATAATTAATAATTAACCAAAAGATATATATCCTCATCTCGTCGAGCCAGACGTACTGCCTGTCCTGAGGTACCTCCGAAATATTGAGATAGGGGCCATGGTAGTTTTCCCGGATAATGCCACCTAGATTCCGGGCAACATCCTACAGAAAAAATCTATAAAGAAGCAACGACTGGATTATTTACTTGAATAAATAAAACAAATTTAATAAATTAACTTAAATTTACTTACGATTCACCCGTGGGCCATATCTCTCGTCGGAACTCGCCCATCGGCCTCTCTGGTGGCGTCGGAGGATCCGAGGGTCCGCGCATGTACTCCCCGGTAACAGGATAAAACTGAATCCGGGAGTACTCCGGGGCCCACCGTGCAGTAACTGCTGGGTCCTCTGCTGCATCTGCTGATGCATCCGCTGGTGCATCCGGTGGCGGAATGGATCCGCTAGCGGATGGAGAAACGGATCCGCTAGCGGACGGAGTCGCAGGCCTCGATGAAGATGGCGATGGCACCGAGGTAGATTGACGGCAGGAAGAGTTTATGCCCGGGCTCTCCAGGTCGGGATCGGAGGTCACATCCGGGGAAGACGTATAGCGACCACGACCGCTACCACCACGCCCACGACCACCACCACCACCACCAACACCACCACCACCACGACCACGGCCAGCACCGCCAGCAGGAGTGCTCGCAACCATGCCATGTAAATAGAACACATAAACATAATTAATAATATAGAAGTATAAATGAATATAAAACTAAACTAAAATATATATACCAGCAGCAGGGCGATGAGTGCCGGCCAGAGGAGTAGGACTAGGAGTGCCATCTGCAAAAAGAAAATCATACAATAAGTAGATGATCGAACGACAAAAACATGAACTGAAAGAAGAATACAGAAGTTTAATTTAAACTGAATCGTCCTCGTCCTCGGCCTCGACAAAAACATGAACTGAAATATACTGATATTTAATCATCATCATCGTCATCGTCCTCATCCTCGACCTCGTCTTCATTCTCATCATCATCCTTATCCTCATTGTCGACTTCATCTGTATCCTCATCCTCATCAAGTTCTTCTTCTTCTTCTTCTGTCTCAATACTTGGGACAAGACGCCTCTTTCTCCCCAGGTTGACATCTAAGTCTTGTATATCAACCTCTTCCTCCCTTCTATTTTTTTTAGCAGGAGGTATATCAATCTCTAATTCAACATCCATGGTATCCGACTGTAGTCCCAAGTATTGGGTCTTTTCGATTTCGTCCTCTTGGTATGCTGGGTCTCCAACGTTGAATGTATTTCTAGATTTAATCTTGTATACTGTCCATCAGTCAAATCGATCTCTACGACGCCTTGTATAGCTTGTATAGTAGACTTGAACAGCCTGACTTGCTATCACAAACGTGTCGGACCCTCTATACCTCCTGCGATAATTTATATTGACGAATCCAAATTGTTTATCGATTCTCCAACTGATATTTAGTGTCGTATCGAACCACTCACATTTGAACATCACAATATGTATATCATATGGGGCACTATATTATAAATCTATAATATCCCGAAGCACTCCATAATAGTCAAAGTCCGGCTCGTCGTTATAGATGGTGCCTCTTTTGCAAACACAAGAATCCTTAGTACTGAATTTGTCATTGACAAATTCGGCATTTATAGCATGCTGAGTTGCCTTAAACTTGAAGCCATTAACGACATAGCCTGGCCAAGTCTTCGCATGCTTCTTCAGTCCCAATGCCAAATAACGAATGCTCTCATTTGTGAGTGTTATTTCAGGCAATAAAACCTGTAAACAAATAATAATAATTTAATTGTTTTACTTGCATATATTTTAATGGTAGATGCATAACATATTATCTCAGTTACTTACGTATTTTTGAAACCAGGTCGAAAAGGTACAATCAACCTCTCTTTGAAGTCCCTCATCGGTAATATCGGGTGTCCTTATTTTGACTTCATCTCTAAATACACTGTGAAAGAGAATAAAAATAAGTGTAGTCACTTACTTCACCAAATTATAGATTATAACGAGGTGTAGTCACTTACTTCTCCAAATCTCTTACTTCTTGTATGTCACAATTTAACAATACATATCAGTACATGGCATCATACTCATCGTCAGTCAACCACCGATTCTTACTAGCCCCAATAGGCTTGTCCCTTAAATTGAATATACCTCCATCCTCAACGTCTTCGTCATTCCTTTGAGGTTTATTTCGATTTGTCTCGACATGAGTATCGAAATAAATGTAGCAGAAGTTTGACACCTCCTCGATAAGATATGCTTCGCATATCGAAGCCTCTATATGAGCCTTGTTGCCAACTTTCTTCTTTAGATAGTGTAGGTACCTAGAAAGACAAATTATCTTGAGAATTGACAATAAATTATAAAATTCTACTAAAATTATATCGATTTTTATTTACCTTTCAAAGGGGTACATCATCGATAATGAACAGATGCACCGACACGGACTTCGTATGGTAGATGAATCGGTAGATGCTCCATGCTGTCGAAAAATCCCGGTAGAAATATTTTCTCTAACTTGCAAATTGTTAAGACAATCTTCTCCTCAAGTTGTACCATATGTTACACCGTCAGCTTAGTTGAACAGATATCCCTGAAGAATGTAGACAGCTCGGCCAAGGAAACCCATACAGCAGAAGGCAACAACTCTCTCAAAGCAATGGACAGTAATCTTTCCATAAATACGTGGCAGTCGTGACTCTTCATTCCTGTTAGCTTGCATTTATTGAGATCAACGCATCTAGACAAATTCGACGCATAGCCGTCGGAAAATCTTAAAGTAGATATCCACTTACAGATTATTAATCTATCTTCCTTTCTCAATGTATGTGGCACTATAGGCTTACTTAATTGTCCACCAGCTCCCCTTTATATCAAGTTTAGATCATGACGTTTGCATATCTCGGCCATGTCTTGTCTTGCTTTTAGATTTTCCTTCGTCTTTCCTTTAATATCCATGACGGTATTGAAGACATTATCGAACACATTCTTTTCGATATGCATGACATCAAGATTATGCCTTATAAGATTATCTTTCCAATAAGGTAAGTCCCAGAAAATACTCCGTTTGGTCCAGTTATGGCTTTGTCCGAACCCTTCGACACGATTGTTCGATGGATATTCCATTGTGGTGGGCAATTCCTTTACAACTTCCCAAATATCGTATCCCGATAATCTGGCAGGAGGATCAAGAAATTTTGTTTTCCACATCTGAACGCGTCCTTGTTCTTTCGCCAAGGATGGCTCACGGGCAGAAATTGACGGTGACAGTCAAAGAAAGAAGTTTTTCCTCCATGCCTAAGGCGGAACGCCTTACTATTTTCTATACATATTGGACAAGACATGTTGCTGTACGTACTCCATTCCGACAGTATACCGTATGCTGGAAAATCATTGATTGTCCACATAAGTGAAGCTCTCATCTGAAAGTTTCGTTTCCTGGAAATATCATACGTCATGACGTCGATCTCCCACAGCTGTTTCAGCTCATCCACCAACGGCTGTAAATATATATCGATGTTCTTCGTCAGATTTTTGGGACCGGGTATGATAGCTGTCAAGAACATATAAGGAGTCTTCATACACATCCATGGTGGCAGATTATAAGGGGTAAGAATTGTAGGAGCGTAAAAAGTGTTTCAATGAGGGAGTCATCTCAGTCATAAGTGGCCCGCTTTACGCCTAACAGAGCAGGGAATTTCTTTACGCCCAAGACAAGGCTAATTGTGTTACGCCTAAGCAGATTGATCTTTTTACGCTTGGGTCTACACTGGTGATTTTACGCCAAGGACTGAAGCAGCCTCTTTCACGCTGGACAAAAGCCTTCAAATCTCGCATTTAAAGCTGACCTTAACATGAAGATATCAATGATGGCATTTACCACAGAATTCAATGGAATTTGTCTCATACAAAGACCATTGTTGTCGTTTATAGAGATCGAGCTACTTTACGCTCACTGAATGGTTTCTTTTACGCACGGGGTTTTACATGAGTCTTTACGCTCATAAAAAACAATGTGTGCATGAAGTCTATTTGAGCCATTTTACGCTCAAGGTTATTCGATAACCGCTTTACGCTGGAAACCTATGACAGAGCTTGTTTACGCTCATCTTTTTATGCCCGATTTGTTCTGGCCAGTCTGGAACGTGGTGTGCCTACGTGGTCTTTATGCCACCTATTTTGAAGAACGTGTGTACATGTATCCTATTCTTACTAAAATGATGGGACACGTGTCAGCACATACAGAGGATGATTCTGATCGTGGAGGGCAGTTGTTAGCGTAAAGATAGATGTTGATACTCTTTTACGCACGAAAGCCCCAGTCTATAAATAGACTCATTTTTTTCATACAACACACAGAGAGAGAGAGAGACAGGAGAGAATACAGAGATCAGAGCTTCGAGATTTTGATCCTCTAGAGCATTCTTCTTCAACTTTTCTTCCAGAACAAAGTGAAGCAAAGCAGGAAAGCATTCGGCCTCGCCATCAGTGCCCAAGTGCGTCGATACCTTTCTGGTGCATTAGTTCTTCCAAATTATTCTACTTCAAGCAGTGATCTTCATCATCATTATATGGTCCAAGGAACAAAGTGATCGTTTACGAATCAGACTTCCATAGCAATACTTTCCCAGAATCAAATTAGTACTCCCTGTACTTTTCTTTTCTTCTTGTTTCTGTTTTCAAAAGCCAATTCCTCCAAGGCATTTTGTTAATCGAAACAAGAATGACCGGCCAGCATGAGTATTGAGATCCCGACTGTCCAAAAGGGGCGAAGCCATCAGAACATAGCACAAGGCGTATATTTCTAGGCTCTGCAGCAAAATCTGGATGACACAAATTAAAATGTTTCTACGCCTCTCCATCCGAAGGATGTGACAATTCTCCTTCGTCCTTTATGCGTTCTTTGCTGTGTCACGTCATGTGTTCCGCTGTATTCAAAGACATATACATCCTCTGCAAGCGCTTCGTGATCGACAAGTAATGCATATACTTGTAAGGACATCGTTTTCTAGTTGACTTTCCTTTTTCCTGCACTGGCTTGTAACAATCCGTATTACAGAAGCTGCAACTTTCTGATACGCAATTCTCTTTGTAGTACAATATGCATCCGTTGCGACAATAATCTATCTTCTTGTACCCGAGTCCCAGTTGTCGGACCATCATCTTTGACTTATAGAAGTTTTTTGGGAGCTCTTTTGATTCCTTCGGTAACACCTCCTTGATTAGTTGTGTGATCCAATCATAGCAAGCTTGTGGCAAGTTAAAATCAGACTTTATGTTCAGCAACCACATCATCACTGACAGTACGAAATGAGTCTCACAACCAGGATATAGAGGATTATCTGCGCCCTAAAACATATCATAGAACTCCTTTGCCTCGGGATTAGGATCCTCCGGATCAAAATTTACTACTAAAATACATCAATTTGGCGACGGCAGATCAGCGACGGATCTTATCCGTCGGCCATAGCGACGGACTAGCGACTACCTTGTGACGGACTACCGTCAGAAAGCAATGGATAATTTTTTATTTTTTTGGGTCAAAATTAGTCGCACATCCGTCGCTCATTTGATGAAAATTTAGCGACGGATTCATGTCCGTCACTAATATATCGCACGTTGTGGTGGCAAAATTTAAAAAAAATAGCACGCTAAATTAGCATCTATCTGGTGATGGACGTTTCGTCGGTAATCTAGTGGATATTTAGCGACTACCTACCGACGGATATATCCGTCGGTAATCCGTTGCTAAATACTGTTACCTAACTTAAATTGAACCGACGGGGGAAAATTTTTCATTCCCTCCAAAAAGACTCTCTCTCTTCCCCCCTCTCTCTCTCTCTTTCCGGCGGCGAGCTCTCTCCGACGGGTCACATTCTCCGGCGAAGCTCTCTCCGACGGGTCTCTCTCTCTCAGGTATGCTCTCTCTCTTCCTCTCTCTCTCTCTGTTTAGCATAACATATAGGGTTTCGGGTTGGTGGGGTGGGGTCGGCTGTCGATGGGGCTGGCGGGGTGGGAGGAAAGGAGTGGGGGCGGGGGGAGGTTGTTGAGGACGGGGGCAGGGTAGGGTTTAGGGTTTCGGGGAAGGGGTAGGGTTTTGGGTGGGGGGTCGGCTGTCGCGGTATTCAGCGGTGGGGGGGGAGGGAGGGAGGGCGGGGCGTGGATGGTGTTGGGTGCGGGGCGGGGGGCAGGGTTAGGGTTTAGGGTTTGCTGTCGGGGGTGAGGGGGAGGGGGGTGGGTGTTTGCTGTCGGAGGGGAGGGAATGGGGTGGGGGTTTGCTGTCGGGGGGGGTGGGGGAGGGGGTGGGGTGGGGGTTTATTATCGGGGAGGTGTGGAAGGGGGAGGGGGGTTTGCTGTCCGACGGGGTAGGAGAGGGAGTGGGGGGTATCGGTAGTTTCGGGTCGGACCATTCCTATGACTATCGGTGGTTTCGAATCGGAGTATCGGATCGGGGGAGGGGGTATAGGTGGTTTCGGATCGGACTAATCCTATGAGTATCGGATCGGGGGAGGGGGGTATCGAAATTGGTATCAGAATCGGAATCGATATTGGACCGATACTGACCGATACCGATACAGTTTGGCATATCCCACTCCGATACTGACCGATACCCGATACTGACCAATACTGATCTGATATTGTCCAATACTGATACAGTTTGGCATGTCCCGGTATCAGTATCGGACTATCCCTATGAGTATCGGCATCGGGGGTATCGGTAATATCGGTAGTTTCGGATCGGAGTATCAAATTTTTTGGTATTGAAAAACAAATAGCTATTAATAAATTATTAATATTAATAATTTATTAAAGTATCGGCCGATACCGATACCGATCAGAGTATCGGACTATTCTTATGAGGATGGTTTAAAGTATCGGCCGATACCGATCCGATACTGCCAATACCGGTACAGTTTGGCATGTCCCGCTCCGATACTGACCGATACCCGATACTGACCGATACCGATTCGATACTGTCCGATACTGATACAGTTTGGCATGTCCCGGTATCGGTATCGGACTATCCCTATGAGTATCGGCATCGAGGGTATCGGTAATATCGGTGGTTTCGGATCGGAGTATCGATTTTTTTGGTGTCGAAGAACAACTAGCTATTAATAAATTATTAATATTATTAATTTATTAGAGTATCGGCCGATACCGATACCGATCGGAGTATCGGACTATTCTTATGAGGATGATTTAAAGTATCGGGCTATTCTTATGTTTAGTTTGTCTTACGATACAGATTTTCACATCCAAATCGAGGATGAATCGTTACTTTGTTGATCGTACATGGATGTACAAACGGCAACACGAGAGCAGAATTGGTGTGAGTGACGATTTTCAGGCAGGCGTGGAAGTATTTCTTAAGTATGCCATGAGCAAAGCTCAGTACATGGACGCTAACAAAATCAAGTGTACATGTGTTAATTATCACAATAGACGTTACGAAGAAGTGGTGACTGTGAGAGATCATTTGACCCGTAAGGGTTTCGTACGTGATTACGGCTTGTGGTCATCGCAAGGTGAATTATATTCGGAAATACAGGCTGTGGAAGCTGGTAGTTATTTTTTGATGATAATGTTGCAATGGATGTCCTCGAAGACGACGGATGCTCTGTTGATTATGGAGACGTGCAGAACCTTGCACGAGATATGGTGTATGATGCGACAGGGCCTAATTTTGATCCGGAGGATCCTAATTCCGAGGCAAAGGAGTTCTATGATATGTTTCAGGACGCAGATACTCCTCTATATCCTAGTTGTGAGACTCATTTCGTACTGTCAGTGACGATGCGGTTGCTGAACATAAAGTCTGATTTTAACTTGCTACAAGCTTGCTATGATCGGATCACACAACTAATAAAGGAGGTGTTACCGAAGGAATCAAAAGAGCTCCCAAAAAACTTCTATAAGTCAAAGATGATGGTCCGACAACTGGAACTGGGGTACAAGAAGATAGATTGTTGTCGCAACGGATGCATGTTGTACTACAAAGAGAATTGTGTATCAGAAAGTTGCAGCTTCTGTAATGCGGATCGTTACAAGCCAGTGTAGGGAAAAGGAAACTCAACTAGAAAATGACGTCCTTACAAGTATGTGTATTACTTGTCGATCACAAAGTGCTTGCAGAGGATGTATATATCTCTGAATACAGCGAAACACATGACGTGGCACAGCAAAGAACGCATAAAGGACGAAGGAGAATTGTCACATCCTTCGGATGGAGAGTCGTGGAAACATTTTAATTTGTGTCATCCAGATTTTGCTGTAGTGCCTAGAAATGTACGTCTTGCGCTATGTTCTGATGGCTTCGCCCCTTTCGGACAGTCGGGATCTCAATACTCATGCTGGTCGGTCATTCTTACCCCTTACAATCTGCCACCATGGATGTGTATGAAGACTCCTTATATGTTCTTGACAGCTATCATATCCGGTCCCAAAAATCCGACGAAGAACATCGATATATATATTTACAGCCGTTGGTGGATGAGCTGAAACAGCTGTGGGAGATCGGCGTCACGACGTATGATATTTCCAGGAAACAAAACTTTCAGATGAGAGCTTCACTCATGTGGACAATCAATGATTTTCTAGCATACGGTATGCTGTCGGGATGAAGTACGCACGACAACATGTCTTGTCCGATATGCATAAAAAATAGTAAGGCGTTCCGCCTTAGGCATGGAGGAAAAACTTCTTTCTTTGACTGTCACTGTCAATTTCTGCCCGTGAGCCATCCTTGGCGAAAGAACAAGGACGCGTTCAGATCTTGAAAATAAGAATTTCTTGATTCTCCTGCCAGATTGTCGAGAAACGATATTTGGAAAGTTGTAAAGGAATTTCCCACCGCAATGGAAGATCCATCGAACAATCGTGTCGAGGGGTTCGGACAAAGCCATAACTGGACCAAACGGAGTATTTTTTGGGACTTGCCTTATTGGAAAGATAATCTTATAAGGCATAATCATGATGTCATGCATATCGAAAAGAATGTGTTCAACAATGTCTTCAATATCGTCATAGATATTAAAGGAAAGATGAAGGACAATCCAAAAGCAAGACAAGACATGGCCGAGATATGCAAACGTCATGATCTAAACTTGATAGAAAGGAGAGCTGGTGGACAATTAAGTAAGCCTATAGTGCCATATACATTGAGCAAGGAAGATAGATTAATAATCTGCAAGTGGATATCTACTTTAAGATTTTTCGACGGCTATGTGTCGAATTTGTCTAGATGCGTTGATGTCACGCCCCAGAACCAGAATACTGGAGAGCGGGGACAGACATAGCCAGCTACGTATATGAAATGGATTCCATCTCGCTATACGGTCACGGCTGTTTAGATACATGAGGGTTTAACTAAGAGCCAACAGTCTCTTAAGGTCATGAACAAACCTAGTGTCTCAATTACAAGCAAGTAAGTAAATGTTACAAGATGTTAGATCACCAAATATACAATAGTAAGGCATCCCAAACATTACATATTCAGTTGATCATGAAGCTAATCGTTACAAAATGTTAGGACTAGCAAGAATTTAGTCATACATGATCAACCCTAGGATCTGTCAATCATGTTACAGCCCGTAGGCAGACAGTAAGTAAGTGCAACCGAGCTAAACAGGTGCTCGTCGGCTAAACGCCTCAAAAGAATATTTTAACAATAGAGTGGGAGAGCCAAAAATAACCCACTCGTTGCCCTGGTTACGTCTGGTGGTCACCATCGGACTGGAAAGTTGGTAGATCCTCTGGAGCTGCTCCGAAATTTGGCCATACAAAACCAGCTGGGTTAGATCCCAGAAAGACCAAGTGCCACAAAGGAGGCTTCACTTAGGAACTAAAACCAGCAATTAGCACAGAAGATAATAATATATAGTAAAACTGGAGAAATATAACATCACGAGGATATATGGTAAGATAACTATGGGACCATTCAGATAACCAGGTTACAATCTTTAAACAAAACAAGGACCGGGATTGTAACCCTTCGTCTGAACCGAACTTGGTTTCTCCCATTTATCGGCAAGATAATATAAGAGAATCAAGACATGAAACAATCTTGTACAGGGTCAAGACTAGACAGATTAATCCCATTCAATCAATCACGGCCAAGCAATGAGTACGGCTTGATACTTTAACTAACTAGGGTTATCACAGGCCTAGTTACTAGCAAGATGCAGTGAGATTATTCCACAGCCACAAGCCCTGCAGACCATCCAGGTTACCCAGGTCAAAATTAGGGTTTGAATTAAGGTGGGTACATCGTCCAGAAAATGCATGTACCCTTAGGTACCTTGAAGGGTGCAACACATGACAGTGTGCTGGAAATGTGCCCTACTCGACGGCAGGCTACAGATCCCAGGCGTGCCCAGGTAACGGGATTGCCTGTAGCTGGGAGATCTCTTTTATGACTAATGTATTAATCTAGTTATTAGCCTTAGTCCATTTCAGTAGGTACTCCTGACCGTGGTACTCATGAGTCCCCTCCTAGACATGATGCAAGATAGGACTGGATTATTTTTACAAGCACAATCGCCCACGGTGTCCGGGTTAATTATACAGGTCATGTCATGTCAGGTAGCCGTCGCAACAGCTTATCATGATGTATCATGTCAGGTTATCATGTCAAGTGTACTGGTCAGGAGTGCGCCACAACGGGCCACTATCAGGTCATGTCATGTTCACTTGTCAGGAGTGCACCACGACGGGTCACATTCGTGTTCAGGTACATGTACAAGGCATCATAGTGCAAGCATTCGATCAGGAGACCCAAGCTGATTTGGGGTTACAAGTCATGAATTAACAGTACTAATGAATAATAGTAATAATAATAATAAAATAACAAGACAAGGCATGAGGAGGAGCCATGCGGCTCAGAGAAACGAATCCATGTGACTGGGTTTATTCAGGAACGCGCACGATTATGAGGAAATAGGTACCATACGGTTTTAATACGGAACAGGCGCGCAGCTCATGCAACTAGGAGGAGGCCCAAGGCACATGCGGCTCAGGGTTGCGGGATCCATGCGACCAGGAAGAAGTGGGGTCCCATACGGCAGGTGGTGGTGTCGGTCCATGCGGCTGGAAGAGAACAGCCTAAGCGCCTCAGGATGGAAGGGTCATGCGGCTAGCGGAGTTCGACCTCATGCGGCAGGTGGACATGCGGCTGCAGGAGCAAGGACGCATGCGACCGAGTGGGGAAAGGAAATCCATGCGGCCAGAATGGGCCCGGACTCATGCGGCTCGCAGAGCAAGGGTTCATGCGGCCAGGAAAGACTTGGTTTATGTGGCTAGAACGCAAGGGCCTCATACGGTTTGCTGGGCTCAGCCCTTATGCGGCTCTGGAAGGTTCGGATTCATGCGGCTCAAGGTGGCGGAGGCACATGCGGCTGGAATGGACTCGGGTCCATGCGGCTGAATAGGGAAACTTGTCGCATGAAATATCCATGCGATCAAGTCTAGCACAGTTCATCTTCTCCAAAATTCCGAGAAGGAGAACACCATGGGAGCCAAGTACTCAAGTTCCATAACTCCATCATCCGGAGCCCAAATCCGAACTTCTATAGGTCAAAATGGGGTAGAACGAAATTCTCTACAACATTGAACCATCAAAACTTGACAATAACAAGATTAAGTAGATCAAAACCCAAGAATTTCGAAAATAAAGCAAACTTAGATCTACAAGAATCTAGCCATGGAAAGTAGAAATGCCAAGTACTAAAGTAAGTTAAAATATTGTAAGGAAGAGAATAAAGCAATAAAATTGGAGTTCCTCCATGAAGCAAGTTGCACTTGCCTAGACCTCTCTCTCCCTCTCTCTGGTAGGTGAAGAAGTAAATAGAAGAAAAAGAAAAGGTTAATGAGGAGAGAGAAAAGAGAATGGGTAATAAATACTAATGGTGGTGGTAGGTAGGGGTTCATTCTTGGTTCATGATGAACCAAGGCAAAACCAAGCCAAGCCGAACCAACCAAGAAATAACCAAGCCAAGAAGAAAAGCTAAGCAAGGAATCATGCAGTACAAGATAAAATACGTATACGTATCCTAAAATACGTAATACGGACCACAGGCATTACAACTCTACCCACCTTAAAAGAATTCCGTCCTCGGAATTTAATTAAGAGGCTAAAGAAACGAGGACAAGCTATATTAACCACAAGCAAGCTATAACTAGGCAGGCAATCACTCATTCAAGCAAGGAATCGAAGGCATGAGGCATAAGAAAGACATTATACCTCACGAGTCAAACAAGTCGGGATATCACGATCGGATATCATTCTCACGCTCCCACGTTGACTCACCCAAAGAGTGATGACCCCAAGCAACTCGGACTAACTTGATAGTCTTGTTCTTGAGTGTCTTCTCTCTACGGTCCAATATAGACACGGGCCTCTCCTCATACAAAAGGTTGGTACCAACAACCAATTCCGAATAATCTAGGATGTGGCTCGGGTCCGGATATACCTTCGTAATTGGGATACATGGAACACGTCATGTACCTCGTTTAGCGACGGTGAAAGAGCGAGACGATAGGATACATTTCCTACTCGCTCTAGAATATCGAACGGCCCTATAAACCTAGGACTAAGCTTTCCCCGTGCGCCGAAACGAATGACGCCACGGTTAGGCAAAATCCTCAGGAATACATGGTCACCGACGGAAAACTCGAGAGGGCACCGATGATAATCGGCCCAATGGCGCTGGCGATCTTGGGCAACTCGAAGATGATCCCTGACTTTTTTGACTACTTCAACTGTCTGGGCAATCATTTCTGGACCGAGCATCTGCCTCTCTCCGACATCGTCCCATGCTAGCGGGGATCTGCACTTTCTACCATACAGTGCCTCGAACGGTGCCATCTGGATGCTGGCCTGGAAACTGTTGTTATACGAGAACTCCACCAGGTGCAGGTGATCTTCCCACGAACCACCGAAGTCAAGTGTACAGGACCGTAACATATCTTCAAGATTCTGGATTGTACGCTCCGACTGACCATCTGTCTGTGGATGATATGCTGAACTGAACTGGAGACGAGTTCCCAAACTCTCCTATAAGCTACGCCAAAAGTGTGACATGAATCTTGAATCTCGGTCCGAGGTGATACTGACTGGCACTCCGTGCAACCTGACAATCTGCCTGAGGTACATCTCTGCTAACTGAACTGTCGACTGACCAACTCTGAACGGAAGAAAGTGAGCTACCTTCGTGAGCCTGTCAACTATAACCCAAATAGCATCTCGACCTGCTGGGGACCTAGGTAATCCAGTCACAAAATCCATGGTCACATGTTCCCACTTCCATTCTGGAATCGGCAAAGGCTGAAGAAGTCCAGCGGGCCTCTGATGTTCAGCCTTAACTTGTTGGCAGACCAAACAACGAGAGACAAACCGGGCTATCTTCCTCTTTATGCCATTCCACCAAAATTGCTGACGGATATCACGGTACATCTTCGTACCACCCGGATGAATGGAATACTGAGAACTGTGAGCTTCTGTCATGATTTCCTGTCTGATATCTCCACTGGATACACAAAGACGCTTACCATGCCTAAGTGTACCATCTTCATGAATGCATAACTCCGGTCTTCGTCCTGTTTCACACTCTGCTCTGAGTCGCTGAAGCTTAGAATCTGCTGACTCCGCCATCCGGATCCTCTCGACTATAGGGGACTGAACTTGCATACTGGCCATCAATGCCACACTGGTAGGAAGGACAACTTCAATATCCATCTTCTGAAGGTCTGCTAACAGCTCTGGTTGTGCTGTTAGGAAATAAACTCTGACTCTCCGGCTCAATGCATCTACGACAACGTTGGCCTTCCCAGGATGATACTGCAGGTTGACATCATAATCCACAAGAAGCTCCAGCCATCTCCTCTGATGCATGTTAAGATCCTTCTGGGTGAAAACATACTTCAGGCTCTTGTGGTCAGTGAAAATCTCTACCCTATCTCCGTACAAGTAGTGCCTCCATAATTTAAGTGCAAACACTACTGCTGCCAGCTCTAAGTATTGGGTTGGGTAATTCCTCTCATGATCACGAAGTTGTCGTGAAGCATAAGCTATTACCATCCCATGCTGCATCAGAACACATCCTAGGCCTCTGCCTGAAGCATCACAATATACTGAGAATCCTCCGGTCCCATCTGGAAGCGTGAGAATGGGAGCCGTTATCAGGCCTCGCTTCAATTGTTCAAAAGAACTCTGACACTCTACTGTCCAAGCAAATTGCACATCCTTGTGGGTCAACTGGGTCAATGGCGCTAAAATTCGAGCAAAGTCTGAAATAAACCGTCGGTAGTAGCCGGCCAATCCAAGAAAACTGCGAACTTCTGCAACGGTACTGGGCACTGGCCATGACTCAATAGCTACAATCTTCTGGGGATCCACTTCTACTCCTCCTCTGGTGTTGATATGACCCAAGTACGAAATGCGATCGAGCCAGAACTCGTATTTGCTGAACTTGGCATACAACTGGTGCTCCCTGAGAATCTGAAGAACTACACGGAGATGCTGCTCATGCTCTTCCTCACTCTTGCTGTAGACCAGGATGTCATCCAAGAACACAATCACAAACTGATCCAAGTAAGGCATGAAGATGCGATTCATGAGATCCATGAATACCGCCGGCGCATTGGTTGCTCCAAAGGGAATAACAAGGAACTCCCAATGCCTATACATCGATCTAAAAGCTGTCTTTGGGATGTCCTCCTTTCTGACTCTGATCTGATGATATCCTGAGCACAAGTCGATCTTCGAGAATACGGATGTCCCTTTGAGTTGATCAAACAAGTCATCTATCCTCGGAAGAGGGTATCTGTTCTTGATTGTCACTGAGTTCAAGGTACGATAATCAACACATAACCTGGACGTACCATCCTTCTTTTTCACAAGAAGCATCGGGGCTCCCCAAGGCGATCTACTAGCACGAATGAATCCCTTGGTTCGAAGTTCTTCAATCATCTTGTACAAGATCTCCAACTCTGACGGCGCCATCCTGTACTCTCTCTGATACTGGGGCTGTCCCGGGAATCTAGTCTATGTGAACTCGATCTCCCGCTCTGGCGGCATACCTGGAAGCTCTTCTGGAAAAACATCTGAAAACTCTTCGACTATCCGGGGCAACTGCACTGCTGCCACTGCCATCCGCAATACTGGAGGAGAAGGCTCAACTGCGCCTCGGGAGAAGAAAAACTCTGGCTCGCCTGGAATGCTAAAAATAACTCTACCAACATGGCAGTCTATTCTAGCATACTGGTTCCTCAACCAATCCATCCCTAAGACCACATCATAATCGGCCATCGGGAACTCTATCAATCTAGCGGGAAATTCTTTACCGCTAACTACGATCCGACACGAGGAAAACACACTATCGACTCTCACAAGTCCGTTACCAGTAAGTATATTGAGCCTTATTGATAATGACTCGGGCTCCAATCCTACCCGTGTCGCAAATCGTGCAGACATAAAAGAATGTGATGCACCAGAATCAAATAAAGCTGAAGCTGGAAAGGAGTTGACGAGAATAGTACCTGCCACTACCTCTCCTGGTGCCAATCCTTCCTCTGCGGTCATCACTATAGCCTGACCATGCCCTCGGGGTGCTGATCCCCTCTGCTAAAATCCTCGCTGCCTATCCTGACTCAAGGCTTGGGCCTGAGTATGCTGCTGGGGGTTCTGCTGCTGGAACATCTGGGACTGAGGCGGTAAGGGCCTCGGTAATAGATATTGCTGCTGCTGGACCGGAGCTGGTCCTTTCACCGAAGAGCTAGAAAGGTTGGACGATGTTGAACCACCCCTATTCGGGCAGGATCCAACCCTATGGTCTGCTGCTCCACAAGCCAGACACAATCCCTGTGCCCTGCGGCACTCTGACACTACATGGCCTGGCTTCCTACAATGAGAACATCCCACTGCGGAAGACTGCTTCTGCTTCTGCTGCTGAGGGTACGCCAGGGCTGAATGCTGAACCGACGTCACGGAGGCCGCTCGCCTCGGAGCTCCAATAGTCAAAGCCCTGGCTGCCGGGGCTGGGGCTGAAGACTGATTCATCTGGCCATGGGATCTCTTCCGAACTCCGACCCTATCCACAATCCTCTGGGAGGTATACTCATGCCTCCTAGCTGCTCTCAAGACTGCATCAAAAGTCTGATGCTCAAACTACTCAACTGCCAATAGAATCTCCAGGTGAAGCCCTTACTGGAATCGCTGGGCTCTATCATACTCGGTTGCCACCAAGGTGGGAACAAACCGACTGAGTCTCGAAAACTCGGCCGCATATCCGTCGACCGTCCTGTCCATCTGCTTCAGATTGGTGAACCTTGTCTGTAGATCATACCGAGCTACAGCATCAAAATACTTGGTCTGGAATCTCTTTCTAAACACTGCCCAAGCAATGGGTGCTGTTAATCCAACGGCCTGAGCCGTCCACCAGCTGCGGGCAAGATCTAATAACTGCAAGCGCACCATGGCTACCTTCTCATTTTCTGGGGTCCTGGCTGCTTCTAGAATCACCTCTGTGTCCTGAAGCCAAGCATCTGCAGCGATAGCATCTTCACTACCGTCGCAGAAGGGAGGGTTCAAGCGCTTGAAGCTATTGGCCGCGCTGTTACCCTGATGACCTCCTCTGGTCAGAGCATCCGTCACTGCCTGGTGCAAGGCATCTCCACGACGATCTTGTGAAGCTATCAAAGTCCTGACGAGTCCTACCAAAGTGCCATCATCAGGTTCGGTAGGCTGAACTGGCTGGACTGGTGGCTCTCCGCCAGAAGGTACGACTCTGGAGGCTACTCCGGAATGCTGGGTTTGATCTCCTGGTTGCGGCTGGTCTACAGGAAATGCTCTGCCTTGCTGACCGGCATGTCCAGGAACGATGCCGCTGAAGAAGACGACATGGGGTACAATAAGGAAGGACCAGGACAGATCAATGATACAAGCATATGAACAGGACAAGAATCCAGAGATTCAGAAGATACGAGCAGAGATCAAGGGCGAATACTGATTGAGACATCTATTCAGTAAACACTCACATATCTTGATTTACAAGACCTGCATGGGCCACCACTTAAACCATGTCACGCTCCAGAACCAGAATACTGGAGAGCGGGGGCAGACATAGCCAGCTACGTATATGAAATGGATTCCATCTCGCTATACGGTCACGGCTGTCTAGATACATGAGGGTTTAACTACAAGCCAACAGTATCTTAAGGTCATGAACAAACCTAGTGTCTCAATCACAAGCAAGTAAGTAAATGTTACAAGATGTTAGATCACCAAATATACAATAGTAAGGCATCCCAAACATTACATATTCAGTTGATCATGAAGCTAGTCGTTACAAAATGTTAGGACTAGCAAGAATTTAGTCATACATGATCAACCCTAAGATCTGTCAATCATGTTACAGCCCGTAGGCAGACAGTAAGTAAGTACAACCGAGCTAAACAGGTTCTCGTCGGCTAAACGCCTCAAAAGAATATTTTTACAATAGAGTGGGAGAGCCAAAAATAACCCACTCGTTGCCCTGGTTACGTCTGGTGGTCACCATCGGGCTGGAAAGTTGGTAGATCCTCTGGAGCTGCTCCAAAATCTGGCCATACAAAACCAGCTGGGTTATATCCCAGAAAGAGCAAGTGCCACAAAGGAGGCTTCACTTAGGAACTAAAACCAGCAATTAGCACAGAAGATAATAATATATAGTAAAACTGGAGAAATATAACATCACGAGGATATATGGTAAGATAACCATGGGACCATTCAGATAACCAGGTTACAATCCTTAAACCAAACAAGGACCGAGATTGTAACCCTTCGTCTGAACCGAACTTGGTTTCTCCCATTTATCGGCAAGATAATATAAGAGAATCAAGACATGTAACAATCTTGTACAGGGTCAAGACTAGACAGATTAATCCCATTCAATCAATCACGGCCAAGCAATGAGTACGGCTTGATACTTTAACTAACTAGAGTTATCACAGGCCTAGTTACTAGCAAGATGCAGTAAGATTATTCCACAGCCACAAGCCCTGCAGACCATCCAGGTTACCCAGGTCAAAATTAGGGGTTGAATTCAGGTGTGTACATTGTCCAGGAAACGCATGTACCCTTAGGTAGCTTGAAGGGTGCAACACATGACAGTGTGCTGGAAATGTGCCCTACTCGACGGCAGGCTACAGATCCCAGGCGTGCCCAGGTAACGGGATTGCCTGTAGCTGGGAGATCTTTTTTATGACTAATGTATTAATCTAGTTATTAGCCTTAGTCCATTTCAGTAGGTACTCCTGACCGTGGTACTCAGGAGTCCCCTCCTAGACATGATGCAACACAGGACTGGATTATTTGTCCAAGCACAATCACCCACGGTGTCCGGGTTAATTATACAGGTCATGTCATGTCAGGTAGCCGTCGTAACAGCTTATCATGATGTATCATGTCAGTTTATCATGTCAAGTGTACTGGTCAGGAGTGTGCCACGACGGGCCACTATCAGGTCATGTCATGTTTACTTGTCAGGAGTGCACCACGACGGATCACATTCGTATTCAGGTACATGTGCAAGGCATCATAGTACAAGGATTCGATCTGGAGACCCAAGTTGATTTGGGGTTACAAGTCATGAATTAACAGTACTAATGAATAATAGTAATAATAATAATAAAATAACAAGACAAGGCACGAGGAGGAGCCATACGGCTCAGAGAAACGAATCCATGCGGCTGGGTTTATTCAGGAACGCACGCGATCATGAGGAAATAGGTACCATGCGGTTTCAATACGGAACAGGCGTGCAGCTCATGCAACTAGGAGAAGGCCCAAGGCGCATGCGGCTCAGGGTTGCGGGATCCATACGGCCAGGAAGAAGTGGGGTCCCATACAGCAGGTGGAGGTGTCGGTCCATGCGGCTGGAAGAGAACAGCCTAAGCGCCTCGGGATGGAAGGGTCATGCGGCTAGCGGAGTTCGGCCTCATGCGGCAGTGGACATGCGGCTGCAGGAGCAAGGGCGCATGCGACCGAGTGGGGAGAGGAAATTCATGCGGCCAGAATGGGCCCGGGCTCTTGCGGCTCGCAGAGCAAGGGTTCATGCGGCCAGGAAAGACTTGGTTTATGTGGCTAGAACGCAAGGGCCTCATGCGGTTCGCTGGGCTCAGCCCTTATGCGGCTCTGGGAGGTTCGGATTCATGCGGCTCAAGGTGGCGGAGGCACATGCGGCTGGAACGGACTCGGGTCCATGCGGCTGAATAGGAAAACTTGCCGCATGAAATATCTATGCGGTCAAGTCTAGCACAGTTCATCTTCTCCAAAATTCTGAGAAGGAGAACACCATGGGAGCCAACTACTCAAGTTCCATAACTCCATCATCCGGAGCCCAAATTCGAACTTTCATAGGTCAAAATAGGGTAGAACGAAATTCTCTACAACATGGAACCATCAAAACTTGACAATAATAAGATTAAGTAGATCAAAACCCAAGAATTCTGAAAATAAAGTAAACTTAGATCTACAAGAATCTAGCCATGGAAAGTGGAAATGCCAAGTACTAAAGTAAGTTAAAATGCTGTAAGGAAGAGAATAAAGCAATAAAATTGGAGTTCCTCCATGAAGCAAGTTGCACTTACCTAGACCTCTCTCTTCCTCTCTCTGGTAGGTGAAGAAGTAAATGGAAGAAGAAGAAAAGGTTAATGAGGAGAGAGAAAAGGGAATGGGTAATAAATACTAATGGTGGTGGTAGGTAGAGGTTCATTCTTGGTTCATGATGAACCAAGGCAAAACCAAGCCAAGCCGAACCAACCAAGAAATAATCAAGCCAAAAAGAAAAGCTAAGCAAGGAATCATGCAGTACAAGATAAAATACGTACACGTATCCCAAAATACGTAATACGGACCACAGGCATTACAGTTGATCTCAATGATACGTAATACGGACCCAAAAATACGTAATACGTAATACGGACCCAAAATATGTAATACGTAATACGGACCCAAAATACGTAATACGTATAACTCATCAAGAATATCCCAAGTAAATAACAGAGAACTATAAACAGGTATAGACATTTATATTGATGAATCATGGCAGTTTTGTACAGGTAGTGATGTAGAGAAATAGTTAAGGTACAAGAAAAGTAAAGTAACTAAACAAGAAGAGAAACATGGTAATGAAGACTGTAAAATATAATCTAGCTGAACTAGAGTAGCATGATATAAGTCCAGACAGTATAATAAGAGTCATGTGTGAGTCCAGACAATATAATCTAATACCAGGTGATTCTAGCACAAGATGAGTCCGGTATAAGGTGAGTCCAGTCAGTGATCAAAGGTTCCAGGGTGAGTCCAGGCTATACTCTAACAGTATATTTTAAAATATCGGGATCGACATGTGAACGGCTGTAGGTAATACGGCACACCGCATACTCGGCCAAGTGTAGGATGGCTATCATTCCAGTATAATTCTAAGGGAGTGGCTCCAGTATTTGGGTATGTTCACGTGTCTACTCCAATATTTCTCCGCCCAACAAGTACAAGTGAATCTATAACCCGACATGAAATATGTACAAGTCCAGCCAAAACAAGAATGATGCCAGTAAGTGATTCCAGGATGATTCCAGTAGGTGATTCCAGAAATAGAGGCTAGACATGAATAAATGAGTGTCGCATGAAATGGATCCAGTAATATCAAATCGTGTTTGAAACAGAGAATCAAATAGAACTAACTACAACTGAAGTACAGTAAACGACAAGTAAATGGAAGAACTATCAGAGAATGTACTCGTCTGATACTCTGAATAGAGTAGTATAATATCAGATGCCTGCACCGGAGTCACAATGTCCTAAATAGAGCATTACAGGTTATAATATGTTTAAAACAAGATAAATGAAGTCTACGATACAATCTACATGATTTCTAGGTCAATCTAGGTCAAAGTCAACTCTAAGTCAAACTGGGTCAACTGTCTAGGTCAAACTAGGTTAAGGTCAAACTTGGTCAATCCTAGTCCATCAAGTCTCACTAGGCCTAACCCAAACCTATGCTAGCAATCTAGCACAAGTACAAGCCAAACTAGACAATCACACACATAAGTATAAATATACTCATAATATAGATAGGTATCCACATAGGCTATAGCCTAATACAACAATGCACATACATAGGTACCTACCTACTTATATTTTATTACATAATCTACATGCATGCATTCATCCATTTCTTGATACTTACATATTTAGCATACTAGCATACATATCCCCATTCATGCATTCATTCATATATCGTGTGTAACTTAAGGTAAAAACCAAATGTGATAGGAAAATAGTAGAGTGTCAATGTGTGTTTTTAGAATTTTAGAGTGTGAGGAAATAGAGAGTGTATGTGTCAAGGGTGGCATGTAGGGGTGATTAGTGTAGTGCCAACATTAGTGTACATGTAATCATGTGGGTGTGTGACATAGGCCATAGCTAGGCTAGTGTATAGATTAGTGTGTGTATCCTGTGTTACCCCATGACAGTGGTGTAATGTGTCAATGGTGGTTAGGTGATAGGGTGTGTGTAGTGTTAACAGAAATTTGAAGAGTGTCACATGTGTGTGTGTAGGGGGTAGATGTGAGGGTGTCCATGTGCATGACAGTGTGTAAATAGGAAGACAGTGATGTGTATGAATATGTAACATTAGAACAGTGATCAGTGATTTAAAATCAGTGAATGTGTTCTCAGGACTTCCAAATCAGTCCATGTGTGTCAATTCAGTTAACTAACTAGCATGTGTGTGGCACTTCACTTCACTAACCACTCACTCATGAATTATATCTAGACACACACCACACTACACATACAAAACCAAACTTAACCAACATGAATCTCTCCTCCCTGAACTAACATTCTTAGCACATATCCTTTTCAGGTTTCTACTACAGAAATCTCAGGAAATAGTGCAACTCAGGATATGGCAGTGGCAGTTCCTATATTCAATTCCAAACATATTTCGATACCCAATATTCAACCACAAATCAAAACCCTACATTTCAGTAACTAATACCTATGTATAAGAATTAATATGTCAACTTTAATCATGGAAAAATAGATTGAAACTCATTTAAATTTCAGAAATTCAACAGTTCAAAACAGTGCATGACAGGGAACGCATTGACAGTTTACATAAATGCCCAAAACCAAATCGAAAACCTAAATTCTCAAACACAAACTTAAACTATCATTAACAGTGAACTATACATGTGTAAGTGAATCAAATGGTAATTAAAACATCTAAATTCGGTTTAAAATAGAACTCAATCTCAGAATTTTTGAAAACAGAACACGTATTAGTAAAAGGGGGAAATTAAATTTCGAACTATCAAATCATGTTAAAACACCAATTAAATGGTTGGTAATCCAACCCACACTCGTGCACGTGTCTCACGAATCATCTTGTGTCCTGAGGAAACAGGACACGACGTGTCTTGGCTCATGAATCACCACAGACACGCGCACAGGCACACAGCATCGTGCATGCGTGTTTGTCGCTCTAGGACACGACACGTTGCACGACACATGTCGTGGTCATGTCCACATGTTCGCCCTATATAGGGCTACGTGTCTATGGCCTGCACCGTGTCCTAGACACGTGTCGTGTCAGTTCTAGTTGCGTATCAGTGGCGATTCCTGCGCGCGCACGACAGGTCATGCGGCCAGTGCAGGAAGGATTTCTCCTCGCACACACTACCATATGATCCCATCTTTTGGGAGGATGATGTCAGTCTATGCTCCATCATCCTCGCCAAAAAAGGCGTGTCCACGTGTCCTGTGTCGGGAGAAATAGACCCCGTGATGCAGGACACAGTGCACAGTGCACGGACAGCGTATTCGTGTCCTCGTGTGGACACGACACGAATCTAAAATCAGGAAGTAAAGACAAAAATCAATAAGCAAACCCTAGATCTAGGAACCTATTCAAAAATATTAACAAAACAGCAAGTTCAAAATGGTTTAGACATTTCGTCGAACACCTAGCCTACACAAGTGATACGTGTCCGATACGGACACCAAACGGACACGAAATTGACCCAAAGTTCAGGGATAGCTAGGGGACTCCTAGATCTAGCCCTAAATGCAAAGAAAATAGAATATTAGATCAATTTGTGGAGTTTTACCTGTAGGTGCAAAAAACAAGAAAAGCTTCAAATGGGGGATTCCTCCTTGCTAGCCAAATGCTCCCAAATTGTCCCAAAGCTGGAATTAAACTCCACAATCAGAAAATATGAGAGTATTAGGCTCTAATGCAAGAAACTAGAGTGGAAAAGGATTTAAAATGAAGATTCTATGGAATGGGAAAGAATGAACAAACCTTTCTTTCTCTAAGTGCTCCTTCAATACAAATGAGGCAAGAACTAATTGGGAGAATACTTATAGGGAAGGGAGAAGCCCTAAGTGGCTGGCCATAGGCTGATTTCTAGGGTTAGGGTTTAGTTATTGGGCTATGGGCTTGAGTCACAAGTCATTAAGTCATTAAATCACAAGTCATTGCATTAAACCATAAGTCATGAAATGATTTCACTTAACTTAATCCTCCTATTCCAAAACTAGTTTCTAATGACTAAAAGTAGGTTAACTTAAGTTAGATTAGGGTCACCATAGCTAGGGTTAGCTTCTAGGCTAGTCCACTAAGTCTCAATGAGTCAAAGTCCAAACTAGGAATCACCAATTCAATAAATTAAAATAAATTCAAATTTCACTAAATGACCAAAATACCCTCAAGCTAAAATGATAAAAAAAATATCCTAATGACACAGTTAGGCTCTAGGTCATACAGTCTCTAGGGTTTCACTAGCAGTACATCAAAATCACAAGTCATGACTTAAAACAGTTTTTTAAATAGTTTAAAAATGACTAAAAATCACCAAAAATTATAATATAAAATAAATATCAATAAATAATAATTATAATTACAAAATTTCAAAATTACCCTCATTTGGAAAACTGGATGTTACATGTATGAATATCAGGATAGCGACGGATGTCCGACGGATTATCCGTCGGCCTGTTTCTGGAAAAACACTAAGCGACGGAATGGCGACGGATTTCCCGTCGCTCATGTTCTGGAAATATGAAAGATATCCAGAAGCGTAGCGACGGATTATCCGTCGCTACACCGCCGCTAATCCGTCGAGGTTAGCGACGCTTTAGCAATGAGTTAGCGACGAATATTGCGTATCAGAAACCCTCTGATACGCGGTTAGCGACGATTTAGCGACGTATTGTCCGTCGCTAATCATTGCTATATTAAAAATTTAAAGTGTCGAAGTTGACGGGAAGCCGTCGGTTAGCCGTCGCTAACAGTTTTTTATTTAGCCAACGGTAATCCGTCGCTAAGTAGTCGCACAGCGGCGGACTAGCGACGGACTAGTTTTAGCGACGAGGTTATTCCCGACGGATTTTTTCAACCCGTATCCGCCGGTAATTCGTCGGTAATGTGAATTACCGACGAATTTCCGGATAGGGCCGTCGCTAAATTGTTGTATTTTAATAGTGATTAGGCCCTGCCGCATCATACACCATATCTCGTGCAAGGTTCTGCACGTCTCCATAATCAACAGAGCATCCGTCATCTTCGAGGACATCCATTGCAGCATTATCATTAAAAGCATAAGTACCAGCTTTCGCAGCCTGTATTTCCGAATATAATTCACCTTGCGATGACCATAGGCCGTAATCACGTACGAAACCCTTACGGGTCAAATGATCTCTCACAGTCACCACTTCTTCGTAACGTCTATTGTGACAATTAACACATGGATACTTGATTTTGTTACCGTCCATGTATTGAGCTTTGCTCATGGCATACTTAAGAAATACTTCCACGCCTGCCTGAAAATCGTCACTCACACCAATTCAGCTCTCGTGTTGCCGTTTGTACATCCATGTACGATCAACAAAGTAACGATTCATCCTCGATTTGGATGTGAAAATCTGTATCGTAAGACAAACTAAACATAAGAATAGCCCGATACTTTAAACCATCCTCATAAGAATAGTTCGATACTCCGATCGGTATCGGTATCGGCCGATACTTTAATAAATTATTAATATTAATAATTTATTAATATCTATTTGTTTTTTGATACCAAAAAATCTGATACTCTGATCCGAAACCACCGATATTACCGATACCCCCGATACCGATACTCAGAGGGATAGTCTGATACCGATACCGAGACATGCCAAACTGTATCGGTATCGGACAGTATCGGATCGGTATCGGTCAGTATCGGGTATCGGTCAGTATCGGAGCGGGATATGCCAAACTGTACCGGTATCGGCAGTATCGGATCGGTATCGGCTGATACTTTAAACCATCCTCATAAGAATAGTCCGATACTCCGATCGGTATCAGTATCTGCCGATACTTTAATAAATTATTAATATTAATAATTTATTAATAGCTATTTGTTTTTCAATACCAAAAAAATCCGATACTCCGATCCGAAACCACCGATATTACTGATACCTCCGATGCCGATACCCATAGGGATAGTCTGATACCGATACCGGGACATGCCAAACTGTATCAGTATCGGACAGTATCGGATCGGTATCGGTCAGTATCGGGTATCGATCAGTATCGGAGCGGGACATGCTAAACTGTACCGGTATCGGTCAGTATCGGTCCGATACCGATTCCGAAACCCTCCCTCCCCCGATCCGATAGTTATAGGATTGGTCCGATCCGAAACCACCTATACCCCTCCCCCGATCCGATACTCCGATTCGAAACCACCGATACTCATAGGAATGGTCCGATCCGAAACCACCGATACTCCCCCACCCCTTCCCCTACCCCGCCGGACAATAAACCCCCTCCCCCTCCCCCACCCCCCCCTCCCGACAGCAAACCCCCACCCCACCCCCTCTCCTCCTGACAGCAAACACCCACCCCCCTCCCCCTCACCCCCCGACAGTAAACCCTAAACCCTACCCCTGCCCCCCGCCCCGCACCCAACACCATCCACCCCCCGCCCCCTCCCTCCCCCATTTACCGCCGGCCCCCGCGACAGCCGACCCCCGACCTGAAACCCTACCCCTGCCATAAAATCCTAAACCCTACCCTGCCCTCCGCCCTCAACAACCTCCCCCCACCCCCACTCCCTCTCCCCCCCCCGTCGGCCCCAGCGACAGCCGACCCCTCCACCAACCCGAAACCCTATATGTTATGCTAAACAGAGAGAGAGAGAGCATACCTGAGAAAGAGAGAGACCCGTCGGAGAGAGCTTCGCCGGAGAATGTGACCCGTCGGAGAGAGCTCGCCGCCGGAGAGAGAGAGGGGGGGAAGAGAGAGAGAGTCTTTTTGGGGGTAATAAAAAATTTTCCTCCGTCGGTTCAATTCAAGTTAGGTTACAGTATTTAGCGACGGACTACCGACGGATATATCCGTCGCTAGGTAGTCGCTAAATACCCAATAGATTACCGACGGAACGTTCGTCGCTAGTTAGACGCTAATTTATCGCACCATTTTTTTCAGATTTTACCGCCAAAATGTGCGATATATTAGCGATGGACATCAATCCGTCGCTAAATTTTTGTCAAATTAGCGACGGATGTGCGACTGATTTTGACACAAAAAAATAAAAAAATTATCCATTGCTTTCTTACGATAGTCCGTCACAAGGTAGTCGCTAGTTCATCGCTATTACCGACGGATAAGATCCGTCGCTAATGGTCCGTCGCCAAATTGCTGTATTTTAGTAGTAAAACGTCTGGTGCTCAAACTGCTCCACTGCTATAATGATCTCTAGGTGGAGCCCCTGCTGGAATCGCTGGGCTCGATCCAATTTGGTTGCCACCAAGGTGGGAGCAAATCGACTGAGTCTAGAAAACTCGGCCGTATATCCATCGACCGTCCTGCCCATCTGCTTAAGATTGGTGAATCTCGTCTACCGATCATACCGAGCTACTGCGTCGAAGTACTTGGTCTGGAACTTGTTGCTGAATACCGCCCATGAGACAGGCGTCGGTAATCCAACTTCTAGCATCGTCCACCAGCTGCGGGCTAAGTCCAATAACTGCAGGCGCACAACGGCCACCTTTTCTTCCTCAGGAATCCTGGCTGCTTCCAGGATAACCTCTGTGTCCAGAAGCCATGCATCAGCAGCAATAGCATCCTCAGTGCCGTCAAATAAAGGAGGGTTCAGACGCTTGAAGCTGTTGGCCGCGTTGTTCCCTTGGTAACCAACTCTGCCCATGCCATCTTGTACTGTCTGGTGCAGGGCATCGCCCCGACGATCTTGAGATGCAAGCAATTCCCTGATGAGACCCACCAGGGTTCTATTGTCAGGCTCTACAGGCTGGACTAGCTGAACTGGGGGCTCTGGATCCCCGGAATGCATGACTCGGGAGGCCGCTCCAGAGTATTGGGCTTGGTCTCCAGGTTGCTGCTGGTCCATTGGAGGTGCTCCGCCTTGCTGATCGGTAGGACCAGGAACAATGCCGCTGAAGAAACAACATGGGGAACGATAAGGAAGGACCATGATAGATCGATGATATAAGCATATAATCAGGTCAAGATTTCAGAAAGATTAGAAGACACGAGTAGAGATCAAGGGCGAGTGCTGATTGAGACATCTATTTAGTGAAACCCTCATCCATCTTGATTTACAAGACCTGCATGGGCCACCACTTAAACCGTATCACGCCCCAGAACCAGAATACTGGAGAGCGGGGGATAGACAGCCAGCTACGTACATTAAAGTGAATCCTACCTCGCAATACGGTCACGGCTGTCTAGATGCATGAGGGTTTACTACAAGCCATTAGTCTCTTAGGGTCAAGAACAAGCCTAGTATCTCAATCTCAAGCAAGCAAGTAAATGTAACAAGATGGTAATCATCAGATATACAAAGTAAGGCATCCCAAACATTACATATTCAGATGATCATGAAGCTAGTCATACAAAATGCGAAGACTAGCAAGAGTTTAAGTCATACATGATCAACCCTAGGATATGTCAATCATGTTACAGCCATTAGGCAGATAGTAATGTAAATTCAACACGAGCTAACACTTGCTCGGCGGCTAAACGCCTCAAAAGAATAATTTTACAATAGAGTGGGAGAGCAAAATAAAACCCACTCATTGCCAGGGTTTTTTTCTAGTGGTCACCATCTGGCAGGAAGGCTGGGAGATCCTCAGGAGCTGCTCCGAAATCTGGCCATACAAAACCAGCTGGGTCAGACCCCAGAAAGAGCAAGTGCCACAAGGAAGACTTCACTTAAGAACTAAAACCAGCATATTAGCATATGAGACATAAAGGATAATAAAAGACATGAGTTAAAGAAATCAGGATGATAAACGATAAGACAACTAAGGGACTATTTCTTCGGTAGCCAAGTTACAACCCATAAACCAAACAAGGACCGGGGTTATAACCCTTCACCTGAAAAGAGCTTAGTCTCCAACCAATTATCGACAAGAGTAAAGTATAACAGTAATGTACTGAAATAACCATGTATTGGTCTTGCCTCGGCAAGACTAGACGGGACTCCATCCATCAATCACGGCCAAGCAATGAGTATGGCTTGATACTCTAACTAACTAGGGTCATCACAAGCTTAGTTACTAATACGATGCATCGAGATGTTCCAACAGCCACAAGTCCTGCAGTCTTAATCCAGGTTATCCGGTCACAAGTTGAGAGAGTTGGATTAGGTGACTTGGGGGGGTGCAACACATGACAGTGTGCTGGAAATGTGCCCTACTCGGCGGCAGACTACAAATCCAATTAGAGTGCCCAGATAACGGGACTGTCTGTAGCTGGAAAATCTCTTCATGAACTACTTGATCAATCTAGTCATTATCCTAGTCAGATTCAGTACGAATTCCTGACCGTGGAAATCAGGAATTCATATCCTAGACATGATACAAGATGAGACATGTAACTTATACAAGCACAAACACACACGGTGTCAAGACAAGAGTTACTTAGCAAGTCAAGATAGTCGTCACAACAGTATATCGAGATTATCATGTTAGGTTTACTTATCAAGAGTGTACCACGACGGGCCACTATCATGTCATGTTACTTGTCAAGAGTGCACCACGACGGGTCACTATCAAGAATCATCATGTTAAGTTACTTGTTACTTGTTACTTGTTAAGAGTGCGCCTCAACAGGCCACTATCGTGTTCTATCCTTACATTATCATAAATGAGAGAAACTTGCATAAAATAGCTAATAACATATTCTTGAAGCCAAGGAAAAGATCTACAACTTTCATGTTGGGAGTTGGGAGAAATTCTGGCCACAATTCAGCCAAATATGACATAAAACGGCCAAAAATAGCAAAAATAAGTACTATGCGGCACTATGCGGCCTCCTGCGACACTATGTGGCCTTCTGCTGCACTATACAGCCTTCTGCAGCACTATGCGGCCTCCTGTGGCACTATGCGGTAGGCTGCACTATGCGGCAGGCTGCACTAGGCGGCATGCTGCATCACCATGCGGCACTATGCGGCAGGCTGCACTATGCGACAGGCTGTACTATGCGGTAGGCTGTATCACCATGCGATACTATACGACAGGCTGCACTATGCGGCACTATTCATCGTTCCTGCCAGAATCAGGACAGATGAATTAAGAAATGTCCAAATCTTATTTTGGCCATAACTTTCTCAAAACAAGTCAAAATCTAACTTTTCAAAGGTCCATTTTTAGTAAAATTGAATTATCTACAACATAGAACAATCAAAACTTGAAAATAATGAAGTTTGATAATCAAAACCCAAGAAAACTAAAAAGACTACAAACTTAGATCTACAAAAATCCATCCATCAAACCCAAAAAGGTTAAGTTCTAAAGATGCTTAAAATCAAGTAAGAAAGAGAATGGAACAATAAAACTTGAGATCCATCATGAAGCAAGTTGCACTTGCCTAGGACTTGGTAGGTGGGAGGCGTAAATGAAGAAGATGAAGAAGTAAATAAAGAAGTGAATGAGGAGAGAGAGAGAGAAGGAGTTGGGTTATATATCAACCCTCTCCATCTCAAACCAAACCAAGCCAAGCCAAACCAAGTCAAATAAACCAAGTCAAGATTAAACCGAGACTAGGCTAAGCAAAACAATTCTAACTATGGTCCACCTGATAAATGCCAGAAATCTCGTATACGCATACGAAAATACGTATAACGGGAAACGGGAGTGACAAATATCCTGCTTCTCTTCAAAAATAACCGAGTTTTCCTCGACTTCTGGCTGAGTAGGCGACGGAGGCTCGTCGGAAGGAGTGTTGAGGGCGACTTCGATCTTTGGGATAACTCCCGTCTCCTTAGGTATTTCTTCTGAAGACATTTGCAAAGGAAGAAAAAGGGGTGAATGATGCTCTCAGAAAAGTTCTACACTATTTATAGACAAAAAAGCCAAACATTCTGTCTCGCGAATCGAAACAAACTTTTCTCGAAAAGGCATGTTCGTTCATCTTGTGAAGAGATCTTCATTTATTCTTTGTCTCGAGAATCGAATCGACCTTTCCTTGAAAAGGCATGCTTATCCATCCGTCTTTTTATCTCTACTTCATTGCGGTAATGGGCCTACATTTATAATAAATCCCCGTAAAATCTATCCAAATCATCAATTCTGTCTTTTGAAACCCAGCTATTTTAAAAGATGTCTTTTCTTTGTGATAAATCTAAATTATCGCAGATATTGTCTTTTTAGACACGATATTTTGTCTTCTATAGAAAAATGAGTTCACGTCCATATTACCTCTGGATTCTATTTTCTATATCCTCTAATCAAATCAAATGATAAAGAAGAGACAATCATTCTTTATTCCTCCTTTAAAAACATAGTTACATCTTAATGGAAATCTATTACATCTCTGATTTTCATTCTAGATACATCTTAATGGAAATCTATTACATCTCGGATTTTCATTCTAAATCTAATAAATGAAGGTCTATTACATCTTTGGATCTTCTTGTTGATGCTAGTTCCTTGTCGTCTCGACCTGAAGCAACGAGCAAGACAATGGAACTAACTCTGGTCTTCTCTCTCATAAAGACGAGAGAAAAATCCCAGAGTACAGAAGCTCAAAGATAAGTTGCTGTCAATACAACTGGTGGAGAAGAGACGACCCTTCGTAAGAAGTAGGAATGAGATCACCCTCGTGATACGATTCCTAATTCGGTCTCTCCACCGTCCAACTCTCATGTATAAAGGCCCTTTCTACTATCTAAGGAAGACCCTTCTGGAACATGGAGAGTCCTGAGCTGTCTGATTTGAGCGTCAGAATCACATAAGCTGTCTGATGTGAGTGTCAGAAGAATGCTCCCCACAGCATCCAAGTCGCCGATGCCCGTTCTGAAGAAGCTTGCCAACCAAACTTCTACAAATATCAACAAAGAAAGAAAAGTTAGCAAAATCTATCAAACTGCGCGCCTTTGATCAACATGCACACATCATCAGTGTCAGCCTATAGGCGCCTATGGTAAAACATACGCCTCTGACCGAAGTCAGACACTGGATTGTAGTGCACGCCTCTTCTCAGAATTTTAAGCGTACGTCTACAACATGCGCCTCTGACAGAAGTCAGGCACTAGATTGCAGTGCGCGCCTCTTCTCAGAATTTTAGGCGTACGTCTATAACATGCGCCTCTGACCGAAGTCAGGGACTGGATTACAGTACGCACATTTTCTCAGAATTTCAGACGTAAGTCTACAACATACGCCTCTGACCGAAGTCAAACACTGGATTGCAGTGCACGCCTCTTCTCAGAATTTCAGGCGCACGTCTACAACGTGCGCCTCATTTCTACAAATCAGCGCCTGTCTTCAAAACAGTCTTAGTAAAAAGTGGCACAAGTTAAACACAATTCATGAATGGCGCTCATGTGTGGAAACCACTGGTTCCTGGTTGGGACTTACCATCAAAATCAACGGTGTTTATGCTGAAGGGCGTCGATGGTATAGAGAACGGCAAACCAACATCCGAAGATGCGGTATACAAAAGAATGGCATCAGGATTTGGTGGCGCAGAAAGGCTCACGAACATTGAACTCTTGACCGTCGAGGGGATTCTGCGAAGAACCATCGGCATCAACAGAAAGAAGAAATGAAAAGAAAGAGTTCATGGACATTTTTTTCTCCTATCGACTATTTAAAGAGCTTAAAAGATGTGAACAGGCGCGTCATTCTAGGAGCCTATCTCGAGAAGGACCTAAACAAGAGGTGTTTAAACCACACAAAAAACTGCCACGTGCTTTTCAAAAAAATAGTAAACATTTGAGTTGGTCAAAATGGTGCATCGGCGTACGCCACTAAGCAGATCACACGAAAAGGTTTGCAGAAGGACGCCAAAAATAATTTTTTTTTATTCTTTTCTTACATAAGAAAAGGAAAAACAAGTCCCTATAAAATGATTCGCGCAAAATACAAAGGAAAAAGTGACGCCCCTACAGAAATGATTACTTCTTCTCGTCTTCTTCACCAGCTTGGCGAAGAGAAGCACCTAACTCGCGCATATCACGAATCCCTGAACGACGCATCAGACGAAGAAATCCTTCTGCATCACCGCGCTCTTCAGAAGAGGACGAAGGACCACCGTTCAGAGGATCAAAGACTGCTGGGGTCAATCCAAAGCATTCTAAGAAATTATTTGCACGCAGTGATTGGTCAGCCTCAAACAGGATTGTAGGCACGTTGTCAGGCCTTATCTCCTGAGCTTTCACTTCGACATTAACGCCGATCGCCATCTCCTTCTTCTTAGGTGCAATGGAAGTACAAAAGTAAGGAATGAGTACAAGGACCTCTCCATATATATATAACCAACCAACGCTTCATATTCTCCATGGGAAACCGAACATCATCAATAAAACTCGGGAATATGAAAAGATCAAATGTTTTCGAGAAGAAATTTATTATGATGGTTGAGCATTGACTGGCGCAATCCAAACAAAACTAGTATAATTCAAAGTATTTCAAAACTTTGAAGTATTTTTTAAGTTTCAAAAACTTTGAAGGGGGTCTTATAGAGCCTAAAAATTAAGATACGCCACCCATTAAAGTCTTTAATCATCTGATGGTGCCAAAACAATCAAGTTGTGCCAAACATTCAAGTTGTGCAGCATCAGGTTGCGCCCAACGCCAGGTTGTGCTGGAGTCAGGGTGCGCGGAGCAACATATGGCGCACTTCCTCGAGAAGCTGTAACGACGTCATCATTATCTGACAACTGACAGCACAGAGATTAAGGAAAATCCATTCGAATTTTGCGCAACGCGGCGCTCGAGAAGATTTTATTGGCATGTAATTAATGCTGACAGCCGGTTCGCACAAGTCACTGAATGTCACGATGATTAAACAGTACAGCACAGAAGACCTAGTCAAATGTGTCAGTCGTTGAGTTGCGCCTAAGCGCAGCTTGACAAATTGGCGCCACTTGATCAACTCTTATTTTAAACAGGATGACATGGCGCGCAAGCCATCAAATTCGCAGAGCGTGCCCACTACACTGCCCACGACCACTCGTATCTCAATCAAATGATGCCACGCATTTACAGCAGTTGGTGCAAACCGCTTGTGCAGGTTGTTTTCATTGTGTCCATGCGTAACCTGATGAAGCCCACACAAGGTGATCAAATGGTGTTCAGAACAGAATAACGTGACACGCAAGCCACTAACTTCGCAGATCGTGGCTACTACACTGTCTACGACCATGTGCATCTCAATCAAATGATGCCACACATCCACAGCAGTTAGTACAACCGTTTGCGCAAGTGAACAAGAGGCGCGCAACCTGAACCGCGCACAACCCAGAATAATTACTAAATAGTTATTTCATGAACTCTATAAATAGGGTTCCAAATCATTCACAAAAGATCAAGGGTGATCATAATCTTCTGCCAAAGTGCTGTTGCATTCTCCAGAGGCTCGTGTCTTTGATATCACATCGTCCAAGGGATAAAGTGATCTCTTCTGATCAGATTCCTATAGTTGTACTTTCCCAAAAATTAATTGTACCCATATACTCTTTTCCTTAGTTTGTAATAAAACTTTTGTTTTTTGCAAACAGGAGGTGTCCAGATCTGATGGCAGACGGGGTCTCCAGTAGCGGTGACTTTCTCCAGAACCGATCGACGTGGTGGCAGTCGGTTCAGATCCGACGACAGGAGGTCGTCTGCGAGCAGCGGCTACACATCTCGAGGTGGCTGCATGGGAACCGAAGGGGTGGCTTTGTCGATGTGCTTCGGCTCCTGACAGTGGTTGCAGGTTCACGGCGAGAAGGAAGAAGCGGTGGTACCGAGGCTCCAGTCGCCGGGAACGGCTTCGATTCGGTGGTGGCGTTGGCTGGCAACGTCAATGACCTGGTCGTGGCACATAGCTTCGATGGCGAGATCGTCGACCGCGGCGGGGCAACGAGGCGGTGGTCCGGTGTGGCTCTCGGAGAGCCGGCGCTGTTCATGAGGAGCAGCACAGGAACCGGAAGATGGCACGGTCTTCAAGAAAGAAGGCTCGCCAATCGAGGCGTTGGGATGACGGCGAGAGCCCACGACGGCGACGACTGGTGGCGAGCGGCAGAGCTCAGCCGGGATCGGCCAGGAGAGAGAAAATAGTGGAGAGAGAAAAACTGCTGTGGTGTCAGTAATGATGTGATGTGTCAGAATATTAGAAAACATGTAATATTTATAATAAAATATGTGGGTGTCTCCACTGTAGTGGACTGTGGCAGTGTGGTAAATACCCATAGATCTGGGGGCAGGGATTAGAATTAGTAACTGATCCATAACTAATAAACAGAATTTGTTATTCTCTAACTAATTGTAGTTAATTAATTAACTATCAGCAGTTATTAATAACTAAAAACAGTTATTCCCATTATTAATAGTTTAGCTAAATAGCAATAACTAATTAATTAATTAATTCACTCAAAGAATTAGTTAACAACTATCCAACAAAAATTAGATTTTTCATAAGAAAAAAATAATACTAAACCTAAAAAGAAATTAGAAAAATCTCCAAAATTTTACCAAAATTGATTTAGGGGGTTACAAAGTCAACATTGGACTAGGAGTTGACCAGAGTTGACTAAAAGTCAACTGTGAGTCAACCATTGACCCAGTTTGACCTAGATTGGATTAGAAGTTGATCAGAATTGACCAGTTGACCAAAAGTCAACTGTAGGTCAACCCTTTCCCTAGTATGATCTAGATTGATGTTGTTTGACTTTGTTTGACTTACCTTGGCCTAGTTTGACTTTGTTTGACTTAGTATGACCTAGTTCGACTTTGTTTGGCCTAGTATGATTTAGTTTGACTTAGTTTGACTTGGTGTGACTTAGTTTGACCTGGTGTGACTGAGTTTGACCTAGATTTGCATAGCATACACAATAAATCATGCCTAACACTGTTAAACCCTATTTAACTCATGCATATATTATCTTTAGGTATGTGACTTCACTCGGAGCCTCGATATATTGTTTACATTTTCCACCAGATCTCAGGCGAGTATATTCTCTGATAGTAATTCTGTTTTATGATATCGTCTATGTTTCCTGTATTTAGAGTATATATCCTTATTCTCTTATCATATTGTTCACACAGATTGGTATAGGTCTGGATTCTGTCATGAGATGTTACTCCTTGTATTCCTTGGTATATCCTATGCAAGTTTTTTCTTGTTATCAGAGAATACGTGTCATGACGTGTCATGGTTGGATCCACTATACTAGTCGGGGGCGGGGGTATTAGCGTAGATATGTGATCAAATCCTTCATATGCAAGATATTGTTCCTTGTGAGTGTTAATCATATACCGCACGTATGATTAGCCAGGCCATTTTTCCTGTGCAAGTTTCTAAGCCGATCACATGTTGAAACTAGTGCTAAACTCACATAGATTGTAGTTTTCCTGATTCTTGTACATGATATACACTTTTATCTTGTTCTTATATTCATTTACAGTCTTGATATGCCTTACTATGATTCATGTATGTACCACTTTACCTTATATATTCTCTCTATTTACTGCTATATTTTCAATATCGTCTAACTAGAACTGTTATTGGAGATTTGTGCTCGTTCTATCCTGACTGGATATGTTGACAAAATTTTACAGATTATGGCAAGTAGGAGTGTCCTACCTACTACGTCCACATGACGTAGTTGGTTTAGACTTGGAGACCCTAGTTCAGCAAGGATTAGCTCCAGCCGATGAGGCATTGGAGTAGCTTAGCTAGATTAGTTTAGTACTTGACTTTGTCTCCAGATTACACTTTGGCTTGTTATTATTTAGTATTTGTATTTGAGATTGTTGACTCTGAGACTTTGGACTTGTATTATTCTGTGTTGGATTTTCAGGATAATATTTTCATATATTGTTGTCTTTATCTTTCAGTATCATCTATCTTCTTAGAGTTTGTGATTGAGTATATTATATTGTCATTGCTTATCCTCCGTTCGGAGTTGACCATTTTCGACAGATTTTGATATTATAACTGTTGTTAGATTGTAGACCTAGATATCCTTCTATGCCGTTTCTGCGGCTTAGGCTGGGACGTTGTCTCGCCCTCGTGCCATCACTCCGGGTGTGGGTCGTGACACTAAAGGAGTTTTGGTCTCAAAAGTGTTCACATGAGATAATTTTGGTCTCAAAAGTGTCCACGTGTGAGGGTCAAATGAGTTGAGTGTTAGTCATTGACGGTTTTCGTTAAAAGTGTAAATTTCATACATTATGGTAAAATAAGTGAGGTGTAATTAAAACGTTCTCTCTCAAGTGGGATGCACCTTGAATTATAGTAAAACAAGTAGGATGCAACTCAAAATTTCTTTTAAACTTTTTATAAATTTAATAAAATAATAAAAATGACTATCGATTTTTTTGGAATATAATAAAAATGTGTATGACGTGGCTAAATGTAGAGCATTTGCTTATGTTACATCATTTCTTTTGTTATTCTTGTGATTACAAATGAACGTACAACATACGTAGAAAATTTGAAAATTATAATAACTTGATGCTTATAACAATTTGTACAAAAAAAGAAGATTACAACCAACAAATGAAAATACAACAGATAACACTATGAGGTTAAATACGAAAAATATTTGAAGCTGTCAATTCACTGGGGTAATAAAAATTACCGTTGCTAAAAGCAATATTCGACCTTATTACGTTGATCTGCTCCAATGAACCAGCAAGTTAAAATGAACAAATTTCTGAAATGCTCACTTGTTACTCTTGAATGGATGAAACATGGACTCTTTGTACGGACATCGCCTCATTTAAAATCGATTTCTTCAATATTAAACGTTCTATTGTGAACATTAAAATTAACCATTGTAAAAATCTTACCATTGATAAAAAGTTCAAAAATATATATTAGAAACATCAGATGGTTCATTATTTTTGTTGATTAAGATAAAAGAGCAAACACTTGACGGTTTTGCGAGTTACTTAGCCAACTATTTTTCACAAAGTTGAAATCCAAAATATATTTTAAGAGAATTAAGTTTCTCCACAATTATTTTTATGTAAAAGCTAGTGTAAGAGCATCATTAGTAATTCAATGATATACTATAGATGTCTCCCTATAAGAATATTTGTTATTGATATACTATTTCTTTTTTATAATTCAATGAGTCTTTGGTTAATTATGATCTATAGGAGGCTTGCGGAGCAATTTCATAAGCAATCACCTAGATTTGGTGTTCCTGCCATGATTTAAGAAGAGTATGACGAGGATGTCTCTGAGCAATTGTTCTATCTTGGAGAGACTTTTGAAGCGACGAACGAGGAAAATATTGTTGCTTGAGAACTTTTCCGTAGTATTGTTGTGTATATAATGAAGGAATTAGATATTGCTGTATATGAAGGAATTACATATCCAAATGTTGTAATTGTATCCAAACAGCTTGTACCATACTAGAATTATATATTGTTGTATATGTTGAAGGAATTAAATATTGTTGTTAACGAATCCTCAATCAGTCCAATTACAAAAATATTGTTCTATAAGGATTTCAAACATTGGATATTAAAGTTGTCTGACACGGTGTAGCTGTATCTTTCTTGCATGCCTTTGTTTTGCTATATTTTAGTTTAGAATATCGATTGGAAAAATGAGAGGAATAACTTTTATAATTAATTATTTTATTGGTCATTTACAGCGTTCCAATGTGTGTTATAAAAAAGATGGATATGATCATTTACAGCGTCCAAATGCACATTGTAAAAAGATAGAGATGGTCACTTACAGCGTTTGAATACGTATTGTAAAAAAGATAGAGACGGTCATTTACAGCATTCTAATGCACGTTGTAAATGGTCATTTATAGTGTTCGAATGTGTGCTGTAAATAATAGAAAGAGGGTCATTTACAGTGTTCGAATGCGCGCCGTAAATAATATGGTCATTTACGACATGGCAATTTACAGCACAAAAATGTACACCGTGAAAGATCTTTTACGGCATATTTCACGTGCCATAAATAATCATTTTTCTTGTAGTGGATCTATAGTTTCAATTTCGGTCCAATTCCACCCATAGGTGCTAAGGGTTGGGTCTTCCAATTTATAGATTCTAGATTGCAGGAACTCATTTTGTAGAATAGTAAGTCCCAATTTGGAGCCAAACTTTCTAGATTCTAAAATTTATATTATTTTTTTCCACGTCAATTTTTTACCACACAATCTTGAAACGAGAGCTTACTTTATAATTTTCTATTATTTTCATACAAATCCAACCCATTATACATTTAGTTTATTTTAAAATTTTGGGCCCCAAATTGCATTTGAGAGAACTAACTACTAATGATGCTCTAAGTCTAGGTCCATGTTAAGTGACAAGTTATGATTTTATTTAGTTTTTTTTATTGATTTTTTTTTGCATATAAATTACTTAAACATACCTTTATCTTACATAAGTCCCTTCCAAGTTGTTATTGTTAGTTGTATGTGTGTTGTGTTCACACACACATGAGCTAGCAAAAGCTCACTCCCTTACAATAATTTTGATCGTTATGAACCCATTAAACTTGTAACATCAACTCATGTCCAGGTACAATGTACCACATGGTTTTTCATTTGAATTTTGTAACGTTCAGTATTTATTGGCTGGATTAAATTGTCTTCATTCTCCTTTATTCCCTAACCTTAAAGAAAAGCCTATATATTGAGGCTAATCTCAATACTTTGAACATACTGAAAACTACTACAAGACACTCTCTCTCGCTCTCTCGAATTCTCGTCACTCCGAAACTCTTTTGTTCTTGGTTTGTTGCTCTGGGCAGAGCTAAGTCAGGGTCAATCTCCCCGAGTTATGTGCGACGACGGGATACCGGTAGAGCGGGGGTTTTACCACTAGGAGTATCCGGAAAAGTTTGCACATAGACCCGAATTAACTCTTAGGGCAGTGCTTCATGCGCGACTTCCCCGGAGGCCGGTAACTTTAACTTCTTTTATTTTGTTTGCAGATTATTGGAGGAGAAGAGCAATATTTTCTAACAATCAAAGAGTTACTCCCATGTGATTATTTTTAATTATTTTGGCCTTAAAGTATGTGTTTTAGAATTATGTGAAATCTTTAAAAATAATTTTTCTAACTATTTTTTTTGAAAATTTTAGTGCTCTCTATCTGGCATATAATTGTTGTTCATCTTTTTGCTATTATTTTTGTCAAATCAGTTAAAATAGCTTAATGCAAGAATCTATGACATCTTTTCTTGTATAATATTGCAAGTTCATGTAAAACTTCACTTCGGCATTTTTTTGCTAATATTGCAAAGATGGCATCTTCTCCATAGTCTGAGTTATGCTACTAGTTTTTATCTTTGCATAGTTTCACATTTTCATCCTCCAAAACACTTGGATGTATTATACATTTTTGAGATAAATATTAATGATTTGATTTCTTAACCAGCATCATCATTCTAGAGTTTTATTGTAGCCTCTATGAATTGGAATATAGATTTAGAATGTTACTTCAATAGATTTGATGGTTGACTTCATGATTGTATCAGATTAGCTACGCTAAAATGTAGAGTTCTAGTATGATTATTTGTTCTAGAATTTTACTGTATTTTTATGACATGATTATCGTTATTTTTCTTTGACTTTAATTTTGGATCAACGATTATTGAAGTATGCAATATATAGTTGGTGTCAGGATATAGCACATGAAGATTGTGTCTTGTACTCTTCCAATTATGTTGATAGAATCTCCGAATCAAAGTGAGGTGTGAATATATATATATAATTTAAAGACAAGAATCGTAGTTCCGGAAAGAACAAAAAAATTGGCAATAAGATCCACTTGGTACACATTTTTTTTCTCTGGATACTAGTTTCCTCTCAATAGTACCTATGTCAACATATGTATTCTTTTGTGAGTACGGATATGGACACGGAGTCAGAAACAATACCGATATGTATCTCATTTTGATGTGTCCTTGCAACATACGGACTGAGTAGAGTTGTAGTTGCCTTATTGTTTTATTTTTTATTATGAAAATATTCATGAAAATATTGTTAAATTATTTTACTGTTAAAATCCATAGAAAAATTGTATTATTTGTTAAAAGGTATATTATAAGTGTTAAAATTAGTTATTCTTATACCAATAATTCTATTATTAAAATGTGTTTATATTCTAGAGGACAATTGTCTCTGAGAAGGAATTGTTGTATTTTTTTTAACATGACATTAGATAATTTTACAAAATAGTTGTACTCTAGTGAATTTGGATGAACCTATGTGGACATTAGTACAATACTAATGTTATTATCTTATTCTAGAACATTAGTATGATACTAAAATGGCCAATGATCTACGACCTAGTTCACTATAAATCACGCCTTTTATGATCTTTTATTGTGAGACAATAAGTCATTATCTATTCCTAGACATGGTTTGTATTTAAACTTAAAAGATTTGGTAACTGGAATCAATGAGATATTTTATTAGACAACATGTTTATTACATACAACAACATTGTAGTGCATAGTTGAAAAATAGGACCTTTATAATTCATCTCTTTTTTGTTCTCTTTCTCCAATGGGTACTCATCAAATACAACATTGTATAATACAGTTTGTTGGCATATTATATATATTACTATTATGCATGGATGAAAGATGTGTTTTCTGTTGGAAATATATCTGCCCAAATAGAAATGCACACTACACAACACAATTATGTTGTTCCAAATTGTATTAGTAGTTAAAGAATATGAAGATTGAAATTGTTCATTTCATAGTAAATCATTTACCATGTCGTCTTATAAGCTTTGCTTATGTTTATTTTCAATACTGTTGATGTCATTTTTTTAAAAAAGATCAACCGAGATAACTAATAAAATATTTATTTATTTTTTAGAAGAACAATGTTAGTCATGATATTTGATTCATTATAATTCTATAAAAGCTCAAGTATTTATAGTCTTTAAAGCACTTCAATGTCGTGCGCATATAATGTACGTTAGTCAATTTTTATCTCTTGAATCCTTTGGATTCTTTAAACGGACGTAACGTTTTCAATTGAATTCTCCATTTATTTGGGCATTCAATGGTTTAAATTTAATAACCATGAATTCATCTTTATGTTCGAATACAAGCATGTCATTGTGGAGTCTTACATATGTAAGATAGTATAGTCTCTTATGTTGTTGTAAGACCCACATTGTCACGCCCCGATTCATAGAGTCATTTATTCACATACTTTATCTCTTGGAATCGATCGTCCTCGCTTGGGCGTGATGCCGTACAAGTCTGGTATTGCACTTGTACAAGGCAAAGATGGTACATAATCGATTATTCTTCAAATAGGAACACATCGCAGCGGCAGAAGCAGATAAATTGAATTTAATGAGGACAATCTTTCTCATTGAATAGAAGCACATCACTTTATTATAGCAGCGGAGAAAAGAGTAACTTGAAGCCACACAGAGATGTATAGAACTTCATTCTCTTTATTGATAATTGAAGAAGAGTACAAGACTTGTATTGAAGTACAATGATTACAGCATATCTCACTTACAATGGAAACCAACTGAACAATGCTATACATCTTACATATGATATTTGGATACAATGGATTACAACTCGATACACTGACTTGGCTTACAATCTCACTGGTACAACTGATTACAATGTTCCATACATTATGCCCTTTATAAACAGAAGACATCATCTTGTACAAGGAGAGCTTCTGTACGCCCAACAAATCTTCGATGTCGCGGGACCAAACCAGCTAATCTTCGTGTGTAGAACATTCCAATGCACCAGCACCTGCCCACAAAACGTGGGTCAGTACATCATCCATGTACTGGCGAGCAGAATCCAACCCATTCGCATAAACCAACATTTTAAGTGATCATTTAAGCAAGCATTTATTAAAATGATCCTTCTAATTGGGGTCTAGCATCAGTTTACAGTTCATGGGCAATAGTCATAGTGAAGCATGTAAACATAATCTTAGTAGCATTCATGTGGACATATCTTTTAGCATTCTTGGTGTTATCATGCAAAGGCATCATTGAGGCGTACCAAGTATTATCATGAAAAGGCATCATTGAGGCATCGTTAACACTAACATCTTAAACATGTTATAACAGTTCTCACTTCAAGCATCACTTAGCATGTAAATTATGTTTGAGCATTGATTATAGCATGGCATCTTTCTAGCATACTGAATTTAACATGTTAAGCATGATCTCATACTGAAAGGCTACAAACCGTACCATTTACTTATTTGGAACGTAAGCATGCAAGTTAAACCAACACATATATTGAATTATCACATTTAAGTGATTTCTTACCGATAGCCAACTTTCCCGTACCTGCATTGAAATACAGGATAATATGATATACTTACTCTGTCTGCACAAAACATTCATTAGCATGCATCCTGACTACATGGTCGTTGGTGAAACTGCACCATAAAGGACTTTCCAACGGGTATTACGACGTACCATTCCAGGGTAGGTTGCAAGCCTAGCCGAATGTCCCGTAATACCTCGTGCCACCATAGCACAACCAATGTTTCCTTCCGGGTCGAATCGGTCCCAGCGCCCCGGGTACCGTTCGAGGAAACTTACTCCGACTTGTACAAGTACGTCCATGACCATGCGAATGCGTGTCGACTCGATAACACAATGCATGGTAAAGCAACTAAAGTAAGTAGAGCCAACAGTTCAACATCTTATCTCAATCCCATGCCGTGTTCAACGACTAATCATTACCATCATTCTACTTGATGATCTCCATGATCCCAAGTCCCATCATTCTCATTGTTTGTTCCATTGCAACATTTCTCATTACGTTCCTTCTAAGGAGAAACAACAACATTCATTCATTTCAAAGGGACCTGTAACAATTCATTCATTTTATAGGGACAATAGCATATTCATTTCATTTCACAGGGACAGTATTCTTTCTTTCATTGCATAGAAGTAACAGGCAACATTGCAGGATATACAATGATTCTAGTGTTTCTTTCTATTCTTTGTGTTAATAGCATAGCCAGTTTATTACTCATGTATCATTCTCATAGCATCTCATTACTCAAGTATTCATTTCAAAGCGTCAAATCGCATTAGCAGTTCAAGTATGATTCATTCGGCAGCTCAATAATTCTTAGCATAAACATCTCAATTACTCAGCAACTAAAACATGGAACATTAGGGGCAAATCATAGCATCACATTATTCTATTTATTAAGCATGCAGGAATAAGGAGGAAGGAGGACAGTTCCACTTGCCTTATATAATGGTCTTCCTGCTCCAATCCCACTAAGCGTAGCTTCACCAGCGAGCCACGTTCCAATACCCATTCCATCTAGCCAGCTAAGAAAGACTGCATCAGTCTCAATTCTCCTGATCTCCAACATAAGTCACGGTCCAACGTTCTGATCCCATCCAACAAGCCAACCAAATGCCTCGTGCAGAGTAGGGCATTACATAATATACCACTCAGAAAAAGTTTCGTCCTCGAAACTTAAGAAAATAACTCATCTACTAGATTCACTTAATCACAATGAGTTACTCATTCAGCTTCAATTCAATATTCATTTCAGCCCACTCGGTCATTTCAAAATAGCTGTCCAACAGTATCATTTTAATCAATCAACGATTCAATCCATCTATCTCTTTTTCCAAATACTTGCAACTTCTCATTGATTCACCAACATTTTTCTTGTATTCTATCTTGGTCGCAACACATCACTTCATTTGGATCCATACACATATTTCAGGCGTCCCCAAAACATATGCATTTCAGCCAAAGTCTGCGCTAGTGCGATAAATTCTTCCAACAATATTATCTCAGTCGCAACCTATCACTTCGGCTGGATCCATACACATATTTCAGGCGTCCCCAAAACATATGTACTTCAGCCAACTTCCATGATAGTATAATTCAATCAGCCATGATATAACTCTCTTTCCCAAATCAGACTTAGCATCCTTTCAATTGACTTATCACTTTATTCACTTTACCACAATCACTATTTTCCAGGCCACCACTTAACATCAGGGACAATCTCCATCCAAGCATAACATTTTTAACATTCGATCAAGGGTCTAACTTAGAGCCAATCATATCAAAGTTTCACAACGACAATCATTGTCCTTCCCAAATCCAACAATATTTTTTACCGAGGCAATTCATTTTTTTCTAAAAGATACAATCCAACATCACCAACTATCGATTATCCGAGTCAGGGTATAATTCTATGCAACAGTCAAGGTTAACCCAGCTACCCGCCTATAGATACTTATCCAACATTTCCGTCATGAGCAGTCAATTCCATCTCATATAATAATTCACTATTCGATATATACAAATCAAGTCTCATCCCACGATTCTATTTCCCGCTATAGGCCGACACATAATCCTCAAGGTTCAAATATCTCTAAGGTTCATATTGGAGCATATACTTACAACTTATCATTCTTAGATCATACTCATCACCATCTCTCGTTCAATGCCACAAGGTCATTCTATGGGTCGCCAACGGCCATCTATTATTCGGTCCAGTCTCAATGGTTAGCTATACCGACAGCTATACCTAATCATTCAGGTGACTCCCCTAGAGTGGACGGCTACTAGGGTTATACTAGTTTCTGTTTCTTAGGGCCAACAAGCAACCGACAGTTCTAAGGAACTCTACCCAAACCTATGGGTATCAATTCAGTCTGAATAATGAATCGCCAATTGGGCTAAGCCAGCAATTGGTAAATCATCAACTGGTCGCTAGGGTCAAGTCTATCTATTCAGGATCTTCCTCAAGGAAATAATTCCCACAGAGGCTCATTCTAGACTTACCCAACACTCGACTAAGATCGATCTATCAACATTACGATCAATTCCAAATCCGACATACGATCTTCATCGTTCTAATAATCCATCAAGTAAATTTCCAATGATTCAATTACTATTCCAATTCCTTTGTACCCACACGAATCCATAAACTAAGGTTAACTATTCAAGGGTCATCGATTCCGATAGTCTCATCATAACTATGCAATTAAACTATTTGATCCGTATGACAGAGTCACACCACCAAGTCATAAGCCAACAATCTATCTCCCAACCAACAATCACTTATACCGACATTATCCAACACATTTGCAATTTCTCGTTCCCATTCGTTTCTCAATCATCAGACTATCTTATGGGCATTCTTAATTCTTATGCAGCAAGGGTCGAGTAGTTCATTCCTTTCAATCCGACAATTTATGTATCACTTAACCATCATCTATGCAACACAAATATTCAAGGTGGCTACTTGTTACTTTTCTAATCCCATTAAATTTCTCGGCATACATGCACATAGGCAACGACTATCCTTTGGTGATCAAGATGGATTAACATCTATTACACCTTAGGGTCAAAGCATAGATCTCTAATATTCTTTTGATTCACCGACAATATTTTCTAAAACTTTCAGCTACGCAACCAACTTTGTATTAGCCACATTTAATTTGCATCCAACCATTCAAAATTAACATTCAAATATTTTAAGCCACAACATTCTCTAGCCAAATCATTTACCCATAGCATACTAACTGTCTCGCTAGTCTGAGTCATCACTCGACTAAACAATTTCTAACCAAAGCCACCTGTTACAATTCCGACAATCTCGCTACCCAACATAGCATAACCGTCAAGGGACACTTGAGTCATTTAGCCACAATACATGACTCCCAGCTAAGTCTCGGCACTTCCCAGTACTCACAAATAGTCTCACTGCTATCCCATGGAAAGGGTCAACATACATCTCGTTCTGAGGTGGTAGAGGCAATATACCACTCAGAAATGAAGCCATCCTTAAACAATACCAACTCAATTCTATTCCAAACATTTGTGATCTATGATGATCATAACACTTAGCCAACATCTCTGGGTCTCAATAGTATAAGCCATCATTCTTAGGGTCTCGAAAGCACTTAGCAACACACATGAGTCAATTCACCAGTTCTGTCAAACTCATCCATCAATTATTTCATTCCCAATTCTTTTCCAACATCACATGCAATTCTCATCTTGTCGCAGCATACATAGCCACCTTTCTTTTATTCCCGCAATCCAAACAACATTCACAATATAGCATACTATGGCATCGAGTCATTGTTGGGTTATTTGTGTCCAAACCAACAACAATCATTCATTTAGGGGCATCATAATGTATATAGACTTATTGTATGGAACATCCAGTGAGCAGCCAAGAGGGTCAATAAACTTTCAAGCATAGATAACATAAGGATGATTACCGGACAACAATAGCATAATCGCGGAAGCAATCTTTGATTTAATCACGGAAGCAACGTTGAGTGATCGCGGAAGCAACTTTAGTCAATCATCGATGCAACTTTGATTTGAAATGAATCAAAGAAGAGACCAAGGACGTAAAACCTGGCTCTGATACCAATTTGTCACGCCCCGATTCATAGAGTCATTTATTCACATACTTTATCTCTTGGAATCGATCGTCCTCGCTTGGGCGTGATGCCGTACAAGTCTGGTATTGCACTTGTACAAGGCAAAGATGGTACATAATCGATTATTCTTCAAATAGGAACACATCGCAGCGGCAGAAGCAGATAAATTGAATTTAATGAGGACAATCTTTCTCATTGAATAGAAGCACATCACTTTATTATAGCAGCGGAGAAAAGAGTAACTTGAAGCCACACAGAGATGTATAGAACTTCATTCTCTTTATTGATAATTGAAGAAGAGTACAAGACTTGTATTGAAGTACAATGATTACAGCATATCTCACTTACAATGGAAACCAACTGAACAATGCTATACATCTTACATATGATATTTGGATACAATGGATTACAACTCGATACACTGACTTGGCTTACAATCTCACTGGTACAACTGATTACAATGTTCCATACATTATGCCCTTTATAAACAGAAGACATCATCTTGTACAAGGAGAGCTTCTGTACGCCCAACAAATCTTCGATGCCGCGGGACCAAACCAGCTAATCTTCGTGTGTAGAACATTCCAATGCACCAGCACCTGCCCACAAAACGTGGGTCAGTACATCATCCATGTACTGGCGAGCAGAATCCAACCCATTCGCATAAACCAACATTTTAAGTGATCATTTAAGCAAGCATTTATTAAAATGATCCTTCTAATTGGGGCCTAGCATCAGTTTACAGTTCATGGGCAATAGTCATAGTGAAGCATGTAAACATAATCTTAGTAGCATTCATGTGGACATATCTTTTAGCATTCTTGGTGTTATCATGCAAAGGCATCATTGAGGCGTACCAAGTATTATCATGAAAAGGCATCATTGAGGCATCGTTAACACTAACATCTTAAACATGTTATAACAGTTCTCACTTCAAGCATCACTTAGCATGTAAATTATGTTTGAGCATTGATTATAGCATGGCATCTTTCTAGCATACTGAATTTAACATGTTAAGCAGGATCTCATACTGAAAGGCTACAAACCGTACCATTTACTTATTTGGAACGTAAGCATGCAAGTTAAACCAACACATATATTGAATTATCACATTTAAGTGATTTCTTACCGATAGCCAACTTTCCCGTACCTGCATTGAAATACAGGATAATATGATATACTTACTCTGTCTGCACAAAACATTCATTAGCATGCATCCTGACTACATGGTCGTTGGTGAAACTGCACCATAAAGGACTTTCCAACGGGTATTACGACGTACCATTCCAGGGTAGGTTGCAAGCCTAGCCGAATGTCCCGTAATACCTCGTGCCACCATAGCACAACCAATGTTTCCTCCCGGGTCGAATCGGTCCCAGCGCCCCGGGTACCGTTCGAGGAAACTTACTCCGACTTGTACAAGTACGTCCATGACCATGCGAATGCGTGTCGACTCGATAACACAATGCATGGTAAAGCAACTAAAGTAAGTAGAGCCAACAGTTCAACATCTTATCTCAATCCCATGCCGTGTTCAACGACTAATCATTACCATCATTCTACTTGATGATCTCCATGATCCCAAGTCCCATCATTCTCATTGTTTGTTCCATTGCAACATTTCTCATTACGTTCCTTCTAAGGAGAAACAACAACATTCATTCATTTCAAAGGGACCTGTAACAATTCATTCATTTTATAGGGACAATAGCATATTCATTTCATTTCACAGGGACAGTATTCTTTCTTTCATTGCATAGAAGTAACAGGCAACATTGCAGGATATACAATGATTCTAGTGTTTCTTTCTATTCTTTGTGTTAATAGCATAGCCAGTTTATTACTCATGTATCATTCTCATAGCATCTCATTACTCAAGTATTCATTTCAAAGCGTCAAATCGCATTAGCAGTTCAAGTATGATTCATTCGGCAGCTCAATAATTTTTAGCATAAACATCTCAATTACTCAGCAACTAAAACATGGAACATTAGGGGCAAATCATAGCATCACATTATTCTATTTATTAAGCATGCAGGAATAAGGAGGAAGGAGGACAGTTCCACTTGCCTTATATAATGGTCTTCCTGCTCCAATCCCACTAAGCGTAGCTTCACCAGCGAGCCACGTTCCAATACCCATTCCATCTAGCCAGCTAAGAAAGACTGCATCAGTCTCAATTCTCCTGATCTCCAACATAAGTCACGGTCCAACGTTCTGATCCCATCCAACAAGCCAACCAAATGCCTCGTGCAGAGTAGGGCATTACACACATAATCTTGGATATGACACTTCTAATACATTTTCAAGGATACCAACAAGTCATGATGATCTCATAATTTTACATTTATGTTACTTTTAAAGAAACAAATATACAAGATCTAAATTTTGTGTTAAATTATTTCATAAAATGTTGTCTTCCTTAGCATTTACGTCTTTCATCCTCGCATCAAAGGTGTAGCATACGGATCGTACGTAAATATTTATAGAATTGCTTTTGTCAGAGACTCAGACGTATGCTTTGTTATGTTTTTACTTGCCTAAAACTAATAATTTTCTCTTTAGATAATTATTTGATAAACTTATTTCAGTCTACAGAAACTGTACATAATTGTATATGCTAGCTCATATAGTTTCAGTTGTTGTAAAGGATCTTAACATGATCAACCATTGCTTCCCATTAACTAATATCATTGAATCATTAAACACTATTCAAGTATTTTTCGTTAATTAGTTTTTGTCATGTGTTACATGAATTATGCTCACTCCATTGGAAATTAGTCCATTTTTTTTTCATATTGATAATTATTCCACAAGTATATTTTTGGAGCTTTAATCAGAATAAACTAGTTGTGCACTGTTTCATTTATACTAATATACAAACTTCAATTTTTTGAAGACGTAATCATTAGAAATATTTTAAATGTTTAGGAAATAAGAGACATGTTAACAGTGACAATAATACAAATTATTTTTGTAGTTTTACTCTTAACATGATATTTATAATATATCTTTAAGCCAGAAGCATCAGAGATTGTGACTTGATTAGGAAAAGAGCAAACATGCTAAAGGTGAAGGTATATAAAACAAAAGTTCTTTGCTCTATCTTTCTGAATGTGTTGTTTTATAAATCTTATTTTCCAAAGTCTTGGATACTAATGATTATTTAGTGAGAATAATGGAACTACTTCAAATGATATACAAAATCATATTTCTTTTGAAGTGTTATTACTAAGATAAAAATCAAGAAGACAACGGGCTCCGATCAATTGAAAAGGTAATTTTCATATGTACAACCTACATTTTGTAATCATTCTTTATTCCTAAATTTAATTGGAGAAATATATTGTTGAAATATGAGCCAATCTGTTGGCCCATTGGTCATGGTCAAACCTGATTTTAATAATTGATCAAACTCTGTCTCGATATAAATACAAGTCAACTCAGATGTTTACCTACGACGTTTTGGACACTGCTCAACAATGGTTATCAACAATGTTCAAGACTGAAGCCATTTGCCATTCAGAATGTACTTCCTGCTATACAATGTAATTTTTAATTTATTGAGTCTAGGAATATATTGTACACCGAGTCGTACTGGTAAATAGGCTATCCTAAAACGTTTTTCAAAACCATCCTATTCTTTTACAAATGACCTACGTTTTTGAAAAATATTCTTTTTACAAAAAGCTTCTGAAGGATTGTTCAAAAAGCCAAAATTTATTTTCTCTAAAAATAAAACTGGCAGAACCTCAGGAGAACTCGGCCCGAGTTCGGCCAGAGTTCGGCCATTTGGAACGTTAGTGAACGTTGGGTTTTTGAACTTGGTCATCCTTCAGTTAGCGGTTTGTTACAAAGAGTTCTGTCCGAATTCTGCCCGAATTCTGTCAGAGTTCTGTCTTTGGAAAAGCTATAAATAGAGAAGCATTTCGATCATTTCAGAACACCAATTCACTTTCAATCTCTTCTCTTCTTAAGCTTACATTCTTCCAAAGAGTTATTAAAAGCTTTTATTTTCAAATCCCAAGCCAGTTACAATCCTCTAGTCGATTTGCCAGTGCGGTACGGTCTAGAAGTTTCAAGAGCGATTATAATCAGAGGCTTGATAGAAGATTCAACTCTTCACAATTGAAGTTGGACGAGTTCTTCGTATCAAATCTTGCGTCTGTAGAAGTTGCAAGGACTTCGTATGAAAACTTGTGGGATTTTCCAATAGTAGATTCAACTGGAAGCTAGAGTTCTTCCGACTGGACTAGTCCTCACCAGAGGGAAACCAGTATAAATCTCGGTGTTTGCGTTTGCCTTCTGATCAATTTTAAATTCTGTCATTTACTTTTTGTGATTATTATTATATCTGTGATCTAACCGCTAACAAGTTTTTAATTAGCAATATTCCGCTGCCTACTCTATTCATCCCCCCTCTAGAGTATTCTGCTTTACGATTTCGTTCCTACAATTGGTATCAGAGCGGGTTATACAGGTAAAGCAAGATAAACAGCAGTTATATTCAATTTTATATAGATCACAGCTTTACACATGGCAACTGTGAAATTCACAAGTGAAGGCCAAGCCACAAACAGACCTCCACTGTTTGACGGCACAAACTACACCTATTGGAAAACATGTATGAGTTTCTTTCTGAAATCTCTTAATTTTGACTTATGGTCTGTGGTTATTGATGGCTATAAAAAGCCACCTCGTATAAATGTTGATGGAGTTTTAACTGAAAAACCCCATGACAAATATACAGAGGAAGAAAAGAAAAAGGCCAGTCTTGACGCACGTGCTATTAACGCTTTATTTTGTGCTTTAGACAGAACTGAATTTAACAGGGTATCTATCTGCACAACTGCAAATGAAGTGTAGAAACTTCTTAAAGTCACACATGAGGGCACAACTCAAGTCAAAGAATCAAAGGTCAGCAGACTTACTCAAGAGTATGAGGCGTTCAAGATGAAGCCCAACGAAACAGTTACTCATATGTTCGAGAGATTCTTGGATATTGTAAATCCTTTGTCCTTCCTAGGGAAAGATTACGGTAACCATGAAAAGATTCGCAAACTCCTGTGAGCACTTACAAAGAACTGCATTCCGAAGGCTACTGCAATCATTGAAGGAAACGACCTCACTACCATGACACTTGAAGTACTCATGGGTAAGCTACTCACTCATGAACTAGAGTTACAAGACTTTGAAGAGCCTGCACTAAAGGAGAAGACGATCGCTTTTAAGGCTCTGCACAGAAGATCTACTGAAGATGATTCAGACAACAGTAAATCTGATGCTGAAGATCAAGCACTCCTTGCAAGAAAATTCAAAAGATTCTTGAGATATGAGAAGAAGACAAAAGAGAATAATGGCGACAACATCTGGTATCAAGATGACGATGTCTGCTACGTACGGCTGCAAGAAGAAAGGACACATGAAGAAGGACTATCCTACAAACTCATCAACAAGCAAGAAGAGCAACAGATACGAGAAAAGGAACCTGAAGAGATCAACATCTCGGAAGTATGCCAACACCAGCATATGACATAAAAGTGAAGCCAGCGACTCAGAAGATGAACAATCAGAAGACGCTGCAAATGTATGCTTTATGTCATCCGATCAGGTACTCTATGAACCTATAGTTGATACATATGATGACTTCACCTTTGAGCAATTAGGAGAAGCCTTCAGTGAACTGTTAAGTGATTACAGGAAACTGCATAGCAAATATCAGACCTCTAAGAAGGTACTCAAAGAGTACAAAGGTGAAATAGGAAGACTTACCGACCTACTAGCTGAGGTTAAAGATAATGTTAGTGAGTCTGGTGAGCTTTCTTCTATTAAGCTCTTATTACACGAGACTACCAAGTCATCCGAAGAAAAAGACAAGGTTATTGACCAACTAAAAGAAGAACTTTCTAAAGAGAAGAAAAGTCTTCAAAGTGCACAAGTCAGAATGGAAGCACTCACTTCTGACTACACTAAGTTATATGTCACTTCCAAAAGATTGGAAATTAGGTTAGGAAAACAGCCTGAGACTGCTGCTTTCTACCCTAACACGTGTCACTTACCAAAAAATCGGAACATTTCCAAACCTAACACTGTCAGACCTAACCCTATCAAACCTTTGCCTAAAAAGGTTATGCCCAAACAGGATAATAGGTATGCTTTCTTCTATACTAGAAAACCTAAACCTACCAACCATGCACACCACTCAGCTTTCAATACTCAATATGCTAAATGTCATTATTGTGGCCTCATTGGTCATATATCTTCTGCATGTAGAATCAGAAAGTTAGTAGATCTAAATATTTATGTATGGATATCGAAAACTAACCAGTCAGGATCCTATAAGAAATGGGTACCAAGAGTTTCATCTGCAAATTATTTTGTAGGTGGGACGCCCTTCACTTGCTAGGAGCAAATGGATCCTCGACAGCGGTTGCTCACGGCACATGACCGGTGACGCTTCATTATTCGCAGCACTATCGAAGAGGAATAAAGAAGGATACGTCTCCTTCGGCAATAATTTAAAAGGGTATATAATCGGTATTGGTAATATTGGTAAAGCTCCCTATCAAGTGATTAAAGATGTTTGTCTTGTTACTGAGTTAAAACATAATCTGCTCAGCATAAGCCATTTAGCCGATCACGGTTATGGTATTAACTTCGTAAAAGACAAATGTACTATTATTGATAGTTCAACTGGTAGTACTATATTTGAAGGTATTAGAGAAGATAATATATATGTTTTCTATTTGTTGGAAGATACTAACATTTCAGGTAGATGTTTAATGGCTAAAAGCGATAAGAGTCATCTGTGGCATATGAGACTCGGTCATGCAAATATGGATACTATTTCCAGATTATCTACGAAGAAGCTAGTACGCGGTTTACCGGATATTACATTCAAGAAGGATTCGGTATGCAGTCAATGTGAAAAGAACAAAGCTACTCGATCCACTTTTAAGTCAGTAAACGCTGTATGTACTACTAGACCTCTACAATTACTATGGACTTATTTGGTCCTAGCAGAGTTGCTAGCCTCGGAGGTAAGCTATATGCTTTTATAATTGTAGATAATTATTCTAGATACACGTGGGTATATTTTCTGACACGCAAAAATGATGCATTATCAGAATTTGTCACCTTTTGTAAGAAAGTACAGAATGAAAAAGGTTACATGATTACTCGTATTAGAAGCGATCATGGAGGCAAATTCGAGAATGCGGAGTTTGAGCAATTTTGTGACACACACGATTTTGTGCACGAATTCTCCTGCCCTAGGACTCCACAACAAAATGGAGTATTGGAACGTAAGAACAGAACTCTATCCGAAATGGCCAGAGTAATGTTAAACCAGTTTAGTCTACCCAAGTATTTCTGGGCTGAAGCTGTCAATACAGCTTGTTTTGTTCTCAATAGAGTTATAATTCGACCCAAATCGAAGAAGACTCCATTTGAGTTATGGTTTGATAGAATTCCATCAGTTTTATATTTTAGAATATTTGGTTGTAAATGCTTTATTCTTAATACAAAAGATAATTTGGGAAAGTTTGACGAAAAGGCCGATGAAGATATATTTTTAGGTTATACGGGCAAAAGTAAAGGATACAGAGTCTTCAACAAAAGAACCATGATCATCGAAGAGTCAATCAATGTTACCTTTGATGAACTAAATCAAACGACAATCGATGACAATGACGAAGATCTCAATGTACCCAGCAAAGCACCAGCTGATCCTCCTAGAGAAGATCTAGGAACCAGCTACCTTCGGAGTCTGCCAAAAAGATTGAAGTTCACGGCTGATCATCCAAAGGACTTGGTAATTGGTGAGATTACCAAGGGTATAAGTACTCGCTCCTCTAATAAAGATATAGCTTCTTGTGTTGCTTTTGTCTCACAGTTTGAACCCAAAAATATTGATGAAACATGTAGTGATAATTTTTGGATAGATGCTATGCAAGAGGAATTAAACCAATTTGAACGGAATCAAGTTTGGGAACTTGTTCCCAAGCCTATTGATCATCCGGTCATTGGCACCCGATGGGCATTCCGAAATAAACTGAACGAGAATGGTTTAGTGACTCGTAATAAGGCTCGACTCGTAGCTCAAGGATACAATTAAGAAGAGGGTATCGACTACGATGAGAATTATGCCCCAGTTGTGAGATTAGAATCCATTCGCATGTTATGTGCATTTGCATATTTTCATAATTTTAAATTATTTCAAATGGATGTCAAAAGCGTATTTTTAAATAGTTTTATAAAAGAAGAGGTTTATGTAGCTCAACCACCCGGTTTTACTGATTTCAAATTTCTTGAATATGTTTTCAAGTCGAAGAAAGCTTTATACGGTTTGAAACAAGCCCCTCGTGCTTGGTACGATCGTCTAAGCTCTTTTCTACTTGATAACAGTTTTTCAAAGGAAAAGGTTGACACTACTTTATTTATAAAGTTTTGAATAATAATATTCTTTTGATTCAAGTCTATGTAGATGATATTATCTTTGGATCTACTGATGAATCTCTTTGTCAAGAATTTTCAAAGTGTATGCAGAATGAGTTTGAGACGAGCATGATGGGAGAGCTGAAGTTCTTTTTCGGACTGCAAATCAAACAAACCAACAATGGAACATTCATAAATCAGGCTAAGTACACAAAAGATCTACTAAAGAAGTTCGACATGGAAGCAGCAAAGCCACTTAGCACTCCAATGGCGACTTCAACCAAGCTTGATATTGATGAACAAGGCAAACCTGTCGACATACGTAAGTATCGAGGTATGATCGGTAGCTTACTTTATTTAACTGCCAGTCGACCAGACATTATGTTTAGTGTTTGCTTATGTGCTCATTTTCAAACTAATCCTAAGGAATCACATCTGTGCGTAGATAAGCGTATCTTTCGATACCTTAAAGGCACTTCTTCTGTCGGCTTATGGTATCCCAAAACCACATCGTTTGACCTAACCGATTATTTCGATGCTGATTTTGTCGGATGCAAAGTAGATTGAAAAAGCACTAGCGATACATGTCATTTACTAGGAAAAGCTCTAGTCTCTTGGTTTAGTAAAAAGCAAAATTCTGTTGCATTATCAACAACCGAGACTGAGTATATCGCCGCAGGACGTTGTTGTGCACAAATTTTATGGATGAAACAAACCTTAGAAGACTATGGATTGCATTTTACACATATACCCATTTTCTGTGATAATACTAGTTCTATTAATTTAACTAAGAATCCTGTATGTCATTCTCGTACTAAATATATCGAGATTCAACATCATTTTCTTAGAGATCATCAACAAAATGGAGATATAGACCTTGTATACATAAACACACAGAATCAATTAGCTGACATACTCACAAAACCTTTAGCGGAAGATCGTTTCAACTATTTACGTCGAGAATTAGGAATTTTAGATATCAATAATATTAATTAATTTTATTTTATTAATTATTTATTCGATACTCATAAACTGTTTTTGAGACAAGCCTAAAAAGAGTCTGTCTGTCACCACGACTATGGTCGAAGTGAAGCGGTATTTAAGAGTTCCCCGGTGAACCTCCGTTAGCTGGGACAGTACTCCTACAGCTAATCTGAGACAGATGCTGAGTAAAGAATATTAATTTGTAAAATAATATTAATTATATTTTTTTGAGATTTAAAATTACTAAACTTTGAATTAAGCATTTGAAACGAATTAATGAAAAAGAATGTAGCCTCATTTGAATTATTTATATATATATATATATATAGCCAGGCAACCCTAGGCGAATTCGGCCCGAGTTCGGTCCGAATTCGGCCAGAGTTCGGCTGGGTGTTTATATATACCAGCACCAACCCGAGGCCTCCTTCTTCTTCATACTTCCCCACATCCTCATAACAGCAGCTCCGCCCCTCCGAAACCCTAGTTCTTTTCCCTCAGTGTTCTTCCAATCCTTGTGGAGTTTCTCATCAAAACTTTGGATTCATGCGGAGATCGTCATCCTCTACAACATATCCGATTCTTGGAAGGTATAATTCCTTCTTTCCACCACTTTTCAATACTTAGGGTTTGTAGAAAATTTTGGGAAAGAATGCCTAAGTTCAATCCCTTCAAGAAAAAGAAGACCAATGCCAGTGAAGAGGCATCGTCTTCTGATCCGCATACGGATTGCCTCTTTTCTCCGGTCCAATCGGACGATGGTGCGTCGGATGAGTTTTATTTTAAAACTTTCGATCAAGCGTTATTGTGGTACGCTGATTTTAACATGCGTACTATTTGCACCGGATCACCGATTAAGTGGACTGTCTTTCTGGATCACCGCCCTTATTTTGAGGCATTAGGATTACAATAGTTTGTCACCTTACAATTCTCCATTGCTACTAATGCTAGATTATTCTATTGTAATTTCGTGTTAGACACTTTTACAGCGAAGACACGTGTCGGAGGAATTGATATCGAATTCACACGTTAGCGAAAATCCTTGGTATCCTAAATGTAGGTGACCCGTTCGATGACATCACTGATTTTGATTTCTCCGATGGCACGACACTCGTTAGTTTCAAGAATGAACTTTGTGCGCCCGTACGCGTTCTTCCTGGAAAGTTCAAGGCTAATAACTTGAACTTGTTTAACTACGAATTACATCGCATCATCTATTCCACCTTACTTCCAAAATCCAATTCTAAAGATGATGTCACTACACTTGAGCTTTCTGCTCTGTATCATATTCTTAAGGGGATTCCTTTTTCTGCCCCTAAGACTATCATTCAGATGATGGGTAGATGTCGCGGGAGAGACCGCAACCTATCTTATGCGATGCTCATTCCTCGCATTTTTCAGATATTTGATATTGATTTATCTACTTGTGCTGTCGACCCCCAGCCCAAGTTTTTCAAACTCTCTCGTCGCAGCATTGCATCTGTTCCTCCACCTACTGTACCTACTCCTACTCCCACTGCTCCCACAGCACCTGTTCCTCCTCATTCTTATCCTATGACATTTGAGGGTATCCATCAGCACTTATCAGATCTGCAGTCTTTCTATGTTGAGACCTCTAAGGAACACGAGTTCCGTGATGTGACTCGGTTCCAGACGATTGCCAACTCCTTCGCCGATCTGAGGTTTGCGCAGACGGGTCATTCTGCTAGCTCTCTGCCTCGAGACCCTTCTGTTTCTGGCTACCGCATTGACGACGAGGCGGTACACTCTCTGTTCCAGCCAGGGAACGCATATGATTGGTATCGTACCGCTGGCGCCACTCCTCGCACTTATAGCGCTGGTACTTCTAGAGCTGGTCCTTCTGGACATACTGGATCAGCAGCTGATGATGATGATGATGAATTTTGAGATGTTAGATTATTGAGACTGTTTCTTTTTGTCTTATGTTTACTTGGAAATGCTCCGACATTCTAAGATTTTATCAGTACTTTTTTTAGTTATTATCAGTACTTTTTCTATTATGTGATTATTTATGGACATGGTTGTTTTTTATTATGCCTCAGTTTTGGCATCTTAGTCTATTATTCAGCACTTTATTTGTTTCAGTTTATAATAGCACTACTTATCTTTTGTTGCTTAATTCTTTATTAACTGCCTGAGACAAATACATGCATGTGTTGTTTTTCTATAGTCTATCTATTTCTCTTACTGTTTCTACCATGCCTGTCATGTTTATTTATTTTTCTTGTATTTCTTCACTGTTTGTTACTTATGCATTGATTGCGGGAGAGCTCTCTCTTTTGCAATTATTTTGCTAAGTGACAACGGGGGAGAAATAAGGATCTAACATGTTTGTGAAATACAGGTTATGAACAATTTTTTTACTATTTTGATTTGATTCCAAGCTTAGATGTTATATCGGCAAGGTTTGTCAATTATCAAAATGGAAGAGATTGTTGGCCCATTGGTCATGGTCAAACCTGATTTTAATAATTGATCAAACACTGTCTCGATATAAATACAAGTCAACTCAGATGTTTACCTACGACGTTTTGGACACTGTGTCACGACCCGCACCCACTGTGAGGGTACGAGAACGTAACAACGCCCAGCCTACGCCGCAGTGTCGGCGGTAGAACGCTGTCCTAGGTCAACATACATCTAGCAATATAATACTAAGCAGTAAATGAACTCAATCACAACTAAGGAGGAAGAAAACACGATATGATAAAGAACTCAAGGAAATACTGAAGATAGAAAAGTCTAAGATAATATCCCAGCAAATATCCAGAGTACATATCTCAGCTACTGAATAAGAAAGAATATATACAACTCAACATCTCTGAACAGAAGTAAAATCTAGCTAAACAGTCTCAAGACAACAAAAAAATAAGATAAGGCCTAACTAAACTAGCCTAGGCAGTGGGGTGATGTCCTCAGCTAGAGCTGTCCCGTGGAAGGCATCCTCCCAGGCCTCCTCCTCGTCCTCTGTAATATTTTCAACAGGTCCAGTCAGGACATGAGCGAGTACAGTACATCTCAACAGTTCATAGCAGGTTAGAAAATATAATCATGCAGTAAAGTAAGATACAAGTACTGAAAGAAGTGTAGTATGTAAACAGATAGAGAAAGCTGTAATAGAAATATCTAATATAAATAGAGAGCTAACATGTGGCTAGTGAGTCAGAGTACAATATAGACATGTAAATGGCATAGGAGATTCTGATAAGACACTATGGAAGAGATTTTGATAAGATACTACTTGGGTATTATTCACATGTCTACTTCTACTCCCCCGTACCCCCAATCAGTACGCAAGGATCCAAACAAGTTATGTTATGATTCTATGTAATAACCCCCGAAGGGTGGTACATAGTAGTCCCAAAAATGAGGATTCTAGGAGATTCTAGGATACCCAGTAAATGGAATAAGAGATTCTAGGAGACTCTGTGATCATAAGGATATATGTCACAAGTAATCAAAGAACCAAAGAAGCATATGGTACGCTATGTAAGTAAAACGCACATAACGTAGAGTACCCGATGCTCCCTAAGGATAACATCTCAAGAAGGAATCCATATAGTACCAATCCGTGTGACCATCGTGACAGTACAAGTAAAGTAATCTACTGCAGGAAATAATTCTAAGCAGGATATGAAATGATCAGAGAATGTACTCGCCTCGTATCTGAACATCTGAAGTAAATGTACTGTCCGAGGAGAGGTGTCTGGCTCCTAATCAGAACAGCACAAGTCACAACAAGTCTAAAATATATAATGAAGTCCTACTATGCATTCTACATGATTCTAGGTCAATCTAGGCCAAAGTCAACCCTTGGTCAACTCTGGTCAACCCTAGAAGTCAAACTAGGTTAAGCAAGACTAATCTAGGCTAATCAAGTCTATACTAGTCTCACCTAGGCTAAACTAGCTTATTCCAAGTCTAACAAGACTGTATAAGACTAATCTAGACTCTACTAGGTCTAACAAAGTCTAAGTTTAACAATTCTAGGCTAACCAATATCCATGTATACCTGTATAGCATGAATATATACTACATCTACACTTGCTAGCATATGGCATATAGCCTATAGGTAACCTATAACAAAACCCTATATATACAACCCTATAGGCTATCACATATCACATATAGTCTATACTCTACATACAACCATACAATTATATATAACATATATCTATACAACCACTATATAGTTATATATCTAATAAACATCTCACATATCATATATATACATACATAGGAATCAAGGAAAGGAAATGTGATTGTGTACATGTGGGTGATAGGGTGAGTGATAGTGGAACCTGTGTACAGTGAAGGCTACATGAATTAGTGAGCTAACTAATAATGTGATTCTGGAATATACTAACATTTGCAAATGGGGAGGAATCAGTGAGCTAAAGACTGAAAAGGGAATACAATGTGTATAATAAAATGGTGGGGAAACTTGTGTGTGTGGTATACAGAGAATGAGAAAACAATGACGGTCAATGTGTCATTTGTGTGTGCACAAGGGGGGCCATGTTGGCAGCAGGAACATGCTGTTCAGGATGTGAAATGTGAGGATACAACATCCTGAACTCAGGACAGCAATGTAGGCAGTGCAGGGGGGGTTGTGTGTGGAAGTCATTCTCAGGTTCAGCTCCAATGACAGTGTCATCAGGAACCCTTGGATACTAATCCCAGGAAACCAAAGTGATAGGAGAAACAGTGTGTAGATGATCCTGAAATCAGTGAGTTATTGGAATGGGACAGTGAGTGAGTGTAACCTGGGATCAAAATAAAGTTCCAGTTCACAACAGGAACCAAATCCAGTTTATAGGAACATTCTAATTCAGAGCTCGAAAGGAAATCAGCATATCAACATCCATTCAAATCAAAACTAATGCATATGAATTTATCATTGAAAACAATGGCATGTGAAGAGAAAGCTCAGGGTTTCAGGGATACAGTGTATCAGAAAACATGTATTCTTGTGTGTGTGTGACTTGTGAAGGGTGAACTTGTTCTCAGGAATTAAGACAGGAAAGTGAATGACAGTTCAATGATAAAGCAACCATTGTTCTCAGGTTATTTGCCAATGAAAAAGGAAAGGAAATCAAATCACTGCTAAATGGGGAAAGGAACTGATTCACATTGAACAACCCCATCACAATTTTAAATCTAACATGTCAATCATTCCACACACACCTGTATAAGTTCAGAAATGTATGCACATTATCAATATCAGTTAATAAAATCCCATTAATTCAGAAAATCAAGCAATGCATAAGTGCATTCAGAAATTGAGAGTTTAACAGTGACAGGAAAGGAAGGGAATTCAGTTTGCAACACAAACAATACCCCACATATCCTCAACAATTAAGTAATGTGAGGCTTGTTTGTGTGGCCATTAAATCTCAGATATAACAGTGAACAATTGAACTTAAAACCAATACAACAGTCCAATAATACATATCCCAGAATTATGAATCAACCCACACCCATATCACCCCAAATTTCTACATACAACTAGATAATTCCTAGGTGAACCTATTAAGCATTTAATATCATGTAATTAACAGCATATACTGGATTAAATTGATGACAAAACTCATTTTAGAAAAACTGGAAATATAACAGGGAATTCGAATATCAGTTAACATAGGGTTAAGGAGAATTGATTAGGAAAAATTAACTAATCATGAACCTAATGGTTGGTAATTGAAAACAACCCATGTGCACAACCCCACACATCCATTTCGTGTCACCCAAGGCCTGACACGGCGTGTCCAGTACAAGAAACTCAAAAGAACAACACACAGTGCACTGTCCAGTGCACTGCCTCGTGCACACGTGCACTTGTGTCGTGTACACGATACAAGACACGAGGGAGTCTCGTGGTCACCCACATAGGTAGCCCACCTATGGGGCTACCTCATAGGCCCATTGGCCAGTGTCCACAACGTGTCAGTGTCGGACACGAGGCCCGTATCAGTGGCAAAAATCAACAATGCACAGTACAGTGTAAAATCGGTGCGGGTGGGATTTCTCCCATTCTGCTCGATAAGATGAGATGAAAATTGGTCTGTGTCATGTCAGTCACGTGTCCTAAGTGTCACCAAAATTTCATCCTAAATAGTGTCGTGTCGTGTCCGCTACAGACCCCGATAGGCAGGGGATCCCTGTAGCACGCGCGCGAGCGTGTGCGGCACGTGTCCAAACAATAAATCCGACACACAGTGACTCAATAATCACCACAGAAGATCAGGAACCAATAATCCATGATAAAACTATACTTCCTATTTAAAAACATCAAACAAACAAGATCGAAATGCCCTTTGAGGCATTTCGACAAACAGTCATACACACGGACTGATACGTGTCCAGAACGGACACGAAACCCATGACACCCGACACGAATCCTATCCAGACTCTTAGGGGACCCTTAGGGCTTCCTATTGATGAAGACAAAATGAAAATCCATGGAGAAATGAAGAGATTACCTATTCTTGAACTATGGGTAAAAAAGCCCCAAATGGAAAGATTTCCTTAACCACCAAAATCTCACAAATTGTTTCCTTCCTGCAAACAATCAATACCAACAGCAAGAACATTGATATTAGGATCTAATGCAACCAGTTTGGGGGAAAAAGGACCTAAAATGGATTTATAATGAATTTCTAAAGATAGGAACTCACCTCTTTCTTCTTGAAATAAAATTCCTAAGGAAGGGAGGCTAGCCCTAGATTTTAGGAGGGGTTCTATAGTGGGGGAATCCCTAGGTTAACTAGTGGTGGCTGGACATGATGGGCTAGGTTAGGGTTTGAACTAGGTTGGCTAGTCCTATTAGGTTAAGTCACAAAATGACTTGTGAAACCACAAGTCATTTCTCAACCCATTTAATTCCTAATTCCTTAAGTCAATTTCTAATGAATCTAAACCCACTAACTTAAGTCATGCTAGGTTAGACCAGAGTCACCTAGCCTAACCAAGTCCAACTAACTAGGGTTAGTTCCTAGGTTTGTCTACAAGGGTCAAGACTAGTCAAAGTCAACCTAATATAAACAATTCCAAAATAATTCCTAAAAATTCCCATAAATTCAAATAAATTCTAATAAATCAAATAACCCCAAAATGTCTAAATACCCTAATCACATGGCTAGGCTCTAGGGTAGGCAGTCTCTACTGTTCACTAGCAAAACACTTAAAATCTCAAGTCATGAATTTAAATAGTTTAAAAATAATTAAAAATCACTAAAAATTATAATATGAAATAAATATCATTAAATAATAATTATAATTACAAAATTTCAAAATTACCCTCTTCTGGAAAACTGGGTGTTACAATCCTACCCACCTTATAAAAATTTCGTCCTCGAAATTAAGATGGTAGTAGGCCTTCTAGGTTAAGCCCCCAGCAGTCATAGTCTCAGAAATCTATCTTAAATCATACCGTTGGAAAGTGAACCTATGGGGTCATGGCATGCAGTATCAGTCTGGTGTCTCTTCTAGTTATACCAACATGCTACTGTACTAGGCAATCACAAGGTATCAAACATACAAGCAAGGGATGCATCAAATATTCTCAAAAAAAGATACTAAGGTTAGGTCAAAACTCACCTCCAGCTAGGTCTGAGAACTAGAACTCCCTCCTGGAAGCAGGGCCCTGGTTGGGGCAGATCTATCAGGACAGTGCTGCATCCAGTGTGCAGCTGACCCACAGATTAGGCACAATCCTAGTCTCATTCTACAGTTGCTCCACTTGTGTCCAGACTTCTTGCAGTAGGCACAGATAGGCTCTGGCTCAGCTGGCCTTTGTTGGACAGGAGACTGGGCTGGGTATGATGATATAGGCTGGATAAATGGGTACTCCTCAAACTCTGGGTAGGACTGGGTACTGCTCCTTGCCCTCTTGGAGCTAGGCTCTCCTCCTAGAAGCATAGAGTCCCGCTGACGTAGCAACCTCTGGATTTTCTCCCTCATGGCCTCCTCATGAACTCTCTGTGACTCCATCAACCTTTCTTGGAAAAATGCAAACACCTGGGCTGCGTCAAGTAGCAAACCTCCGGGTCGTACAGTATGGAGTACAGAGGGTAGGGAAGGGCTCTCGGTCTCAGGCAAATCTGCAGCTCTCTCCTGAACGACAGGAGATGAAGGAAGACTCTCTGGCGAGGCTACCACCATCTCCTCAATGGCAGGAGGTGCCACCACCCCCTGATCAGATAGAGGGATAACTACCTCCTGAACAGTAGGAGGTGGAGGCACACTCTCAGTAGCTGCAGCTGCTCTCAGGCGACGGGCTCGGGTCATGGGTGCCATACTGAAAGAAAAAGAAAAGAAAAGAAAAATAAATCAATCATCAAGGCTGAAAACTAGTAAATATCAACAAAGGAGAACTAGCTACAAGAATCACTATTTAAAGCCAGGCTATACTAACATTCCTAAGACAAGGGCCTAATCACAAGTCATCAAATTATCACACTAAGAAAGAACTACATATGCATAAGCTCTATAAAGCTAAAAGATCTCTACTCCTAAATTATTTGATGATGGAAACAATTTATAATAACTGGAATGAAGATAGAGACGATATATTTAAGAACCTTTCCAAGATACAATCTGATAATCATATGCGTCTGTCCAAAAATCATGATACTCAGAGTCCTCGCCACGCTAGTAAGCAAGGCTGCGATAAACGGTAGAGTCCATAACAGGGGCATGCACTTCTATAATTATGTCATCTGGAATTCTCGCTATGCCGACTAGTATAGCTGCGAGGAATTCCAAATCTCATAACCAAGATACGTACATCCGAAGTCAGGTCTCTATGTTTCTGCCACGCCAGCTAATATAGCTGCGATAAACTCTAGGTTCCATAACCAAGTAGACGTTTTACCATCCCTGTATTTCCGTCGACATATGTTATCAGAAAAATATCGTAACTCAGGCCATAAAAATTCATCTCGATAGGAAAATCAAATCAACAACGATCCAACAAAATCAAATTCAATAATCAAGGAGTGAGAGCAACAAAGCAAGGGGAAATGATTCAAATCGAAGTTTAATAAGATTCTCTAGGATCGTCCCAGGAATCTTTCAAGGAATCCTAACAGTGATTGAGTACCTTCAAAATATGTATCCTAATCCTACTGCAGGCTGTAGTGATACTCTAGTTCGAATACCACTACATAAACTCGACCTGCATGGGCCACCACTAAAAACGTGTCAGTGTCCCGCACCCACTGTGAGGGTACGAGAACGTAACAACGCCCAGCCTACGCCGCAGTGTCGGCGGTAGAACGCTGTCCTAGGTCAACATACATCTAGCAATATAATACTAAGCAGTAAATGAACTCAATCACAACTAAGGAGGAAGAAAACACGATATGATAAAGAACTCAAGGAAATACTGAAGATAGAAAAGTCTAAGATAATATCCCAGCAAATATCCAGAGTACATATCTCAGCTACTGAATAAGAAAGAATATATACAACTCAACATCTCTGAACAGAAGTAAAATCTAGCTAAACAGTCTCAAGACAACAAGAAAATAAGATAAGGCCTAACTAAACTAGCCTAGGCAGTGGGGTGATGTCCTCAGCTAGAGCTGTCCCGTGGAAGGCATCCTCCCAGGCCTCCTCCTCGTCCTCTGTAATATTTTCAACAGGTCCAGTCAGGACATGAGCGAGTACAGTACATCTCAACAGTTCATAGCAGGTTAGAAAATATAATCATGCAGTAAAGTAAGATACAAGTACTGAAAGAAGTGTAGTATGTAAACAGATAGAGAAAGCTGTAATAGAAATATCTAATATAAATAGAGAGCTAACATGTGGCTAGTGAGTCAGAGTACAATATAGACATGTAAATGGCATAGGAGATTCTGATAAGACACTATGGAAGAGATTTTGATAAGATACTACTTGGGTATTATTCACATGTCTACTTCTACTCCCCCGTACCCCCAATCAGTACGCAAGGATCCAAACAAGTTATGTTATGATTCTATATAATAACCCCCGAAGGGTGGTACATAGTAGTCCCAAAAATGAGGATTCTAGGAGATTCTAGGATACCCAGTAAATGGGATAAGAGATTCTAGGAGACTCTGTGATCATAAGGATGTCACAAGTAATCAAAGAACCAAAGAAGCATATGGTACGCTATGTAAGTAAAACGCACATAACGTAGAGTACCCGATGCTCCCTAAGGATAACATCTCAAGAAGGAATCCATATAGTACCAATCCGTGTGACCATCGTGACAGTACAAGTAAAGTAATCTACTGCAGGAAATAATTCTAAGCAGGATATGAAATGATCAGAGAATGTACTCGCCTCGTATCTGAACATCTGAAGTAAATGTACTGTCCGAGGAGAGGTGTCTGGCTCCTAATCAGAACAGCACAAGTCACAACAAGTCTAAAATATATAATGAAGTCCTACTATGCATTCTACATAATTCTAGGTCAATCTAGGCCAAAGTCAACCCTTGGTCAACTCTGGTCAACCCTAGAAGTCAAACTAGGTTAAGCAAGACTAATCTAGGCTAATCAAGTCTATACTAGTCTAACCTAGGCTAAACTAGCTTATTCCAAGTCTAACAAGACTGTATAAGACTAATCTAGACTCTACTAGGTCTAACAAAGTCTAAGTTTAATAATTCTAGGCTAACCAATATCCATGTATACCTGTATAGCATGAATATATACTACATCTACACTTGCTAGCATATGGCATATAGCCTATAGGTAACCTATAACAAAACCCTATATATACAACCCTATAGGCTATCACATATCACATATAGTCTATACTCTACATACAACCATACAATTATATATAACATATATCTATACAACCACTATATAGTTATATATCTAATAAACATCTCATATATCATATATATACATACATAGGAATCAAGGAAAGGAAATATGATTATGTACATGTGGGTGATAGGGTAAGTGATAGTGGAACCTGTGTACAGTGAATGCTACATGAATTAGTGAGCTAACTAATAATGTGATTCTGGAATATACTAACATTTGCAAATGGGGAGGAATCAGTGAGCTAAAGACTGAAAAGGGAATACAATGTGTATAATAAAATGGTGGGGAAACTTGTGTGTGTGGTATACAGAGAATGAGAAAACAATGAGTGTCAATGTGTCATTTGTGTGTGCACAGGGGGGCCATGTTGGCAGCAGGAACATGCTGTTCAGGATGTGAAATATGAGGATACAACATCCTGAACTCAGGACAGCAATGTAGGCAGTGCAGGGAGGGTTGTGTGTGGAAGTCATTCTCAGGTTCAGCCCCAATGATAGTGTCATCAGAAACCCTTGGATACTAATCCCAGGAAACCAAAGTGATAGGAGAAACAGTGTATAGATGATCCTGAAATCAGTGAGTTATTGGAATGAGACAGTGAGTGTGTGTAACCTGGGATCAAAATGAAGTTCCAGTTCACAACAAGAACCAAATCCAGTTTATAGGAACATTCTAATTCAGAGCTCGAAAGGAAATCAGCATATCAACATCCATTCAAATCAAAACTAATGCATATGAATTTATCATTGAAAACAATGGCATGTGAAGAGAAAGCTCAGGGTTTCAGGGATACAGTGTATCAGAAAACATGTATTCTTGTGTGTGTGTGACTTGTGAAGGGTGAACTTGTTCTCAGGAATTAAGACAGGAAAGTGAATGACAGTTCAATGATAAAGCAACTATTGTTCTCAGGTTATTTGCCAATGGAAAAGGAAAGGAAATCAAATCACTGCTAAATGGGGAAAGGAACTAATTTACATTGAACAACCCCATCACAATTTCAAATCTAATATGCCAATCATTCCACACACACCTGTACAAGTTCAGAAATGTATGCACATTATCAATATCAGTTAATGAAATCCTATTAATTCAGAAAATCAAGCAATGCATAAGTGCATTCAGAAATTGAGAGTTTAACAGTGACAGGAAAGGAAGGGAATTCAGTTTGCAACACAAACAATACCCCACCTATCCTCAACAATTAAGTAATGTGAGGCTTGTGTGTGTGGCCATTAAATCTCAGATATAACAGTGAACAATTGAACTTAAAACCAATACAACAGTTCAAAACAGTCCAATAATACATATCCTAGAATTCTGAATCAACCCACACCCATATCACCCCAAATTTCTACATACAACTAGATAATTCCTAGGTGAACCTATTAAGCATTTAATATCATGTAATTAACAGCATATACTGATTAAATTGATGACAAAACTCATTTTAGAAAAACTGGAAATATAACAGGGAATTCGAATATCAGTTAACATAGGGTTAAGGAGAATTGATTAGGAAAAATTAACTAATCATGAACCTAATGGTTGATAATTGAAAACAACCCATGTGCACAACCCCACACATCCATTTCGTGTCACCCAAGGCCTGACACGGCATGTCCAGTACAAGAAACTCAAAAGAACAACACACAGTGCACTGTCCAGTGCACTGCCTCGTGCACACGTGCACTTGTGTCATGTGCACGACACAAGACACGAGGGAGTCTCGTGGTCACCCACATAGGTAGCCCACCTATGGGGCTACCTCATAGGCCCATTGGCCAGTGTCCACAACGTGTCAGTGTCGGACACGAGGCCCGTATCAGTGGCAAAAATCAACAATGCACAGTGCAGTATGAAATCGGTGCGGGTGGGATTTCTCCCATTCCGCTCGATAAGATGAGCTGAAAATTGGTCTGTGTCATGTCAGTCACGTGTCCTAAGTGTCACCAAAATTTCATCCTAAATAGTGTCGTGTCGTGTCCGCTACAGACCCCGATAGGCAGGGGATCCCTGTAGCACGCGCACGAGCGTGTGTGGCACGTGTCCAAACAATAAATCCGACACACAGTGACTCAATAATCACCACAGAAGATCAGGAACCAATAATCCATGATAAAACTATACTTCCTATTTAAAAACATCAAACAAACAAGATCGAAATGCCCTTTGAGGCATTTCGACAAACAGTCATGCACATGGACTGATACGTGTCCAGAACGGACACGAAACCCAATACACCCGACACGAATCCTATCCAGACTCTTAGGGGACCCTTAGGGCTTCCTATTGATGAAGACAATGAAAATCCATGGAGAAATGAAGAGATTACCTATTCTTGAACTATGGATGAAAAAGCCCCAAATGGAAAGATTTCCTTAACCACCAAAATCTCACAAATTGTTTCCTTCCTGCAAACAATCAATACCAACAACATGAACATTGATATTAGGATCTAGTGCAACTAGTTTGGGGGAAAAAGGACCTAAAATGGATTTATAATGAATTTCTAAAGATATGAACTCACCTCTTTCTTCTTGAAATAAAATTCCTAAGGAAGGGAGGCTAGCCCTAGATTTTAGGAGGGGTTTTATAGTGGGGGAATCCCTAGGTTAACTAGTGGTGGCTGGCCATGATGGGCTAGGTTAGGGTTTGAACTAGGTTGGCTAGTCCTATTAGGTTAAGTCACAAAATGACTTGTGAAACCACAAGTCATTTCTCAACCCATTTAATTCCTAATTCCTTAAGTCAATTTCTAATGAATCTAAACCCACTAACTTAAGTCATGCTAGGTTAGACTAGAGTCACCTAGCCTAACCAAGTCCAACTAACTAGGGTTAGTTCCTAGGTTTGTCTACAAGGGTCAAGACTAGTCAAAGTCAACCTAATCTAAACAATTCCAAAATAATTCCTAAAAATTCCCATAAATTCAAATAAATCAAATAACCCCAAAATGTCTAAATACCCTAATCACATGGCTAGGCTCTAGGGTAGGCAGTCTCTACTGTTCACTAGCAATACACCTAAAATCTCAAGTCATGAATTTAAATAGTTTTAAAATAATTAAAAATCACTAAAAATCATAATATGAAATAAATATCATTAAATAATAATTATAATTACAAAATTTCAAAATTACCCTCTTTTGGAAAACTGGGTGTTACACACTGCTCAACAATGGTTATCAACAATGTTCAAGACTGAAGCCATTTGCCATTCAGAATGTACTTCCTGCTATGTAATGTAATTTTCATTTTATTGAGTCTAGGAATACATTGTACACCGAGTCGTACTGGCAAATAGGCTATCCTAAAATGTTTTTCAAAACCATCCTATTCTTTTACAAATGACCTACATTTTTGAAAAATATTTTTTTTACAAAAAGCTTCTGAAGGATTGTTCAAAAAGCCAAAATTTATTTTCTCCAAAAATAAAACTGGCAGAACCTCAGGAGAACTCGGCCCGAGTTCGGCCATTTGGAACGTTAGTGAACGTTGGGTTTTTGAACTTGATCATCCTTCAGTTACGGTTTGTTACAAAGAGTTCTGTCCAAATTCTGCCCAAATTCTGTCAGAGTTCTGTCTTTGGAAAAGTTATAAATAGAGAAGCATTTCGATCATTTCAGAACACCAATTCACTTTCAATCTCTTCTCTTCTTAAGCTTATATTCTTCTAAAGAGTTCTTAAAAGCTTTCATTTTCAAATCCCAAGCTAGTTACAATCCTCTAGTCGATTTGCCAGTACAGTACGGTCTAGAAGTTTCAAGAGCGATTGTAATCAGAGGCTTGATAGAAGATTCAACTCTTCACAATTGAAGTTGGACGAGTTCTTCGTATCAAAGCTCGCGTCTGTAGAAGTTACAAGGATTTCGTATGAAAACTTGCGGGATTTTCCAATAGTGGATTCAACTGGAAGATAGAGTTCTTCCGACTGGACTAGTCCTCACCAGAGGAAAACCAGTATAAATCTCGGTATTTGTGTTTGCCTTCTGATCACTTTTAAATTCTGTCATTTACTTTTTGTGATTATTATTATATCTGTGATCTAACCGCTAAAAAGTTTTTAATTAGCAATATTCCGCTGCCTACTCTATTCACCCCCCTCTAGAGTATTCTGCTTTACGATTTCGTTCCTACACAATCTTATTGGTTTTTATATATATATGGTTCTATATATTGTTGTACTAAAGTGATATCCTTCGCATGTTAGTTTTGCATGTTTGAATCTTATCGATTATATTATCATGATATTAGAATTTCTAATCAGACAAAGAAATCACAACATTGTTCTATCACAATACTTAGAATATGTTAGGCAAACATTGGTTTGCATATAATCCGTGACATTATAATTCCTTTGACACATTCAAACAATTTAGTCATAAGAAAATAGTTAGTGAAATTGCAAATTCCTTTAAATTTAAAGTTTTAAAAGTTGAGATTATTTTGGGTACAAGCCGAAAGGGTCATTCTGTCAATCGGGCGTAAATAGTCCTAAGCGACACGGTACTTAATCGTCCCCCTGTGGACCTCCGCTAGCTGGGAACCGGCTCCTACAGCTAACCCAAGTTAATCAACACTTGATAAACTAAAGATTTTTTAAGGTTGATTAGCAAAATCACTTAAACTATTATTCTAGTACTTTAAACTGTCATTTTTGCAAATATGGCTAATAAAGATAAATCTTTAGAGCCATGGATACTGTGACAGAGTCAAATAATTTTTGACTCACTATTCTAAGACTTATATCAGTAATTAGTAAAATCACATGAGTCTGATGTCACTAACTCTGATTTCTAAATCAGCCAAACCAGTTATTCTATTCTATATAGTAATAGAAAGAATATTTTAAGGATATTCTAGGCTATAAATTGTATCGTATTAGATATTCTTATGTCAGAGAAATGTCATTTTAAATACAAACTGGGTAACTGATTCATATGACATCTAATCCATTTATGGATATTTTTTTTTACTCTATGAAAAGTTGTCATCTCTTGAGGTTTGTATAACAAATCTATCATAGCTAAGACTATTATATAGTCTGAAATGTTATCTTCAGCCACATGCATCTTATACTGAAGCTAGCTGTATGGCTCAACATTTTATACTACATATTTTTTGTACATGTCATTTGTTTTAAAATTATGCTAAAAGCATTATCTTGTGAACTCTAAGATGAACAGATACATGCAGCTGCGTGTCAAGACATGTAAAGAGCCTTGAAAAAACAAAATTATAGTTCTTGACTATAAAGTCATAAAAGAACTTTACAGATCTCTTGACGAAGAGTCTGTTTACTCTTGACGAAGAGTTTGTCTAGGATATTGATCCTAGAATCATCGAGGGGGATGGGCTTAAGCCCATAGTATAGTCACCAGCAGTAGCAACCCAACCGAGTCTGACTGGAGATCCCAAGAAGCCGGTTCAATGGGTAGAAACAAGCTGGACTAGGTGACTATTATGGAACTGTCACGCCCCAGAACCAGAATACTGGAGAGCGGAGGCAGACATAGCCAGCTACGTATACTGAAGTGGGAACCACCTCGATATACGGTCACGGCTGTCTAGATATATGGGAGTTTACTACAAGCCAACAGTCTCTTATGGTCATGAACAAACCTAGTGTCTCAATCACAAGCAAGTAAGTAGATATCACAAGATGTATGATCATTAAATATACAATAGTAAGGCGTCCCAAACATTACATATTCAGCTGATCATGAAGCTAATCTTTACAAAATGTTAGGACTAGCAAGAGTTTAGTCATTATATGATCAACCCTAGGATTTGTCAATCATGTATACAGCCCGTAGGCAGACAGTAAGTAAATGCATCGAGCTAACAGGTGCTCGTCGGCTAAACGCCTCAAAAGAATAATTTACAATAAAGTGGGCGAAACAAAAAGGGAAAACCCACTCTTGGCCTGGCGTCCTTCTAGTGGCCACCATCTGGCTGGAGACGCGGTAGATCCTCTGGAGCTGCTCCGAAATCTGGCCATACAAAACCAGCTGGGTCAAACCCCAGAAGAGCAAGTGCCACAAAGGGGCCAAGAAATAAGAACAAAACCAGCAAATCAGCGCAAAATATAATATGGCATAATAAAAGACAGAAATCTAAAAGAGAAAGCATGACGGGGTGATATACGATGAGGCAACCATGGGACCATTCAGATAGCCGGGTTACAACCCTTAAACCAAACAAGGACCGGGGTTATAACCCTTCGTCTGAGCAGAACTTGGAATTCTCACCATTTATCGGCAAGATCATAACGTAAGAAATCAAGACAGAAATTAACCTTGCATTGGATCAAGACAGAACTAGATTGGTTATACCTCATACAATCAATCACGGCCAAACAGGTCCTACGGCTTACTACTTTAACTAACTAGGATTATCACAGGCCTAATTACTAACAAGATGCAGTGAGATTGTTCCACAGCCACAAGCCCTGCAGACCATCCAGGCTACCCAGGTCGAAAGTTAAGGGTTGAATTCAGGTGGGTACATCGTCCAGGAGACGCATGTACCCTTAGGTGACTTAGAGGTGCAACACGCAACAGTGCGCTGGAAATGTGCCCTACTCGACGGCAGGCTACAGATCCCAAGAAGCGCCCAGGTAACGGGATTGCCTGTAGCTGTGTCAATCTTGTCATGACTACTGTGTTATTCTAGTTTTTATCCTTAATCCATTTTAGTGGGTGCTCCTGACCGTGGTACTCAGGAGTCCCATCCTAGACATGATGCAAGACTGGACAAGTGGATTTAACAAGCAAGCAAGAAGAACCACCCACGGTGTCAAGCAAGTCAGGTTACCAGTCAAGAGTGCACCCTCTTCGGGTCACTACCAAGTTATCAGGTTACAAGTCGAGAGTGCACCCCATGGGTCACTACCAAGTAATCAGGTTACAAGTTGATCATGCTCAGTCACAAGTTACAAGATTTCCGTTTCAATTAACTGCCAAACCAAGGAGGATAACAAGAAACAAAATCCCAAAAGTCCGTGCCAAGACGTGTTGGGCCTAGTCAAGTTGTGCATGTGAGCAATCAAAATCTCAAAAAAAAAGCTCCAATCATATCAAAAGAAAACCAAGTTATAAGCAGGCACTAAGGCACTAGGGGTGTAGGTGAACTAGGGTATGCTAGGGAACAAGCACACTAGAGTGCGCCTGGTGGCAGCACACTAGAGTGCGCCTGGTTGAGGCAGCACACCAGAGTGCGCCTAGGGTGGCAGCACACTAGAGTGCGCCTGGGGTGGCAGCACACTAGAGTGCGCCTAGGGAGGCGGCACACCAGAGTGCGCCTAGGGTTTAAGGGGTCAAAGTGCGCCTAGGATGGGCCACGCGCTAAAGTGCGCCTAGTCAGGTTGAGATGCACTGGAGTGCGCCTGGGTCGAGCCAGCAAAGCGCGCCTAGGATCCAAGGGTCAAAGTGCGCCTAGGTGGGGCCAGCAAAGCGCGCCTAGTCAGGGGAGCAGGCGCAATCGGGCCAGGCGCTAAACAGCGTGGCCCGCAAGGAGGCGCGCAGCGCTAAACAGCGCGCGGCCAAAAGAGGCACGCTGCGCTAAAGAGCGCCCGGCCAGGAAGGTAGGCGCGATCGGCCAGGAGGCGCGCAGCGCTAAACAGCGCGCGGCCAGGAAAGTAGGCGCGATCGGCCAAGGAGGCGCGCCTGGAGGTCGTCTTCCTCCTCGAGCCGAGGAGAGAACCCATGGGTTCCAAAACTTTGGAACACCATAAGTCGGCCATCCAAGCTCCAAATCCGGACTTCCAAGGCTCTAACTTGGGTAAAATTTCACCCTCTACAACATGGGAACAATAAAACCAACCAAAAATCAAGTTTAATAGATCAAATCTAAAGAAATCCGAAAATGAACAAAGTCTAGATCTAGGGAAATCCAAGCTTCAAAACCCAAAATGCCAAGCTCTAACATTGGTCCTAGAGCTCTAGTCTAACTAAAGGTCAATTAAAATGGGTCCTCATTAAATGGCAAGATGCAACTTGCCTATGGTGTGGGTGTTGGTGGTGGTAGGAGGAAGAAGAAGAAGTAAATGAAAGTTATGGAGAGAGAGAAAAAGTTGGTGGGATTTAATGGGGGTTGTTGTGGTGTTCTTGAGGGTGCAAGATAGCTAAAGGTGTTCTCATTCCTACAAACCAAACCAAGCCATATTAAACCAACCGAACCAAAACCGAAAACCCGAAAAGCCGAACCAAAATCCGAATACGAAAATACGGGAAATATCGAAATACCGCAAGTTAGGCAAAATTGAAAATATACGCAAAATCAAAATACGGGCATAATACGAAATACGGAAAATGAGGGTGACAACTCTACCCACCTTAAAAGAATTTCGTCCTTGGAATTTAATCAAGGAGCTAGAGATTGCCACGACAAGCTACACTAATCACAGGCAAGCTACACTAAGCAGTTCAATCATACAATCATGCAACGCAAGCAAGGAAGGGAAGGCGTAAGGCATAAGAAAGACATTATACCTCACGAGCCAAACAGATAGGGATATCGCGATCGGATGTCGTCCTCACGCTCCCACGTTGACTCACCTAGAGAGTGATGACCCCAAGCAACACGGACCAATTTAATAGTCTTGTTCTTGAGTATCTTTTCCCTCCGGTCCAAAATAGACACGGGCCTCTCTTCATATGAAAGGTTGGTACCAACAACCAATTCCGAATGATCTAGGATATGGCCCGGGTCCGGAATATACCGTCGTAACTGGGACACATGGAATACATCATGTACCTCACTTAACGACGGCGGAAGAGCGAGACGATAGGATACATCTCCTACTCGCTCTAGAATATCGAACGGCCCTATATACCTAGGACTAAGCTTTCTCCGCACGCCGAAACGAATGACGCCACGGTTAGGCGAGATCCTAAGGAATACATGGTCGCCGACAGCAAATTCTAAGGGACGCCGATGAGCATCGGCCCAATGACGCTGGCGATCTTGAGCAACTCGAAGATGATCTCTGACCTTCCTGACCACTTCAACTGTCTGAGCAATCATATCTGGACCGAGCATTTGCCTCTCTCCAACATCATCCCATGCTAGCGGGGATCTACACTTTCTGCCGTAAAGAGCCTCGAAGGGTGCCATCTGGATACTGGCCTGAAAACTATTATTGTACGAAAACTCCACCAGGTGCAGGTGATCCTCCCACGAACCACCGAAGTCAAGGGTGCATGATCTCAACATATCTTCAAGGGTTTGGATTGTGCGCTCTGACTGACCATCTGTCTGCGGATGATATGCTGAACTGAACTGAAGATGAGTCCCCAAACTCTTCTGCAAGCTGCGCCAAAAGTGAGATGTGAATCTTGAATCCCTGTCCGAGGTAATGCTGACTGGCACACCATGAAGCCTGACAATCTGCCTGAGATACATCTCTGCTAGCTGTGCCGTTGACTGACCAACTCTAAATGGAAGAAAATGTGCTACCTTGGTAAGCCTGTCCACAATAACCCAGATAGCATCTCTGCCAGCCGGAGACCTGGGTAATCCAGTCACGAAATCCATGGTAATGTGTTCCCATTTCCATTCTGGGATCGGTAAAGGTTGGAGAAGTCCAGCTGGCCTCTGATGTTCAGCTTTAACTTGTTGGCAAACCAAACATCGAGAGACATACCGGGCTATCTCCCTCTTCATGCCATTCCACCAAAAGTGTTGACGAATATCTCTGTACATCTTCGTACCACCGGGATGAATAGAATACTGTGAACTGTGAGCCTCTGCCATAACTTTCTGTCTGATATCTCCACTGGGTACACAAAGACGCTTACCATGCCTAAGTGTACCATCTTCATGAATGCTTAACTCTGGCCTTTTTCCTACCTTACACTCTGCTCTGAGCCGCTGAAGCTTGGAATCTGATGACTGTGCTGTCCGAATCCTTTCAACTATGCTGGACTGAACCTGTAGACTGGCCATCAATGCCACACTGGTTGGAAGAACCACTTCAATTCCCATCTTCTGAAGGTCTGCCAATAACTCTGGTTGTGCTGTCAGGAAATAAACTCCGGCTCTCCTGCTTAATGCATCTGCTACCACATTGGCCTTCCCTGGATGATACTGTAAATCCACCTCGTAGTCCACCAGCAGCTCGAGCCATCTTCTCTGCCGCATGTTAAGGTCCTTCTGGGTGAAAACATACTTCAGGCTCTTGTGATCAGTGAAGATTTCCACTCTATCTCCGTACAAGTAGTGTCTCCACAATTTCAAAGCAAACACTACCGCTGCCAATTCTAAGTCGTGGTTCGGGTAATTCTTCTCATGATCACGAAGTTGTCGCGACGCATAAGCTATTACCTTCCCATGCTGCATCAGAACACATCCCAATCCTCTGCCTGAAGCGTCGTAATAAACTGAGAATCCTCCGGTCCCATCTGGAAGGGTGAGGATGGGAGCCGTAATCAAACCTCGCTTCAACTTCTCAAATGATTCCTGACACTCTGCTGTCCAAACAAACGGCACATCCTTGCGGGTCAACTGGGTCATCGGCGCTGAAATCCTTGCAAAATCTGAAACAAACCGCCGGTAATAGTCGGCCAATCCAAGAAAACTACGAACCTCTGCCACTGAGCTAGGTACCGGCCATGACTCTATAGCCACAACCTTCTGAGGATCCACTTCCACTCCTCCACGGGTAATGATATGACCCAGGTATGAAATGCGATCGAGCCAGAACTCGCATTTACTAAACTTGGCATACAACTTATGCTCCCTAAGCGTCTGAAGGACAACTCTGAGATGCTGCTCGTGCTCTGCTTCACTCTTGCTGTAGACCAGGATGTCATCTAGGAACACTATCACAAACTGATCCAAGTAAGGCATGAAAATGCGATTCATGAGATCCATGAATACTGCCGGCGCATTGGTCGCTCCAAAGGGCATAACTAGAAACTCCCAATGCCCATACCTCGATCTGAACGCCGTCTTCGGGATGTCCTGCTCTCTGACTCTGATCTGGTGGTATCCTGACCGCAAGTCTATCTTCGAGAAAACTGAAGCCCCTCTGAGTTGATCAAACAAGTCATCTATCCTCGGAAGAGGGTACTTGTTCTTAATTGTCAATGAGTTCAAGGTACGATAATCTACACATAGCCTAGACGTACCATCCTTCTTCTTCACAAGAAGCATCGGGGCTCCCCAAGGCGATCTACTAGCACGGATGAATCCCTTGGTCCTCAGTTCTTCAATCATCTTGTACAAAATCTCCAATTCTGAAGGCGCCATCATGTAGACTCGCTCTGATACCGGTGCTGTCCCGGGAATCAAGTCTATTGTGAACTCGATCTCCCGCTCTGGCGGCATTCCTGGAAGTTCCTCTGGGAAGACATCTGGAAACTCTTCAACTATCCGGGGCAACTGCACTGCTGCTACTGCCATCCGCAACACTGGAGGAGATGGCTCTATTGTGCCTCTGGAAAATGAAAACTCTGGCTCTCCGGGAATACTAAAGACAACTCTGCCAACATGGTAGTCTATCCTAGCATAATGGTTCCTCAACCAATCCATGCCTAGGACTACATCATAGTCTGCCATAGGGAACTCTATGAATCTAGCGGGGAACTCTCTACCGCTAACTACGATCCGACACGAGGAAAACACTCGATCTACCCCCACAAGACCATTACCAGTAAGTATATTGAGCCTCACTGATAATGACTCGGGCTCCAATCCTATCCGTGTCGCGAATCGTGCAGACATGAATGAATGCGAAGCACCAGAATCAAATAATACTGAAGCTGGAAAGGAGTTGACGAGAATAGTACCTGCCACAACCTCACCTAGTGCAACTTCCTCTTCCGTGGCCATCATCATGGCCTGACCTTGACCTCTGGCTGCTGGTCCCCTCTGCTGGAAACCTCTCTGCCTGTTCTGGATCTGCGCTTGAGCTTGCGCATACTGCTGGGGGTGCTGCTGCTGGAATACTTGAGATTGAGGCGGCAAGGGTCTCGAAGACTGATACTGTTGCTGCTGAACTGGCGCTGGGGCCGGTCCTCTCACCGAAGAGCTAGAAGGGTTGGATGCGGATGAACCACCTCTATTCGGGCAAGCCCCAATCCGATGATCTGCTGCTCCACAAGCCAGGCACAATCCCTGCGCCCTGCGATAATCTGCCACCACGTGCCCTGGCTTCCCGCAATGAGAACATCCTATCGCGGAAGTCTGCTTCTGCTTCTGCTGCTGCGGGTACGTCGGGGTCGAATGCTGAACCGACGTCACTGAGGCCGCCCGCCTCGGAGTTCCAATGGTTATTCCCCTAGCTGCCGGGGCTGGAGCTGATGACTGGTGCATCTGACTATGGGACCGCTTCCTACCTCCGGTCCTATCCATAATTCTCTGGGAGGTATACTCATGCCTCCTAGCCGCCTTCAAAACAGCATCGAACGTCTGGTGCTCAAACTGCTCAACTGCTAACAAGATCTCCAGATGCAGTCCCTGCTGGAACCGCTGGGCTCTATCATACTCGGTTGCCACCAAGGTGGGGGCGAACCTACTCAGCCTAGAAAACTCGGTCGCATAGCCATCGACCGTCCTGCCTCCTTGCTTCAAGTTGGTAAACCTGGTCTGCAGGTCGTACCGAGCCACAGCATCAAAGTACTTCGTCTGGAATCTCTCCCGAAATATTGCCCATGAAATAGGGGCCACTATTCCTTCGGCCTGCGCTGCCCACCAGCTACGGGCAAGATCTAACAACTGCAGGCGCACCACTGCCACCTTCTCATTCTCAGGGGTCCTGGCTGCTTCTAGAATCATCTCAGTATCCTGAAGCCATGCGTCCGCGGCAACCGCATCCTCGGTGCCGTCGAAGAAAGGAGGGTTCAATCTCTTGAAACTGTTAGCCGCCTGGTTCCCTGGATGACCGCCTCTGGCCAAAGCATCTTGAACTGTCTGGTGCAGAGCATCACTCCGACGATCCTGGAAAGCTATTAAGGTTCTGATAAGGCCTACTAGAGTACCATCATCTGGCTCTGCGGGCTGGACGGGCCGAACTGGTGATTCTCCTCCAGTTGGCACAACTCTGGAAGCCACCCCGGAATGCTGGGCTTGATCTCCGGGTTGCTGCTGACCCACAGGAAGTGCTCTACCTCTATGATCGGTAGGACCGGGTACAGCGCCGCTGAAGAAGACGACACAGGAAACAATAAGAAAAGGACCAGGGCAGATCAACGATATAAGCACAGGATCAGGGCAAGAATCCAGGGATTCAGAGGATACGAACAGAAATCAAGAACGAATACTGATTGAGACATCTATCTGGCAACCCCCACACATCTTGATTTACAAGACCTGCATGGGCCACCACTTAAACCATGTCACACCCCAGAACCAGAATACTGGAGAGCGGAGGCAGACATAGCCAGCTACGTATACTGAAGTGGGAACCACCTCGATATACGGTCACGGCTGTCTAGATATATGGGAGTTTACTACAAGCCAACAGTCTCTTATGGTCATGAACAAACCTAGTGTCTCAATCACAAGCAAGTAAGTAGATATCACAAGATGTATGATCATTAAATATACAATAGTAAGGCGTCCCAAACATTACATATTCAGCTGATCATAAAGCTAGTCTTTACAAAATGTTAGGACTAGCAAGAGTTTAGTCATTACATGATCAACCCTAGGATTTGTCAATCATGTATACAGCCCGTAGGCAGACAGTAAGTAAATGCATCGAGCTAACAGGTGCTCGTCGGCTAAACGCCTCAAAAGAATAAATTTACAATAAAGTGGACGAAACAAAAAGGGAAAACCTACTCTTGGCCTGGCGTCCTTCTAGTGGCCACCATCTGGCTAGAGACGCGGTAGATCCTCTGGAGCTGCTTCGAAATCTGGCCATACAAAACCAGCTGGGTCAAACCCCAGAAGAGCAAGTGCCACAAAGGGGCCAAGAAATAAGAACAAAACCAGCAAATCAGCGCAAAATATAATATGGCATAATAAAAGACAGAAATCTAAAAGAGAAAGCATGACGGGGTGATATACGATGAGGCAACCATGGGACCATTCAGATAGCCGGGTTACAACCCTTAAACCAAACAAGGACCGGGGTTATAACCCTTCGTCTGAGCAGAACTTGGAATTCTCACCATTTATCGGCAAGATCATAACGTAAGAAATCAAGACAGAAATTAACCTTGCATTGGATCAAGACAGAACTAGATTGGTTATACCTCATACAATCAATCACGGCCAAACAGGTCCTACGGCTTACTACTTTAACTAACTAGGATTATCACAGGCCTAATTACTAACAAGATGCAGTGAGATTGTTCCACAGCCACAAGCCCTGCAGACCATCCAGGCTACCCAGGTCGAAAGTTAAGGGTTGAATTCAGGTGGGTACATCGTCCAGGAGACGCATGTACCCTTAGGTGACTTAGAGGTGCAACACGCAACAGTGCGCTGGAAATGTGCCCTACTCGACGGCAGGCTACAGATCCCAAAAAGCGCCCAGGTAACGGGATTGCCTGTAGCTGTGTCAATCTTGTCATGACTACTGTGTTATTCTAGTTTTTATCCTTAATCCATTTTAGTGGGTGCTCCTGACCGTGGTACTCAGGAGTCCCATCCTAGACATGATGCAAGACTGGACAAGTGGATTTAACAAGCAAGCAAGAAGAACCACCCACGGTGTCAAGCAAGTCAGGTTACCAGTCAAGAGTGCACCCTCTTCGGGTCACTACCAAGTTATCAGGTTACAAGTCGAGAGTGCACCCCATGGGTCACTACCAAGTAATCAGGTTACAAGTTGATCATGCTCAGTCACAAGTTACAAGATTTCTGTTTCAATTAACTGCCAAACCAAGGAGGATAACAAGAAACAAAATCCCAAAAGTCCGTGCCAAGACGTGTTGGGCCTAGTCAAGTTGTGCATGTGAGCAATCAAAATCTCAAAAAAAAAGCTCCAATCATATCAAAAGAAAACCAAGTTATAAGCAGGCACTAAGGCACTAGGGGTGTAGGTGAACTAAGGTATGCCAGGGAACAAGCACACTAGAGTGCGCCTGGTGGCAGCACACTAGAGTGTGCCTGGTTGAGGCAGCACACCAGAGTGCGCCTAGGGTGGCAGCACACTAGAGTGCGCCTGGGGTGGCAGCACACTAGAGTGCGCCTAGGGAGGCGGCACACCAGAGTGCGCCTAGGGTTTAAGGGGTCAAAGTGCGCCTAGGATGGGCCACGCGCTAAAGTGCGCCTAGTCAGGTTGAGATGCACTGGAGTGCGCCTGGGTCGAGCCAGCAAAGCGCGCCTAGGATCCAAGGGTCAAAGTGCGCCTAGGTGGGGCCAGCAAAGCGCGCCTAGTCAGGGGAGCAGGCGCAATCGGGCCAGGCGCTAAACAGCGTGGCCCGCAAGGAGGCGCGTAGCGCTAAACAGCGCGCGGCCAAAAGAGGCGCGCTGCGCTAAAGAGCGCCCGGCCAGGAAGGTAGGCGCGATCGGCCAGGAGGCGCGCAGCGCTAAACAGCGCGCGGCCAGGAAAGTAGGCGCGATCGGCCAAGGAGGCGCGCCTGGAGGTCGTCTTCCTCCTCGAGCCGAGGAGAGAACCCATGGGTTCTAAAACTTTGGAACACCATAAGTCGGCCATCCAAGCTCCAAATCCGGACTTCCAAGGCTCTAACTTGGGTAAAATTTCACCCTCTACAACATGGGAACAATAAAACCAACCAAAAATCAAGTTTAATAGATCAAATCTAAAGAAATCCGAAAATGAACAAAGTCTAGATCTAGGGAAATCCAAGCTTCAAAACCCAAAATGCCAAGCTCTAACATTGGTCCTAGAGCTCTAGTCTAACTAAAGGTCAATTAAAATGGGTCCTCATTAAATGGCAAGATGCAACTTGCCTATGGTGTGGGTGTTGGTGGTGGTAGGAGGAAGAAGAAGAAGTAAATGAAAGTTATGGAGAGAGAGAAAAAGTTGGTGGGATTTAATGGGGGTTGTTGTGGTGTTCTTGAGGGTGCAAGATAGCTAAAGGTGTTCTCATTCCTACAAACCAAACCAAGCCATATTAAACCAACCGAACCAAAACCGAAAACCCGAAAAGCCGAACCAAAATCCGAATACGAAAATACGGGAAATATCAAAATACCGCAAGTTAGGCAAAATTGAAAATATACGCAAAATCAAAATACGGGCATAATACGAAATACGGAAAATGAGGGTGACAAGAACACTGGCCTGAGATTAAATTCTCTTTAAAATAAAAGCCCAGGAGGCTGTACATGTGTACATTCATACCCCATCCCTATGGTGACAGTATTCCTTTTGTGATATGGATAGGTTGAGTTTAAACTCTTAATAAGTCCAAGCATGATATGCAGGGTTGATTCTTATCACCAACCCTTAAGGACTTACCTATATGAGAGGTCGTGAGGGCCACGACTATAGGACATGGCGATCCTAGACAACTCTCATGAATGTGTAAAAGTGCGCATGGCTAACCAAACGCGCCACCCGATAGACCCAAGTACCTCTAGCGTACTATGTGTGCTATTTTCGAGTCTGGTTCAAGAAGACTGATTCAAGGCGTAGTCCATCAAGCTCTTCTTCAGATAAAGACAATAGTCACTACGTGCGATTCAAGGCTGTAGTCCATCTCATTTATGCATAGTATACAACTGCCCAAACATTCTCTTATTCTTGTCTTCCTTTCTTTCCTTCTATTACTTCGGGATTTGACCTTTTGGGGGGGGATTGTTAGTTGTATGTGTGTTGTGTTCACACACACATGAGCTAGCAAAAACTCACTCCCTTACAATAATTTTGACCGTTATGAATCCATTAAACTTGTAACATCAACTCATGTCTAGGTACAATGTACCACATGATTTTTCATTTGAATTTTGTAACGTTCAGTATTTATTGGCTGGATTAAATTGTCTTCATTCTCCTTTATTCCCTAACCTTAGAGAAAAGCCTATATATTGAGGCCAATCTCAATACTTTGAACATACTGAAAATTACTACAAGACACTCTCTCTCGCTCTCTCGAATTTTTGTCACTCCGAAACTCTTTTGTTCTTGGTTTGTTGCTCTGGGCAGAGGTAAGTCGGGGTCAATCTCCCCGAGTTATGTGTGACGACGGGATACCGGTAGAGCGGAGATTTTACCACTAGGAGCATCCGGAAAAGTCTGCACATAGATCCGGATTAACTCTTAGGGCAATGCTTCGTGCGCGACTTCCCCGGAGGCCGATAACTTTAACTTCTTTTATTTTGTTTGCAGATTATTGGAGGAGAAGAGCAATATTTTCTAACAGTTATTTGTTTGAAAGTTTCTATCTTCTAACATGTGAGTTATAAGTTTTCATAGTTAACTAAACCGTAAAAAATATCACTAAGTTATAAATAATTTTTGATAATTATTATTATTTTCTTCTAAAAAATTTTCCATTTTTTTTCTTGCTTTTTCTTCTATATTCGTTGTTAAAAAAAAGTGACGACGAACAACTATGACTTATAGTGATGAAAATATGAGTTGGCAAAGATTTATAGTGATGAACGTGAAATAGCTTGAAAAAGGTATAAAATGGAAGAAAGAGGAAAAAAGAGTAGGCGATTGTAGATTTATAATAAAAAAGAGTAAAAAGGATGAGTTGTCCTACACTAAAAAATGGAAATAAATGTTATGATAAAGACGAGAAGAAGAGAGAGACCAATATAGGAAGAATAGGAGCAAAATAAAAACTTTTAACTCCATTGTTTAAAATATTAAGTTTATTTCTGAATGTCGGGACAAATAGTAGGAGGCATTATAATTCAAGTTCGTTCCAAATCCGGGGACTTGTAAGAAAATAGTATGATTTGGGGGGACTTTTGCTAAAAGCTTGTTAGATATAAGAGACTTGAATGCAGGAAAAAAAATTTATTACGGAAAAAAGAAAAACAGGCCTAATTATCATAAAAATATCCTCCAGAGGCGGAGAGCCGCGGAGAGAGTGTGTGCTGTGTTGATTTGACCAATTGAATAAAAGCCTCCTCCGCTTTCTTTGGACGATTGCTCGAACAGTCTCTCCCTCCCAATAAAAGAAGAGAAATCTCCCGAAAAAATAAGAATGGCGGACTATGTTCCACTGAGTGGGGATGGGAAAGAGAAAGGGAAAGGGAAAGAGAAAGAAGAAGAAGAAGAAAGAGAGGGCTTCAGTAAAGAGAAGCGATCAAGAAGAGCTTCAGCTCGTCTCGAATCTCTAGATGTCTTCCGTGGTCTCTCCGTCGCTGTAAGCTTTCTCTCTCTCTCTCTCGCTCTCCTTCGCAGATCATATGAATTTGAATTTTACAATAAATTTCTATAAACTTCGTCAAACTCGACATTACTCTGAATGCCTGAACTCCCCCCTTCCCCTCCCCTTTTAGATCTATGCTCTCTGTCACTTATTTACAACGACATCGTGGAGGTCTCAAGATGTGTCAGACGGCTAGGGTTTCTCAAGAGAGAGAAAATAAATAAATAAATGTTGTCTAATATTGATATTATTTAAGGGTCTGCTTGGATTGAGGGGAAAAAAAGCAGACTTAAGTGGGGTTAAATGAGGGGGAGTTAAGTGAGGGGGAGTAGAGTCGATGCATATAACCTTGTTTGGATTGGAGGGAGAGTTAAGTGGGGGTGTTTAATAACTCTTGCGTGGATTGGAGGTTTTGAGTGAGATGATGATTAATAAAAATATGATAGTTACCAAAATAACCTTATCACATATGTCACAAAATTGAATTTGATTGAAATTTTAATTAGAACTTGTCAAAATATCTTCACAAATTAGGAAGCTGCGGAGCAACATGTTGAAAACAAGTAAAATGGAGAAAAAACATGATATTTTATAGAATAAATAAGGAATATTTATGACTTTTTAAACAAAATTCCTCAATCCCTCTAGTTAACCCTCTGATTTGGGGAATTAAAAAAATGAACAAAAGATGATGAAATATACCCTCACTTAACCCTCCCTCCTAAACCCCTACTCTAAAACCAAGCATGGTTTTATTTTTCCCTCACTTAACTCTCTTAACCCTCAATCCAAGCAGTCCCTAAGTGATCCATTACAAATCTGACCGAGAAAACTACGATATGTTATGTTTTTCGTTATTTTGGTATTTATTTATATAAGTAAGAAAAGTACGTCACGGCGCCACGAGGCTGTCGACCCCTGCAAGGTCCATGGAGGGTCAAGATGTTTGCAACCTTACCATCCATATACACATAGAGACCTGCAGTGCCGGACCCAGAAAATATTCCCCGGAGAGCAAAAATATACTAAATTTCTTCAGGGCTAAGGAGATATTATATATAAGCTAGACAAAAATAAAAAGCATACACAAATCCAATTGGGCTAACTAGTCATTAAATACATGTTGAAGTAAATTTATAGGGAACTGGAAACCGCACAAACGGGGTCGGGGTGGGGTGTAGCGCCGCTCCCCCTCAGCCTATGGTCGGTCCGCCACTTATGGAGAGGTTGTATCCACGACTAGAACCTGTACCTCCATGGTTCAAGCAACAAGGCTCACCTTCGCACAATTAGACACCCTCAATTATGTAAATATATATACTATATACTGTATTAATAAAAAAAGTGTTGTACCGACGTATACGTTGCCAGGATGTCACAAATAGCAACGTCTTAGCGATGTCCTGGTGACACAGTGTCGGTGTCGTGTAGCGACGTTCCTCAATTTTCAAATGCTGACCTAGCAGGGGTTAGTTGGGCATCGGATTAGCGATGTTTACTTGATGTGCAATGTCACATACCATAAATCAGTATGCTCTGTATCAGTGTTCTGCCTGCGACGACTCAACGACTTTATTTTAGGTTTAACGACGACCAACGATGTTCCAATACACTGTTAACGGCATCTGACCATCACTGGACATCGCTAGGACGTTGTAAATACAGAAAAATCAAAAGAAGTTTAGAAATTTATAATGAACCGTGCTTCTGAACATAAAATATATATATCAAATGGACGGAATATAACAAACAGAAAAACATCAGACATCCATAATACAAGTACACGAACTAACATCCATAATACACACACAGATACACATTAGATGAGATTTTTAGCCCATCGGTAATAGTTGAATTAACCGACCCATGCCCATTGAGTTAATTGAACGGAATGTTTGTTTTGGGAATTGGGATTTGTTGGTAGATTGCAGTTTATAAATTCCATAACCGACTAAGTTGGTTCAGTTGCAAATTAACTAGTTATTTTAGGATATGGTTTCTACCTGGTTATAAATAGATATCCTAGGAATTATACTAAATAACTAATTTGCTTATACTTGTGAATCATTTGTTGTCTAGGACTATTATTTATATTTTGCTAGAAATAAATATCCTAGGAATTATTCTAAATAACTCCTGAGACTCATAGGGTGTTAATAGTCAACAATAAAGAAAAAAAAGAGAGATTGAAAGCCATTAAGCAAGATTGAGTTTCTTGTGTATTCTTAGTATTTTTTCGGTGTATCTTTGGGACTTTTTAGGACTCCTCTTGTGTTTTCTCTTGGGTTGGGGGGTATGAAGTTTTAGCAAGTCTTCTAAATCCATTTAACAGGGAAACTCCATGTTAAGTCAATGTTCAAACCCATATATTAATGCCTCAATATATCCCATTGTGTTTGGTGTAAGACTAAACTTTATTCTAGGCTTCCTCTTGTCAACATTATTGGATTGAAAACACTCCAACAAAACTCTACCTTGGCTTGCATCTACTCGAGCCTACACCAAAAGGGGATAGTGTGTCACAAGAGGCTACATGTAACAAAGGCGTCGAACTCCAAACAGATAAGGATCTTTCTACAACAATTCTTTGCATAGACAAATCTTCTAAACTCATAAATAGATGCATAATTTGTTATTTGAATAAAAGCATAATAATTGTTCAAGCTTGGAGTAACCTCTTTGTTTGATGTTTTTTGTTTGATGTTTGATGAGTTAAAATAACCCGACAAGTCATAGCTCACTATATGAACATCTGTATAAGTGAATCATTTTAGAAAAACAAACACACACACACACACACACACACACACTTATATATAAAGAAGGGCAAGTTTCATATAATCAATAAATCAGATACATCTCTTACAATATCAGGTCCCAATTGGCCTCCTCAAAGCTGATGCATCAAATTCAATTATTATGCAAGATCCCTACAGGGTGGTAGTGAGTCCCTCAAATATCTTTCGCTCTCTCCGCACGTGCCAAACCGACGCGACAAGTCTGAGACATGCTTCCATAAACCACATCCTACCTTGGTTTCTTCTTGCCCTAATCCAAGCAATAATGTCTTCCACGTCCCTCGTAGCGGTACATCCACCTAATCCTCTACTACTCTGCGACTGTCATAGGAACCAGGACGTCGCACATTTAAAGAATAAATGATGCATCGACTCATTCTGTTGATTGCATATGACACATCTTTAGGAATTGAGTTGAACTCCAAATCGAGCAAGTCTATCCATGGTCAAAAGTCGTCCCAGTAGCAATCTATTCATGCATAATTGCATCTTACGGACCAAACCCCTGACCCATATGAAGTCAAAATCCTCCATTCTAGCACGAGACGTGCAAAAAACTATAACATGATTTGAAATCAAACTCTCCAGATCCAATACCAGCTGTAGGCGGCTGCCAAATCCATCTGTCCTCCTGTGCATCGTGGTCCACGGGGATCGTCCGGATAGTCTCGACGAACCTGGCCATGAATGAGTATATTTCTGGCCGCCACCCCCCATGCGGCAAGATGCTATGAACTCGTATCTTCCTACCCGCCTCCCGAAGCATGTGATCCCTAACTCTCCAACAAGCTCCTGTGATTGATCCATGGATCCAGCCACATGTCCGTACTCCTCCCGTCTCGGATGACACGGTGCATGGCATTCTTAATAAAAGTACGCTGGTGCAATAGACACTTGAAAGTAACCGAGACATTGTTATTGTACCTGTAGGCCAAAAGTTACCTCCCTTCAGATATCTACTACTCATCAACTCAGCCATAAGGATCCCCCTTGCACAAACTTTCATGCTAGTTTCTTCCCTGCTGCCTCTCGTAGCACCTGCAGGGGTCTGAATCCAACCCCCTCCCTAGGTCGGCACAACTGATCCCAGGCTATGGCATGCATCCCACCTCGCTAAATAAAATTAGCACGTGTGCGCTCAATTTTCCGAATTGTAGCAGTAGGTAGACTAATGGAATGTAGCCAAAAAAGGGATAAGGCTGATATAACTGATCGTACCAGCTCAATCCGACCTCCAAATGAAAGACTCTGGGCCTGCCACCCTGCAACCCGGCGTTATGTGAATTCCACTAGGCTATGGCAATCAATACCCCTCGCACAGTTGACAGACAGAGGGACTCCCAAATATTTGACAAGTAACTTCCATTTTTCAATCTCCAGCACCGCCGTCTGTTCCTCCTTGCGAGTGCAATGAGAGCTAAAATACACTCTACTCTTGTCTATGTTCAGATGAAGCCCAGACAACCTTCTAAACTCGTCCATAATCTCCAAGATAGTAGTAGGGCCCTCTGTCATAGGACGCATGAAAACCAATAAGTCATCAGCTAAAATATATATATATAGTCAAGACTTGATAGCTCAAGTAGATAGAGTGGAGGCATAAGACCCGAGTGGACGGTGTTCGAATCCCGGTGGGAGCGAACATGAACAATTACCTCTTCCCAATGTGTGTGTGCGTGTGTGTGTGTGTATATATATATATATATATATATATATATATATATATATATATATATATATATAGTCATGACTCGCTCCCAAATAATTGGGTACAGGTACATGAGTACGTTTAGCCTACGCCGCGGTATCGTTGGTAGTACACTATCTATAGCTATAAGTCACAAACTATATCATAACATCCACATAACTATATATCATCTAGGATATATCAAAACTATGAAAGAGAAGGATTGAAAGCATACGAATGGAAGCTATATTTCAGACTATTAGAAGGAAGAATAGAATATTGGACCTCGATTCCAATCACGAAGCTCCGTAGACCAGGATGAGAGTCGCCTAAGTTGTAAAAGTTATCCAGTTAGGATAAGAGCCAGTACACAATACCAACAAACATAATATCGGTGAACTATATGTACATGTAACAATGAATAATATGACTAATATGATCACTACTAAATATCAGGAGTTAAGAATATCCATATATATTATAGTGAACTAGATGATAAGATGAGTCTGGATGACAATAAGAACTATATGTCACACTAAATGATACATGAACTATATAATAATTTTTTTCACGAACTATGTAATATATCAGACTATAGCATGAACAATGAACAAGGGGGTAACAATTTATGTGTATGCATCGTGTACTTTAGAAAATGACTTTCAACACATGGACGGTCAGGATGATCCACTGGTAATACACAAATTGCATTACATATGTGCGACTAGTAAGATAAGTATCGTAAAAGTACCTCTCATGGATCGTGATGGCGCAACGAGTAGTAGTCCATATATCTACTGACGATTTTTCGTCACATACCCACCCTAAATACTAGATCACGATACGATACAAACAATATAACGAGAAACATGAGAATCATAAGAGTAATATCGATGCGGGAAATGATCATGATACAAGTATAAGTCTATGATATCACTATAACAAGTCGAAATCTCACTCAAGTGTACAATCATGAAATAACGATTAACGATAGAACTGGTAATGCCATTATACTAGATGCAACAATTCTACTAAACATGTACTACAAGCATATATATAAGAAAGTCGTAATTAAATGCGTCATGTAAGAGTACTTGCTTATCCTCCAGACTATAAAAAAATGACCAACTCAACTAGGCTATCAGGGCTATCCTCTCTAACAATCCACAATCATCATCAAAGCACAATCATAAAACATGGTCAAGAATCACAAAGACAGTCAAAATTAGGATTACTATTAGGCATGTAAGTTATTTGTCGACTAAGTTACTAGGGTTACTTGTTGGCTAAGTTAATTAGGTTACTTACTAAACAAGTTATCTAGATTTGTGTTGTTCTTGGTTAGTCTAAACTTTAATTAACTAATTTTAATTCTGAATTATCAATTTGAATATAGGTTATCAAGTCTATATCTCGAAATTTGTATATTGGGGCCTAGGACACACGAACCGAGACAAGTTTGTTGATTACAGATTAACTATCTCGTTTTGACGACTTTACGGTCAGATTGTAGATTTCAACAACATGAGTCCACTGGAATCAACTGATATACATTTCTTACGAATTTCGATACATGCTCGTTATGATCGAACTAAAAATTCGAAGGTGGGGTGAAATGATCTATCTAATAGTATCAAAATTCTACGAAAATTTGTATACTAGAACGAAAACTTATCATGATCGAAAAGGAAGAAATATCTTGAATATCCAACAGTCGGATCTTTGACAATCTCGAAAATAGTGAATCCGGACATGAAGCAAAGTTCGGGTCCACACACGGTGCACGGTTGCAATCTAGACGATTCAACAATACAAATTAAACTAGACAAAGAAGGGAAGAGTAGTTACCTTCAAAGGGAACACGAATCGAACATTGTAGCGCAAAAATACACATATGGAGGACGAAGGTAGTATTGTATATACATTGGACACGTTGCACTGATAAGATTGATTTATGTCCGCCAAACGTCATTACAATCATGCCAAAATTTTCATAGTTGAAGTAGAACATGCCACGATCAGAATGGTGAAGTCAGATCGCGATTTGGACGTCGAGAAGTACTCGGACATGGTGGGAACATGCGCGAGTACGCGGCGGGATACGAAGAAGATAGGAGATAGGGTTTTATTGTTGTCGTTTCTTTTAATTCATATATTATATATAGTGTTGTTGTAGTCGGATTTGGGTCGGACTCTAGGTCGGATAGGGTTTACGGGTTAGTGAGTTCAGAAGCGAATGATTGAGCGGCCGAGATTAGCTTCTGCTCGGATCGATCGTTGGAATTTAATGACTTGGGTCATCCAGGTCGGCTATGGCCAAGCGGGTCTAATCCGGTTGTGATTTAATTACAATAGAGTCAACGTTCATAATATATGACTTGAGTTATGAATTTGGGTTTGGGTAGGGTTTAGCGGCACAAACCCGCTCCGATGGAATTAAATTAGAAATCTCTTTATAATTGTTAGTACTTTGAGTTTTTAAATCCAAAAATTGTTTTAAAATCATTTAATCATTTATTAATTTGTTAATTAGTTTTCAGGCCTAGAAAAATACTAAATAAATGGGAAAATTTCTCCAAAAATTCCAGAAATATATAGACTATTAGAATTTGTCAAAGTTTCAAGTCATTCTATGATCATGTGTTCAAATGGTAAATCCTAGAAGTTCTAAATAATTTATTTTTCAAACGTTTCCTCGACTTTTAATTACCTTAAAATTTCTAAGGATACCCAATAAATTCCTAAAATTAGATGGAGTCATTCTAAGCTTTTCTAAGACTAGGTAAAGTTCCATGGTCTACATTGCTTATTAATCGATTCGCAGGCTATATGGACGTTTCCACATTAAGTACGATCAATTCAAAAATTGTGTTTCATGGAAACTGAATGCTACAATTACAAACTATACCCCGGGCTAAGCTGAGACTTATTACATTATCCTCTCTTTCCGACAAGCCAAATTTTAATTCCTGCACATTTGGTGTCTTATGTATCATTTTCGATATGCCGCCATTCGAATCGATTTCTATCCGTCGGTACTACGATCCTCTTGCCTTGGTAGATCTCTCTCAATCAACCCCTACCTGGCTATCTCGATTCATCCCTCTTAAATATTTGAGCGCATAACGTGTCCAGGGAATTCAAACTTCCGACCTAGTTTCTCAGGTTTATTTCTTAAAGTCACGACCACTTGAGCCACTTGATATGGTTTCTCCAACCCGGAAAACCAGATTTGAGGTTCGAATCCCTTGGGAACGTTATACACTTAAATATAAAAGGGGGATGAACCGGAATATTCATGTAACGACTGATTGAAATCTGAATCTGGAGGAGCGGTCTACCCAAACAAAAAGACCGTGGCAGCGTTGACCGACAATACAAGTCGAATGTTCGTTGGTGATCTGCTCATGCAGTGGATCGAGGAAGGTGTATGAGACGCAATAATCAAGAATCAATGTATAGAGACCCAAACATAGTTCGGAAAGATTGATGTAATAAGGACAATAGGATGTAGACTTACCATATATATATATATATATATATATATATATATATATATATATAATATGCCATTTTTTTTATATAATGACAGCGGCTCCAGGCGACAAAACTAGGGTTTACCTAGCGATGCCCCCCCCCGCCCCCCGGACCCTCTCGCGGGAGGGAGCCGGAGGAAAGGTGGGAAGGGGGGGGCGAGCGGCCACCCGGGGCGGGCGGCGGCGGCGGAACGACCTCCCCAGGCGGAGGGGTGGTCGGGCGTCCAATCGAAGGGGGGGCCGCACCCCTCTGGCAGCGGCGGTTGCACCCCGGGGGTGGGCGACCTAGGCGGGGGGGGGGGGGGCTGCCCCCCCAGGCGGCAGCAGCGGGAAGGGGACCCCCCCAGGCGGAGGGGGGGTCGGGCACCGGGGGCGGCGGGATGAATCGGGACAATGTCATGGGGGGTCGCACCCTCCGGGCAGCGGCGGGGCGCATCATGGCGAGAGGGGGTTGGCTGGACCGAACCCGACCTCCACGTTTGGGGGTTCGGGGGCGGGTGGAGATACGGCACCGCCGTTTGAATTTGGGTCGGGATCTACTATGGGGGCGGACGGGACTGGAGAGGCAGGCTGGCAGACGGTGGTGAGACGTCGGGCAGGAGGACGACGAGGAGTTCAAAACCTAGGGAGTTCTGGGAGCCGACCCCCAAGAGGCACTGTCAATCCGAATCGACGAGGGAGAAACATGGTTCGCACCGTGTCTGGGTGGCGGCCAAAGGCGACGGCGGCGGAGAAGGGGAAGGGTGTCGTAGCCGACGCTGGTAGGCAAGGCCCGGTTGCGGTTACTCCTCCAACCAGGCCCCCCTCTGTGGAGCAGAGGCCTCGGTCATGGAAGGAGGTATGCACCCCAGTGGAGTCGAAAAGCCCGATGTCTATGGAATATGTTACCCCGATGGCGGTTGGTGGAGGACACAGGGCTTACTTCCCCGCAGAGGAAATAGCAAAGGTCGCTGATTTCTGGAAGAACACCTTAGTGCTATATGTGTTAGGGAATAAGCCGTTCTTTGGCCAAATCAGGGGTTATGCGGAGAGAGTCTGGAGGCCCAAGGGAAGCATGTAATTCTTCTCCCGGGAGAACGGATTCTACTATGTCAAGTTTGGGCTGGCGGAGGATGTGACCAGGATTGTGCAGGGAGGGCCATGGTCGTTTGATGGGCGACTCATTATTTTGAAGGAATGGACACCGGCGCTGAGGTGTGGGAAGGAAGTGTTGAATGCCATTCCCGTCTGGATCCGGTTCCCAGAATTCCCTGTTCAATATTGGAGCATTCCACTGCTCATGAGACTCGCCAGCCTCGTGGGGAAGCCGATCAAGGCTGATGAGGCTACTACGTTCCGATCCAGAATCATGTACGCTAGAGTCTTTGTGGAGATCAAGGCAGGCTCAGAGCTTCCGAGCATGCTCGAGTATCAGGTTCCATCTGGAGAGGTTCTGACGCAGGCTGTGGAGTATGATTGGGTCCCACCCATGTGTTCGCATTGCGAGTGCTTTGGGCACGTTACCAGTGCGTGCAAGTATAAGGGGAAGGAGTACGCCAAGCCACATGCGGGCCACGCAGAGACATCGCGGCCAGAGACGGTCCAGACGGAGACTCGCGAGAGGGAGGCGGCCCCCAGTAGCTTGCCTGAGGAGACGGCACCAGATAGACACATGGAGGAAGACACAGTTATGGAGATTGATAGGAGACTGGAGACAGGGGCGTCTCTGAGACAGGAGAGCGAGAGCTTGCAGGGTGCTCTGGTTCCGTTCAGGCCTCGGAGGACTATGACGACCAGGGGTATGAGTGCGGAGGATAGTAGTCAGAGGGGGGCGGAGACCTCCACGGCGCTTATGGTTTACAGCAGCAGGAAGAGACACGCCCCGGCCACACTGGAGGATGTCCCTCAGATGAGGGAGATGGATGACCAGACCGACCCCAATCCGGACTGGACGCTTACTCTTAGCAGGATCCAGGCACATCTTGCCCCTTCCTCCATGGTAGATGCAGTCCTTGAGCAGACGGATGAGACACTTCCCTCGAGTGTCGATCCAGATGAGTTACAGGGGGACCCAACATCTTTTATTTAGATGTCGGTCCTAGCATGGAACATTAGGGGGGGTGTTCCATTGGCCGATGGAGGGAGATCAGTGGGGTGCTGAGGAGAGAGGCCTGTGATATTGCTATTTTGCTGGAGACGAAGATTCGAGGGACCGCTATGCTTTCACGTCGGACTCTGGCAGCCTGGGGTCACATTTATAACTTAGATCTTTGCGGTATGGCAAGGATCTGGGTTAGGTGGAATACAGGTAGCTGGGTGGGGGTCCAGATTCATAAGTCTAAGCAGCTCATAGGAGTTACTTTTGAGAATAAAGGTGGGTTCAGATTCATCCTGGGTGCTGTATATGGGCACAACGACCGGAGGCTCCGGGCGGCTCTTTGGGAGGACATTGTGCTTATGGGTCGTATGGCGGACAACATGCATCTCCCTCTACTCATCATGGGGGACTTTAATGCTATGTTGCTTCGTCAAGAGAAGGTTGGGGGCCGGCCTGTACCGGACTCGATATTATACGACTTCCAGAGGTGTCTTCTTGTGTCAGGTATGCGGGGGCTGGAGCGCGCTGGACATATTTGGACCTGGCACAACAAGGCTACTCAGAATCGTATTGCCTGTCAGCTGGATCGGGCCTTGGGCAATAGCGAGTGGTTCAGGTGTTTTCCGAACTCGGTGGCAGAAGGTCTGGCAGCGGGTACTAGCGATCATTCTCCTATCCGGGTGGGCCTATGTGAGAGACCCACTTTGCGGGTGAGGCCGTTTCGGTATAACAACAGCTGGTACCTTTCACCAGGATATGAGGAGGTTGTTATGAGAGAGATGCCGCACTTCCGGGATGGCACGACCCAATTCCGCATGGTTCACAAGCTCAAGCAGCTCAAGCGGACTATTAGGGGGTGGGTGAAGACGAGGCCGCGGACCTCCCTGGCTGAGAAGGAAGAAGAGCTTCGGGACACTCAGGTAGCCCTCCAATCTGACATTATGAATGGGGATCTGGCAGCCAAGGAGAAGACCCTGATTGAGGAGGTTAGCACCATGAGACTGCAGGAGGAGATCAGTGCGGCTCAGAGGGCGAAATGCTCCTGGCTCAAAGATGGGGACCGCTGCACCAAATTCTTTTATGATGTGATCCGCACCCGCCAGCACCGGAATAGCATTTCCAGACTTCTGAATGCTGAGGGTCGCCTTGTTGGAGATCCGGTGGAGATTCAGGAGGAGGCCGTCAGATTCTACACTGACTTATATCAGCAGACGGACTACTCCAGCACGTTCCCGGCCCTGGTTACGAAGAGACTGGTGTCCCGGCATGGGAACAGTCTTCTTTTGGCTCCGGTGAGGATGGAGGAGGTGGAAGATATTGTGATGAAGGCTAATCCCAACAAAGCGCCTGGACCTGATGGCTTCTCTTCTGGGTTCTTTAAGCGACACTGGGGTGTGCTTAAGGCACCTGTTCTGGCTGCGGTACAGGAGTTCTTTGTGGAGGGCCGGCTCCTGAAGGAGATGAACCATACATTCTTGACTCTGGTTCCCAAGAAGGAAGGAGTGACCTCGCTGGCTGATTTTAGACCCATTGCGTGCTGTAATTTTCTTTACAAGATTATCACTCATCTTATGTGCAGGCGTATGGAGGGGATTATGCAGGGTTTAGTGTCCCAGAACCAAGCAGCGTTCATCAAGGGCCGGTCGATAGCGGAGCACAGCCTGCTAGCTCACGAGATGGTACGGGAGTTTAGCAAACCGGGGGGGATGAAGGCGTGTGTGAAGCTTGACCTTCGGAAAGCATATGACACGGTCAATCGGGACTTCCTGTGCCATTTGATGCTTGCCATGGGATTTGACGAGAGGTGGTTGCGAGGGTGAGAGAGTGCATCTGCTCTCCTACCTTCTCTGTCCTCATCCAGGGCACGCCACATGGCTACTTCAGTAGCAACAGGGGGCTGCGGCAGGGCGACCCCCTCTCCCCGTATCTCTTTACATTGGTGATGGAGTACTTCACATGTATGATGGATATAGCAGTGCATAGCAGGAGGATTTTTTCCCTCTTCCGATTGGTGAGTCCTGCTGTTTCTCATTTGATTTATGCTGATGATTTATTGGTGCTACTCCAGCCTTCCATGAGGGGTATGAGAGCGCTCTCCGACATTATGGAGGAGTTCGGGCGGCTTTCTGGGCTCCAGTTAAACCGGGAGAAGAGCAGAGTCTACTTCAGCTCCCGGTGTACACTTCAGGAGGAGAGAGCTTTCGCTTTAGGTGTGGACAGAGGCGAGCTCCCAGTGAAATACCTGGGGGTCCCGCTGACTGTCAATTATGCCCGAGAGCAGGATTGTCACAGCCTGGTGGACTTTGCTCAGAGGAGAGTGGAGGGCTGGCAAGCGGCGGGGCTTTCATTTGGGGGACGGATTGAGTTGGTGCGATCGGTCATTGCTGGCATCACTATGTTCTGGCTCCAGTCTATCCAGATCCCCACTGCTACTATTCGGAAGGTGGAGGCTATTTGCGCTAACTTCATATGGAGGGGAGGGATACATGCGATATCCTGGGATCAGCTCTGTCGGCCTCGGGAGGAAGGAGGTGTTGGGTTGAGGCCTCTTCATGCGGTTAGGAAGGCAGCTTGTGTGAAGATGGCCTGAAAATTCATCAAGGGGGGTCGCTCTGGGCGGACTGGATGGCTAGCAGATACCTACGGAGGACCAACTTCTGGGCCTGCAGGATAGACAACAATTTCTCGGTCACGTTTAAGGCTATCCTGAGATGTAGACCGGTGCTCCAGGCCGCTATCTGCAGGCGCATGAAGGATGGGACGACTACCGACCTTTGGCTAGATCCTTGGTTGGGTTCCAGATCCCTGCTCGAGATATTAGGAGGGCAGCTGGACAGGAAAGCGGGTAGAGGGCTCACATGCAGCCGGATCATTAGAGACGGAGGTTGGAGGCCAGAGGGTTATCCATTTACTGCTCAGCTTGCGGCAGAGATTCACACTATTTCCATTGACGCTAGCCAGACGGAGGATTCATGGAGCTGGGCCGGCCCAGGTACGGGGGGCGGGTCAGGTCTATTCTGCTTTCGTAGCTGCTATGATTTGGTTCGGATCCACCACGACCAGGCTGAGGAGGTGGACTTCATTTGGGGCAAGGGCGTTGCACGGAAAATGCAACTTTGTGCTTATCGCCTTCTCCATGGTAGATTGATGACGAGAGACAGACTCATCCGGTTTGGGATGCAGATTCTGGATGCCAAATGTGTGCTATGTAATGATGAAGATGAATCTATGGGGCATCTATTCTTTGGTTGTCCGGTGTCATGGCACATTTGGACTGAGCAGTGTGCGCAGCTGCGAGGAGGAGTGGGGATGGACCGGGACATCCGGAGCATCCTCAGTTGGATCCGAGGTCACAGAGGACGGGATCCGGGGTGGGCTAGAAGAGCCAGAGTTCGTCTTGCTGCGTCTGTTTGGCACATCTGGAAGGAGAGGAACAGACGTATCTTTGAGGGCTTGACTACCCCCTATTGGAATTCTACATAATATAGAATTCGATGTATCTGTAATGGCCCCATAATAGTATTTTGGGGCATGGTAAGTTGTGATGTTGTACTTTAATACCTTTTCCGCTATATGCGAGGAATAAATTCACCCTTATTCCAAAATATATATATATATATATATAGAGAGAGAGAGAGAGAGAGAGAGAGAGAGAGAGAGGGGGGGGGGGGGGGATCAAATTTATCCCCTATTCTGTCCACCCTAATATTATCCGTATCTTATTCGTTAGATTAGGTTTAATTAACGATCTAGATTAACCTCATAATAAACACAATCAAAGAAGTGAGAAAAAAAACATAATCCAATCGGACCCTAGTCAATGCGTGGAAGACTCTCGCGGGAGGGGGCTGGAAATAGGTCTATCTTCTCAGCACAAACATGATTGATCTATATGATATGTAAGATGGAGTATGAAATCCTTGTCGGCTGATTCTAGCTTAGGCCGTCTGGAGCTTTCACCGGAGCCATGTTGGTTCACACCATCTAGTTCTTTCGAATGATACTGTATATATATTTACATGGCACAATGTTTGTGTTATTTGATATGATGATTTACTGTTATGCTCATCTATTGTTGTTTCTTTGAATCATAAACATATTCTGTGAATGAGATTTTGACCTGTAACATTTAGCTATCCCTAATGTGCAAAGGAACATACATAACGCAACATCTAATTCTAATGTAGTTGCATCTAATTCTAATCGGTCGGGGTTCGATTAAAGTTTCTATAGAAGGAGGAAGAGCAGAGGAGATTCTCGCAGGAGGGGTCCGATTGGGTTATGTTATTTCTCTCTCTCTCTCTCTTCTTTGATTGTTTTCTTAGGAGATTAATCTAGATTGTTAATTAAATTTGATCCAACGAATATATCCACTTTTGTCAAGTTTGTGCAAAAGTTGTATTATTTATATACTATGCTGTCACAGGTGATGCTCGCCTAGGCGTCCGCCTGGGGTCATCCAGGTGAAAAAATGATTTGCCTAGGTTCGTCCAATTATGGTTACTATCTTTATTTGATGTTGAACATTGGTTATTTCATATTTTTTGCTTCTTATATTACTTTTATGCATTGCTTAATGTTTATTGCTTATTAGTTATACTACATATTTGTTGTATATATAATTATAATTTTTTTTTTTTGATTCAAGGGCAGCGAATCATGGGCGGGCGTCTAGGCGAGGTGGGTGGTCTGTCGCCTCGCCTAGCGCCCAGTACAACATTGATTATATAAAAACTCTTATCTTGGAAAGCTGCCTGATTTACGATTGATGATCTACTTAACCGTTTATCTTCTTTCAGCTTATGATTTATGTCGATTATGCCGGTTCTATTTTTCCATCCATTACGCATTCTCCATGGAACGGCATACGGTTGGCGGATTTTGTGACACCATTTTTCCTGTTTATCGTTGGAGTTTCTGTTTCGCTTGTATACAAGGTACATAAGTTATTGCTCCCAAAACTGAGTTTATATACTATTTATTCTTAATGGTAGCTCAATGATAGCATATCAGTCCAGGAGTTGGTTAACCTGTAGTTTCTCATATAGTGTGGCATGAAGCATAGCATTTTCATCTGGAGTATGTGACCTAAGCATACATGGAAGCAATGCCAATTTCATGCATCTTATTTTCCTATCTTATATCAAGTGGTATCATTATGCGCTGGGTCCAAGGCCGAATACTGATTAATAGGTCTATCAATTAATGGCAATCGTATGATTACTAGTAAACTTGCTTACTCGGCCACCCGATTAAATGGATTAACATTTCAATTATTTGGCCTACTAATGACTCTTATTCTGAAATTTCGAAGACCGCTATTTTCTATTATTTGTTGTGATCAATATAGGTATATTGCCTTATTTCTTAATACCGAAAAGAAAACTGAAGTATATTGGCCACCTGGCAACCTTGCCAAGTGTTAAGCAGTAAGTTTAGTTTTTTTTTTTTTTTTTCTTCTAGCACGTGCGAGCTCAGTTAAATCGTGTCACCCCGCACACGATTTTTAGCGGTCGTCATGTCGCTTCGGACTCTTCGTGCGGATCATGTCCGCACTGGCTTTTTCATCATCGCCCGGCACGTACGCCTCGCGCACTCCGCGCGCTCCAGAGCCTCACGAGACGGCCGACGTCTTTTGACGCCAGCAACTCAACGCCTCGCTTAGCCCACGACGCCGAAGGTGCCTCCGACGTCTTCACGACGCCTACGACAGCCGGTTCCGCCCAGCCACCCGTTCTATGCGCACGACGCCCTTACGACGTCTTCCCGACGCCCATTGGGCGCCGCACGACGGGCCGCGTGGTCAGCCGTCGTTAATACCTGTGGTAGAATGGTGCCTGTCCTCGATCGCCTGCGCGGCGCCCTAGCCGATGAGTTTTCATGCACGGGACGCCCCATTCTGTCCCACGCCAGCTCAGATCGTGGCCATTTTTCGTCAGTGCTCCGACGTTGTGGATGCCCCGCATCGCACAGGCCAGGCTCATCATCGCCCTGTTAAGCAGTAAGTGGTTGTGACTGTAAGTAATAGTGGCTCTTTAACCTGTTTTGGCCTATCCTTCCATTCTACAACCCCCACCCATAACCTCACCATCGAGGGCTTGTTTGCAACCTGGCTATCAAATCATTCTATGTATACCATGATTGGTTGTTTGAAGCTTTTTCTTCCATTCAGCTCCCTTAAGGTTTATGTCCTCTGTAACACCAACAAAAAGGCTTTTAAATAATAAATATCAATGTTCTGCATAGCCAGAAGTATTCCTGGATAAGCTACTAATGCATTATGCTGTGACTTTTCACGTGGTCTCTTGTTTGTTCTGCTAGAATGAATGTTAAATAGTTGGATTCAACTTGAAGGATACCAGAATTATCCTTTGTGGTTAACTCTCCAATGTTAGGTTTAAGCATCCACTTTTTGAACTCTCAGTCAAATATTGCCCTGGATCTAAGAGGGGTTATAATAAATGATAATACAGGCAAGTTGCTGTTGCTGTTGTTATTTGCGTATGTATTGAGGATCATCTCACCTGTCAGTATATTTTGTTTTAACTATTCAATCAATTTGGTATCACCTTAAAGATGAACGGGCCCAACTAATACTAACTTTTCTTGTAGCTACATTGTGAGAACATCTTGAACATTGAATGAAAGTAACTGTATCGTCTCCAACTAAAAAACATACATAGAGCTTTCCCACTCCATCCCCTTGTAAAACATTCTCCCTTCCAAATGGTAAGAAATAAAGTAGGTGACTTAAGACTAGTTTCTATCCACAATACATATGTGCATTGACAGTTATCCGTGTTCATGTTATTGAATACTTGAGGGGAAGCACTGTACATCTCAGGGGTTCTGATCCCTTGTTTTTAGAAGTGACATTTTTCACAGGACAGTTTGCGGGAGGGATTATGGGTGTTGACTGTTAAATGATTCTGTGATTTTTTTCCTTCTCGTATTACTTCCATATCCCTTGTAATGTATGTATCTGGCAGCTAATGGAAAAGAATCAAAGAAACCTTGTTTACTATCAGTGCGTTGCTAGAATTTTTTTCACAAGGTTCTGTGATGGAGGACCAAGATTAGATTAGTTAATTTTGTTTATTAGGATTGAAAAAATAATGAGAATTTTGTCCCTTTGGTTGGTTAGGATTTTAGATAAATTGGTGATTGTGTTATCTTCTGATAGCTTCAAAGTGCTATAAGTATGGGTGTAATCATGAGTTGAGGGAGAGATGAAAGATTGAAAAAATTGAGTTATGCACGTTGGTGTGAGGCCACAAACATACACTTCAAATTGAATCTATCATCTCCAATATACTACTACTCTTCACCATTTCCTCCTTTCTTTGTGTATGCTGAGATGTGCGACCATTATTCTTCTGCTTGTTTGCTTGTTTCTTCTGTACTCATGAAGAACTAATGAAGTTCAACCATATTTCGCCAAAAGATGATGATGCGGGTCCACCCATTATCACCTACACACGTCGCAGGAGACGTGGAGCCATTTAGGCCCACTTTTTAGGCATTTCAGTTATTTTAGTCATGGAGGGGTATTGCTTTTCTTTTCTATTTATAGTCAGGGCTAGCCGTCATTACTTTTATGCTTGGATTGAGAAAACTCTCTCAAGTGTCATCAAGAAGGATTTTATTACTTTGTTCCGTTCAATCAAAGTTGGGAGTTTTGTTCTTTTCCTATATTAAAGATCATTCTGTTTCTATTCCTCTTGTTCTTTGTTTTTATTTGCTTTCTTTTGTGAATCGATTGAGTCGATTCACAACAATTGGTATCAGAGCCCTCTACGAGCCATGGCAGACGGGACGCGAGCCTCAATCGACGAGAAGATCCGAGGTCTTCGGGAGGACTTCACCGCCGAGATCGATAGCTTGAAGAAATCCATGGAAGCCTCCGTTAAAGATCAAGCATCCACGAACCAGGAACTCCGAACGGAATTCCGCACGGAGATGCGGGACATGCGGAAGGAGACGACGGCTATAATGACGCTCTTACAAAACATCTCGAAGAAGATCAACGGCGACGAAGCGGAGGCGGTAACAACCCAAACCCTAGGTGATCAACTAGGGTTTGCTCCTGCGGAGGGGGAGGCGACCGAGGAGGAGGAAGGACCGGCCAGCGGCTGCTGCCCCGCAACCGCCGTCGCCGCCGCACCTCCGGGCTGGGCCCTGGCGGCCGGCGATCACCGCCGGACAGCAGCCGAGGGCCGCGGGAGCGCCACAGCAGGCCGCGCGAGCCCAGGCGGGGCCGCGGCTGCTGTGGGCGGCCGCTGGCCGGCCGCTGGCCGGCCCCCGACCGCCACCCAGGGCCGGCCGGCGCCAGGGGAGCCGCCGGCAAGCGGCTGTGGCCGGACGCCGCCGACCATTTCGGTCCCGGCGGACCGGCGCCACACCCGGGAGAGGCCCTAGGGCTTGGGGCCCCCTATGGGGGTCGGACGATGACCTCGAACTACGGTGATAGGTTCACGGGTCCGGGAAGGGGCTTAGCTGGAGTTCCGGCTCGGACGGGAGGGACGGAGCCGCCAGGAGGGGCGAGGAACACCGGAGGCAGCAATTTCTTTGGAGAAACGGCGGATCCCGCCAACTTCCAGAGAGGGGATCTACCCCCACGACGACCACCATGGGCGAGAGCAGTCGGTGACTACAGGGGTCCGGTGGAGGAGTGGGGTGAGCAGGCCTGGGCTGACGAGCGGTATGAGGATGGTGACAGAGCCCCGTACGAGACCCAGCGGAGAGACACACACCGTTGGGAAGGAGGACGAGGCAGGGATGATATGCAGCACGGTGACCTTAGCGCGGATCGCCGGCTGAAGAAACTGAAGCTACCCACGTTCGAGGGTGCGGAACCGGACGAGTGGATTTTTCGGACAGAGCGCTACTTCGAGGTCATGGAGTTGACTGAAGCGGAGGTACTCAGATGCATCGGAATCTACTTCGAGGGCCAGGCCCTGACGTGGTACCGATGGAGGTCGACGAGGACCCCATTCCGCAGCTGGGAGGAGTTGACTGCATACCTTTTGGACCGATTCCAGGAGACGGTCGGGGGAGACTTCTACGAGCAGTGGTCTTCTCTGCGACGGGAGGGAACGGTTCGGGACTTCGTAGCGAGGTTCGAACTGTTATCCGGACGTGTCAGAGGGGTGTCGGATGAGCTGCAGATCGGGATGTTTATGAAGGGCTTGAAGTCCTCCATGCGAGCGGAGCTCCGGTTGCAGAGTCCGCAGTGCTTAGAGGATCTGCTCCGCCTGGCTCATAAGGCAGAGGAGAAATTGACAGAGGAGAGACGTCTTAAGGACGCTTGGGGAGCATCGGGGCAGCACAGTCAGACGGGCCTAGTACTTCCACGACCAGCAGCGGAGGCTCAGGCACCAGTACCACCTAGAACCGCAGGCGGGACAGGGGGCTCCATAGTACCAGGGAGGCGCCTGTCGGATGCTGACATGAAGGCGAGAAGAGCAGCTGGCTTGTGCTTCAGATGCGACGAGAGGTTCACTCCCGGTCATCGATGTGCGAGCAAGTTGCTGCAGATCGTGATCTTGCCCGACGAGGAGGAGGATCCGACGGAGGAAGAGGCCGCTATAGCAACAGACGCAGTTCCCAGATTTCCACCTTGAGGACAAGGTAGCTCTTTTAGGGGGCGGTAGTGATGCGGGTCCACCCATTATCACCTACACACGTCGCAGGAGACGTGGAGCCATTTAGGCCCACTTTTTAGGCCTTTCAGTTATTTTAGTCATGGAGGGGTATTGTGGTCTTTCACCATAATAATCCTCCTAGGGTTTGCTTTTCTTTTCTATTTATAGTCAGGGCTAGCCGTCATTACTTTTATGCTTGGATTGAGAAAACTCTCTCAAGTGTCATCAAGAAGGATTTTATTACTTTGTTCCGTTCAATCAAAGTTGGGAGTTTTGTTCTTTTCCTATATTAAAGATCATTCTGTTTCTATTCCTCTTGTTCTTTGTTTTTATTTGCTTTCTTTTGTGAATCGATTCACAACAGATGACCACTAGCATTTCAGACTCTATCCATTGTTCTTGATCAGCAGTTCTTGGGTAAATTCCAAAGCTCATCTTTAAGTTCATTGACAGATTTTTGCATCTGCTTAGAAATTTTTGTGACATATTATATTGTTCACAATTAATCTCCCATTCCAACATTTAGCCTAATTGATTGTGACCCATAACCCAAATAGGTCCAACCGAACCCAACCGGTCAGTTTTAATAAATTCTGAATCAATGTTTATATTGGCATGAAGAGATACTACTTTCTGGACTTTTACTATCTCAGCAGTGAAAGAAACTTATCCTTTTTAGCTGCATCCCTCCTCAGTTATCAACAGATGCTTTCCTTGTATATTTTCAGAATGTATCAAATAGGTATCAATCAAGTCAGAAGGCAATGCTGAGAGCAGTAAAACTCTTCATGCTTGGTGTTCTTCTTCAAGGTAATAATCATGGAAGAAAATTCATTCATTTTATTCTTGATTTACTCATTACTTAAACTCAGTTATAGAAATTGACAGGCAGATATCTTGTGAACTCTTATTCACAATGCTTTTCGTTAGTTATTTCAAGAACTGCTATTAGGAAAAAGAAACAGAAATGAAAGAGCTACATATAAACTGTTGAGTGTGCAACTCCATTCAACATGCTTAAGTTCATCTCCAAACCATTAGAAAGACGATGCTTACTTATTTATGCTTTAGATACAAGATGACATAGGCAGATAGGAGAATTATCAAATGAAAATTACTAATCATTCTCTTCTGTGTATGGTTTTTCATACACTGCTCCTTTTACATACTTAGAACAGCATCCTAGCAACTTAATAATGTAGCATTTACTCAATTAAATAAATTTCTTCCCTATCAAAGTAGAAGCTTCCATGTGACTTTCCTATTCCTCAAGGCAGGTTGAAGCCCTTAAGATGCAGCAGACTATCCCAATGGATGACCTACATTGTTCATCATGATCTCCATGCCTAAATATCGTAGAAGGAAAAGGTCATCTGAGGCTCTTCACCCTTGTATCAAGTGATTGCAGTATGAGCTTTTCAATAGTTGAGCAAACCCACTTGATTCATGTGTAAAACGTATTATAACCTCGCTGTCACTTGTCCTTTGATACTTTAAGACATGCAGATAACAATGAATTATGTGGATCTCCATTAGAATGGTCATCCATGTACTTATGCCTTAATTAGTAGCTATCTCAGGTTGCTGCTTGACTCCTTGAGTCACAGGTCATTACCCTTCCTCTGGGTGTCTATAGCACACAAGCACATACAAGAGTGCCTAGATGCATGCAATCTTTTACAATTATCCACCTTTCATGAATGCCTAGACAAGAGTGGCTTTGACATATATATATTTTGAAGCGAGATAATTATATTAATAGAAACGAAAAGCCGGATCCTTAACTCTGTGTTATTTTGCACACAAGCGAGATAATCTTTTACAATTATCCACCAAAATCCTTGTGAAACCCCCCTCTCTTCCCTGACCTTCACTAATCTTAGCTAGTCCCCCACTAGTTATATTGGAGTTATTTTGCACATGCACCATCTTTGCATCCTCTTTGTCTTTGGCATTTAGATCATCTAGCACCCTTGAGTGGGGCTCCGGGTCCTTAACTCTGTGTTCCTTGTTGCATCGTCCTCCAATGTTTTGCTGACTCAGACGAACTACCGCATGCTACTCTAATAAATCCTTGCCTCTCACCCCTAGTCTTGCATCCGTTCCTTCTTGGTAACGACAAACCATAACCCAATCTCGACTCGCTTGGACATTCTAATCTCGATTTGCTTGGACATTCTATTTCTTCAGCTACACGAGCTGGCTTCTCCACAAAATTAGTCGCTGGTTGCTTCTCAATGCCCCTTGTGGGTATACATTGGCTCCCCTAATACGGTCTGTGTCCATAGCATCTTGCTGTATCGAGAATGTTGTTCGGACATTGAGCATTTTGATGATCGAAGCAACAACATTTGGTACATTGGGCAAGCACCCACTCATACTCATTATCTTGCATGAACGTCTCGTCTCACGCCAACCAAACATGAGCTTTGTTCGGTAAGTCATCGACCACATCCACTTCGACAAAAACACGGGCAAACGCAAGCCTTTGTTGCTGCGCCATAGAGAGATCTGTCCTCAGTGGGTTATCAATTATGCTCACCATCTTCATTATGGCCGAGGCATTCCAAAGCAGCAGTGGAAGCTATGGAAACCGAATCCATATCGGAACTTTAGAAAGACGATCTCTTTTAAAGCTTGTCAAAGGGTCCCACCGTCACAGAATGACCAACCACCAATGAAATGTCCAGAGACCTCCTTCCAATACTCGATTTAAATTCTCCTCAAGTTCGAACTTGAAGATGGAAAACCCATTCTCCGGTAGTATATGTCCATGGCTCCTCCCCTCGGCTGCCATATTCATCTTGCAAGATAGCTCATCACCCTGTAGTGTGGTCGCGTGCCTACAAGATACATGGCAACAAAATTCTTCCAAAATTCCGACATCTCTGCCACATCATCATCAAAATATCAGTCTTCTCTCCATTCACCATGGTTGGCTCGACGTACTGCAAAGTTGTGTGGTCCTGCACTTGGTCCTACACGCAGATGGACGTCGAAGAGATGGGGGATTGTCCTGAGACCACCAAAAGAGAGTGTTGTCTCAGAGGCTTTCTCTAACCACTGGAGATAGCCTTGACCGACTCACTTTTTTGGGAGGGGACTCTCTCGGAGGCTATACTCGTACCACCTGCCATGACCCGCTAGAGCGGACTACTGGCTTGACCCTTTGCACCTGACGGCGCCCAGGTTCCCCATCAGACCGAGGGAGGAGGCCCTGGCCTATTGGAGAGAATTATGACCCTGTTCGACAGGGGATGCGATGGGCAGCCCGTCCTGTACTTGTAGTTCTACACGCTTTCCTCGCCGCCTGCATGTTACCGCCATCCCGGTCGCCAGGATGCTTGTGATCTCCCTCGGGATAAGGAGGCGATACCCCGAACACCGCCTTCAGAGATCCAGAAGGCCCTGGATCTTTCCTAGGTAAGGGAAGAGACCCCCCATCGTCGTCGCCATCGAAAATATAGGTTCAGAAGGAGACCTAGATCCCGTCGCACCCTCTTCAGGAGAAATGCTCGATTCCATTATATATATATATATATATATATATATATATATATATATATATATATATATATATATATATATATATATATATATATAACAGAGTTGCTTGCCAGTTGGATAGAGCTCTGGGCAACGGGGAGTGGTTCCGTCGCTTCCCCAATTCTTTGGCTGAGGGTCTGGCCACTGGGACGAGCGATCATTCCCCCATCAGGGTTGGCTTCACAGACCGTCCTACTGTGAGGTCGCGCCCCTTCCGGTACAACAACAGCTGGTATCTTTCAGAGGGATACTTGGAGGCTGTTACGGAGGGGCTTACTAGCCACCAGACGGGTTCGGCTCAGTATCGTATGGTGCATCTGCTCAAGTCCACAAAGAAGGCTGTCCGGAGCTGGGTGAAGGGATTGCCCAAGACCTCACTAGAAGATAAGGAGGCGGAGCTACGGACTATCCAGCATTCCATGCAATCTGATATGATGAACGGGGACCTAGCGGCTAGAGAGAAGGAGCTGATCGGAGAAGTCAATATTCTGCGTCTGCAGAAGGAGATTTTTGTGGCCCAGCGCGCTAAATGTTTCTGGCTTAAGGATGATGACTGTTGCTCCAAGTTCTTCTATGATGTCATTCGGACTAGACATCATCGGAACAACATTTCTCAGCTGCTCGATGCGGAGGATAATCTGGTAGGAGAGCCGTCAAAGATCCAAGGAGAGACTGTCAGGTACTACTCTGAGTTATATTTTCAGACTGACTATCTGTCTGCGTTCCCGGATGTAGTTACGAAAAGGCTGGTGACACCCTATGGGAATAGCCTTCTACTTGTCCCTGTTACTATGAAGGAGGTGGAGGCTATAATCATGAAGGCGGGTCCCAACAAAGCTCCAGGACCGGATGGTTTTAGCAGTGGGTTCTAGAAACGCCACTGGAATATTCTGAAGTTTCCGATTCTCGAGTCGGTTCAGGAGTTCTTCACCGAGGAGAAGCTGCTGAAGGAGCTGAACCACACTTTCTTGACACTTGTGCCAAAGAAGGAGGGTGCGACATCGCTGGCGAATTTCAGGCCTATTGCGTGCTGTAATTACCTCTACAAAATAATTACGCACCTCATGTGCCGGCGTATGAAGGGGATCATGCAGGACTTAGTCTCTCCGAACCAGGCGGCTTTCATTAAGGGGAGATCGATTGCTGAGCATAGCCTACTTGCACATGAGATGGTGAGGGGCTTTAACAAACTAGGAGGGGAGAAGGCATGTGTGAAGCTGGATCTGAGGAAGACCTATGACATGGTCAATAGGGATTTCCTGTGCCACCTGTTGACTGCTATGGGCTTCGATGATCGCTGGGTAGCGAGGATTCGGAAATGCATCGTGACTCCCACCTTCTCTGTCCTCATCCAGGGTACCCCGTATGGGTTCTTCCACAGCAACCGTGGACTCCGGCAAGGTGACCCTCTGTCGCCTTACATGTTCATGCTTGTCATGGAGTATTTCATTTGCTTGATGGACATGACGGTACATAGTGGGAGGCTGGTCCCGCTGTTCAGGAGAGTCGAACTATCGGTCATCCACCTCATATATGTCGACGACCTCCTGGTATTCATACAGCCTTCTATGGAGGGTATGCACACGATCTCGGAGATTATGGGTGAGCTGGAAACCCTTACAAGGCTTCAAATGGACAGGAAGAAGAGCCGGTTTTACTTCAGTTCCCTTTGCCCCCAGAAGGAGGAATGAGCCGATGCTTTGGGTGTGGAGAGGAGTGATCTCCCAGTGAAATATCTAGGGGTTCCTTTGACAGTCAACTATGCTCGGGACCAGGATTGCTATAGTCTGGTAGAGTACACCCAGCGGAGGGTCGAAGGTTGGCAAGCTGCTGGTCTATCTTTTGGGGGTCGCATCGAGTTGGTTAGATCGGTTATCTCAGCTCTGGCGCAGTTCTGGCTGCAGTCTATTCTAATCCTTGTTGCTACTATTAAGAAAGTAGAGAGAATTTGTGCAGACTTTATATGGGGGGGTATGCCTGCGATCTCTTGGGAGCAGCTTTGTCGGCCGAGGAAGGAGGGAGGAGTGGGACTTCGACCCTTGCTGGAGATCAGGGAGGCCTCGGCGCTGAAGCTGTCATGGAGATTCATCAAAAGGGGGTCCCTCTGGGCCGACTGGATGTACATCAGATATGTGAAACAAGACAACTTTTGGACTTGTGACATTGATAACAACAATTCTGTCACTTTCAAACATATCTTGCGGCACATGGAGGTGCTTAAATCTGCCATCCGGCGGATCATGAAGGATGGAACTGGAACGGACCTCTGGCGGGATTCGTGGATAGATCGACAATCTCTGTTACAGATCCTAGAAGTCAGGACGCACCAGGAGGTTGGAAGGGGGCTGACTTGCCAACGTATTATTCGGAATGGTGGTTGGTGTCCTGAGTCCTACCGCCATACTGAGGATCTTGGAGAGGTTATCAGCACGGTCGCGATGGACCCGGCACTGCCAGCTGATTGCTGGATCTGGGATCCGCCGGGAGATGCTGTGGGTTCTGGAGAGTTCAGGTTCCAAAGCTGCTATAATCTCATACGGCGTACATTCCCTACTAGTGTTGACTATGAGTTCATATGGTGTAAGGGTCTAGCCAGGAAGATGCAACTTTGTGTGTACCGATTGCTACTGGACCGCCTGCTAACGAGGGATCGTCTTATTTCGTTTGGGATTTAGGTACTCAACCCAAAATGTGTGATATGTGACGTGGAGAATGAATCTATGAGGCACTTATTTTTTGAGTATGAGGTGACCTGGCACATCTGGTCGGAACAAGCAGTGCGCTGGGTGGATGTAACTCTGGAAAGTGGATCGGTGATATTATCATTGTACTTCGGGACAGAAGAGGGAGAGGGTAGGGCTGGTTCAAGTCCGCTAGAGTTCGGCTGGCTGTTGATGTCTGGCATGTATGGAGGGAACGAAACCAACACATCTTCGAAGGGCTTACACCCCTCCTGTAGGCATCCTCCATAACATTGAGTTTGATGTAAAATCTATGGAGAATTGATGAGTGGGACACCCACTCTGAGTGTATGATTGTATGATTGTATGATTATATGTGAGTGGGACACCCACTCTTGTATCAGCAGACTGACTATCCCACCTTACTCCGTGAGCTTGTCATGAAGAGGCTGGTGACGCCTTATGGGAATAGCTTGTTGTTGGCCCCTGTGAGATTGGAGGAGGTGGAGGCTATTGTGATGAATGCGGATCCCATTAAGGCCCCGGGATCGGACGGCTTCTCTAGTGGGTTCTTTAGGCGACACTGGGGTGTGCTTAAATACCCAGTTCTGAAGGCGGTGCAGGAGTTTTACTCGGAAGGGAAGTTGTTGAAGGAGTTGAACCATACTTTCCTGACCCTGGTCCTGAAAAAAGAGGGCGCGACATCACTCGTCGACTTTCGGCCTATTACGTATTGTAATTATCTGTATAAGATAATTACCCACCTTATGTGCCGGCGCATGGAGGGGATTATGCAGGGTCTGGTATCTCGGAATCAAGCGGCTTTCATCAAGGGTCGCTCGATTGCTGAGCACAGTCTGCTTGCTCATGAGATGGTCAGAGATTTCAACAAGGCGGAGGGGATGAAGGCCTGTGTGAAGCTGGATCTGAGGAAAGCGTACGACACTGTCAACAGAGACTTTCTTTGCCACCTTATGCTAGCCATGGGGTTTGACGAGGTGTGGGTAGCGAGGGTGAGGGAATGCATCTGCTCCCCCACTTTTTCGGTTCTCATCCAGGGTACTCCTTATGGTTTCTTCAGGAGCAACAGGGGACTTCGGTAGGGGGATCCCCTCTCCCCGTATCTGTTCACTCTGGTGATGGAGTACTTCACTTGCCTGATGGACCTGGCGGTGCATAGTAGGAAGATTGTCCCTCTCTTCAGGCTGGTAAATCCGGTGGTGTCACACTTGATTTATGCTGACGACCTCTTGGTGCTTCTTCAGCCTTCTATGCGGGGGATGCGTGCGCTTTCAGATATTATGGAGGAGTTTGGACGGTTGTCTGGGCTTCAGCTGAATAGGGAGAAGAGCAGGGTTTACTTTAGCTCGACTTGCTCACTCAGGTGAGCTACCGGTTAAGTATCTGGGGGTACCTTTGACGGTGAGTTATGCTAGGGATCAAGATTGCCACAGCCTGGTGGAGTTTGTCCAAAGGAGAGTGGAAGGCTGGCAGGCAGCTGGACTATCTTTTGGGGGTCGCATTGAGCTAGTGAGGTCGGTCATTTCGGACATTGCTATGTTCTGGTTGCAGTCGATAAAGATTTCGGTGGCCACCATCTGAAAAGTGGAGAGCATATGCGCCAATTTCATCTGGCGATGAGGTATGCATGCGATAGCCTGGGAGCAACTCTGCCGACCTAGGGAGGAAGGAGTGGGGTTGAGACCACTTCTTGCGGTTAGGGAGGCCTCTGGGGTGAAGATGGCTTGACAGTTCATCAAAGGCGGCTCTCTTTGGACAGATTGGATGGCTAGCAGATACTTGAGGCGAACTAATTTCTGGTACTGTAGGATTGATAACAATTTTTCTGTTCCTTTTAAGGCTATTCTTAGATGCAGATCGGTTCTTCAGTCCACTATATGCAGGATCATGAAAGATGGGGCTAACACCGATCTTTGGCTCGACCCGGTAATGGTTCCCTCCTGGAGACCTTGGGTGCACAGATGGACAGAGAGGAGAGTAGAGGGCTGAAGTGCAATCTACTTATCAGGGATGTAATCTGGAGGCCTGAGGACTATCGGTACACTGCTCAGTTTGGAGAGGAGATTCGTCAGATCACCATTGATGCTAGCCAGCATGCAGATTCCTGGAGTTGGGCTGCTCCTGGGGCGGATGGTGGGGCAGGTCCTTGCCACTTCAGGAGTTGTTACAATCTGGTCAGGACCCCTCACGACAGGATTGCGGAGTTCGATTTTATCTGGGAAAAGGGGATTGTCCGGAAAATACAGCTATGTGCATACAAGCTGCTGCTTGGCCGGCTGATGACGAGGGACAGGCTCATCAGGTTTTGGGTGCAGATCCCAGACCCGAAGTGCGTACTATGTTCAGCGGAGGCTGAATCTGTTGGCCACCTATTCTTTGAGTGTCCGGTGACTTGGCATATCTGGTCAGAGCAATGCACGAGGTCGCTGGGAGGTGTTGGCAGGGCTAGAGATATACGGGGGATCCTCACTTGGATTAGGGATAGCCGAGGTATGGAGCTTGGTTGGGCTAGGATGGCCAGAGTTCGACTTGCAGCATCAGTTTGGCACGTCTGGAGGGAGCGTAACAGACGTATATTTGAGGGGCTGATTACCCCTCCCGTTGGAATTCTAAATAATTTAAAATTCGATGTATCTGTAATGGCCCCTTAACCGGGGTGGGAGAGAGATGAGATTGTGTACTGTAATACTTTTACCGAGCTTTGCATGGAATAAAATTTACCTTATTCCAAAAATAAAATTATATATATATCTGGGGGTGCCACTATCTGTCAATTACGCGAAGGACCGAGAATGTCAGAGTCTGGTGGACTTTGCGCAGAGGAGGGTAGAGGGCTGGCAGGCGGCTGGCCTATCTTTTGGAGGGCGTATTGAGCTGGTTCGATCGGTTATATCTGCTATTGTTCTATTTTGGCTCCAATCTATTATGGTCCCTTTGGCTACTATCAGAAAGATTGAGGGCATATGTGCCAAGTTCATTTGGCATGGGGGGATTCATGCCATCTCTTGGGAGCAGCTCTGTCGTCCTAGGAAGGAGGGAGGTGTGGGTCTGCGTTCTCTGGTTTCTGTCAGGGAGGTGGCGGGGATCAAGCTGGCGTGGAGGTTCCTTCAGGACGGCTCTCTTTGGTCGGCTTGGATGTCTAGTCGGTACCTCCGGGATAGGAACTTCTGGGTATGTGACATTGACAACAACTTCTCTGTGTCCTTCAAGCATATCCTGAGGAACCGACCTGTACTTCGGAAGGCGATTCGGCAGCAGATGAGGGAGGGAGGGGAGACGGACCTATGGCTTGATCCGTGGATTGCTGGTCAGTCTCTCCTGGAGATTCTGGGTCCCCAGACGGATGGTATGGAGTACAGAGGTCTGACTTGTAGGCGCATCATCAGGGGTGGGGTCTGGAGACCAGAGGAGTATCGTTTCACTGCTCAGTTAAGAGGGGAGATCAGGCAGGTACAAATCACTCCTGATGTACTGTCTGACGTCTGGGTTTGGGCCCCTCCCGGCTACACGGAGGGTGCTGGGGAGTTCAGATTTAGCAGCTGCTACGATCTTGTTCGTTCCCACTTCGACAAGATCGAGGAGTATGACTTTATATGGGGGAAGGGCCTTGCCAGAAAGATGCAATTGTCTGCATATAAACTGGTGCTGGGCCGGTTGCTTACTAGGGACAGACTGCTTCGGTTCGGGGTCCCTGTCCCTGACCCTACGTGTGTTTTGTGTGAGGCAGAGAATGAATCCATTGGGCACCTGTTCTTTCAGTGCCAAGTGGCGTGGAGCATCTGGGCAGAGCAGAGCCGGAGATACTTGGGAGGGGTTGGAAGGGAGCGTGACTTCAGAGAAATCCTTCAGTGGATTGGAGATGGCAGGGGCCGGGGGCAGAGCTGCGCCAGACGTGCTAGATTGAGGCTTGCTGCATCAGTTTGGCATGTCTGGAGGGAGAGGAACCGGCGCATTTATGAGGGACTGTCCACCCCACTGGTGGGCATCCTTCATAACATTGAGTCGGATGTACTAGTAATGTCCCCCTGAGTTGGGATTGTATCTCTATGTTGTAACCTTATTGCGATGATTGGAATAAAATTTACCCTTTTTCCAAAATATATATATATATATATATATATATATATATATATATATATATATATATTTGGAATAAGGGTAAATTTTATTCCACGCAAATCACAGTAAAGGTATTACAGTACACTATTCTCACAACTCCATCTCCAGTTAAGGGGCCATTACAGATACATCGAATTCTAAATTATGTAGAATTCCGACTGGCAGAGTAGCCAGTCCCTCAAAGATACGCCTATTGCGCTTCCTCCAGACATGCCAAACTGATGCAGCAAGTCTAACTCTCGCCATCTTGACCCAACCAGGGTCCATGCCTCGGCGGTCTCTGATCCAGCTGAGGATCCTCCGGATATCTCTGGCACTGCCAACTCCTCCCAACGATCGCATGCACTGCTCTTCCCATAAGTGCCAAGTCCATGGGCACTCAAAGAATAGGTGGCCCATAGACTCCGCGTCACCAGTACAGAGAACACACTTCGGATCTGGAATCTGCATCCCAAACCTAATAAGTCTGTCCCGAGTCATCAACCTGCCCAGAAGGAGTCTGTATGAACAAAGCTGCATTTTGCGAGCAATCCCCTTCGCCCAAATAAAGTCATACTCCGCAATCCTGTCGTGTGGGGTCCGAACCAGATTATAGCAACTTTTAAAACTGAATATCCCAGAGCCACCAACCGAACCAGGATCAACCCAACACCAGGAGTCCTCAGTATATATATATATATACTGAGGACTCCTGGTGTTGGGTTGATCCTGGTTCGGTTGGTGGGTCTGGGATATTCAGTTTTAAAAGTTGCTATAATCTGGTTCGGACCCCACATATATATATATATATATATATATATATATATAAGTGAAACCATCCAGCCGTTGGATAAAAGAAACCCTCATTGGTCAACACCACGAGTCGTTGCTTAAAATTCCTATTGGGTAATGCCCCAGGGGACCAGAAGAATACCCCGAGACGGAAATCTCTATGGATGTCCTCCTGGATTCAGATGCCCCCATTGGTCGTTGGTTCTAGTGTGGTTAAGTTGACCTGGAAGATATTTATTTATAATGTTTTTGATATTTGGTTTCACTATGTTTCTTTTCCCATTAAATTTGCACACTTAATTCTTATGCGAGAAATACTCACGGCTTTCTTCATTGCAGGTGGTTACTTTCATGGATTGAATTCCCTGACATTTGGTGTTGATATAGAAAAGATACGCTGGCTCGGTATTCTACAGGTTATTAAAAAGCTTGTTTTTTCTTGAATGTCTTTTTCCAGCTAGTGTATACAAAATTTGCTTGGTGTCCAACTACTAGGTTATCATCTGGTGCACAAATAAGGATTACTTATTAATTTTATTTAGTAATCACACTTGAAAACAACACAATTTCTTCAGTCACATGAATCAAAGTTTATGCTCACAAGGTGTTATTCTCTTGCTAGACATACATACAACTCATTCATGAATTATCTAATACATATGCAGTTTGTTTCCTTTGATTTTCCTTGATATAGTAGAAGTTTAGGTTGCTTATGATTTAGGGTTGGACCCAAGCTTTGCAGTATCAGAATTCTTATTAGCATCGGCATGAACAATTTTGGCGGTTTCATATCGGAGGTTCGTAGTCCTTGGTTTCGAAAAGCCAAATAGTAATAAAGATTATAAAAAAAAAAAAAAACTACTTGGTACATTTAGGCATAATTCTATTATTTGTTGTTTCCCTTTAGTTTTGAATGGAATAATATTTAACATTGTTGGATCCTTCAACCGCAATAGATATGTTTTTTACTTGCTTTTAGATAAAATAAACTGCAATAGATAGTTTTGAATGAAATAGTTTTAACATAAATGAATATTGTGAATTTATAAATATTGACTTTGATAAATGTTAATGATGACAATGCGTCGATAATGAATATTTTTTACACAATATAACATACTGGTCTTGGTCTTAGACACCACCAAATCATTGTGATGACTGATTTTCCTGTTTTCTTTTAAGATTTCTTTCTTTAATTGATCATGAAAGAATCCTAATGTCTGTATCAGCCAGTATCGATCATGATGGTATTGATGGAGGTCAGTATCGGTCTAGGATAGGCGAAAATTATCGGATACGGCTGACGTACCAGTATACAAAATTGTGAACCAACTTGAGGATAATAGAGGGCTAATAGAGTAAGAGAGGGTTTTCCATTGCTTCACTTGAAGAAGGATTGCAATGACAAATAAATATGCAGTTTAAAATCTGGAATCTATAACAAATAGATAAATTAGTGAAAATAAAAAATAAACATAAAATAAAATAGATAGCTTAGTGAAAATAAAAATAAAATAGGTAGCTTAGTGAAGACTGTGATGTGCTGCTAGCATATAGTTCCAGCAGTTACAGTAGTAGACTAGGCCGATTGGTCCAACTGTCTTCTGCTTGCTTTCCGAAAATTTTATCCAGTAGTCCTATATGGTGTGCTACTTGCTGCCGATTCCTTTTATATTCCTTCCATTCACTACGTATGACTAGTCTCCTCTTATTATTTGCCAATAACTTCGCTCCGAGTAAGATGACATTACATTAATAGTTATTCATTAGTATCTATTGTTACCATTTTTGTCGCAGGGGCACAAATATGGCACAACATGAAATGGGCATCGAGACACATACAGGTGCTGTTGTCGTGCTCTATGTTTTTTGTAGTGTCCGTATCATGTTTGATGTGTCTGAGATGGACATGATGCGGACATCACACCAATATAAGTTACCATTCATTCCAAGATCTTATACTATATAAATTTAGAATTCATTGCGTTTCTACAGTGCTTCACTTTTTCCTACACGTTAAGTCATCATATCCAACATGGAATACAGAATCCTTCTCTACATTTAACCATTCAATTAATGTTGTCAAGTCTAACCATTTTAAACTAGAAGGGTTCGATCAATTTGACATTCCTTCCGGAAACCTATTGATATTACTATGGAATAGTCTTCCGAGGACTTTTAAGCTCAATCTTGTTTCTCAAGGTAGCATTAAAATCCAATAAACCAATTATCCTCGTAAGTGATGTTATGCATCTGTGCTCAAAATTAATCACAATTACATGTCCACATTACTCCCTTCCTATTTGAAATAAAATTGCACGTCTAAATGTAATTCTCACTGACAACTTGGACACCAGTCTTCACACCTTCAAATCTTATAGTTGATCTTTCATGATATAGGAAAACCATATCATGATCTAATCGATTACTTTATATTTATACTTATAGTTACGGGATGACTACAGATCTACGACCTAATTCTAATCATTACCCTTTTTACTAGCACTCTTTGTCCATTATTCAGCTATCTACCATACAATAACAATAACCTTAGCCTTGAGATGGAGCAAACATAGGACAAGCAAGCAACCTGTCACAACCTGATCCAGTCGCAATCTGCACTAATACCCGTTTGATTATAAGGGTTACCCGGACCGGCAAGCCAAGTCATCAATATCCAGTAGTAAAACTAGTACATCTAGAACAACTCAGAATAATTAAAAACTTGTCCATCTAGTGGTAAAAATTGTACATTTAGAACATCCTGAAAGAATCATTAGGGAAATACCGCATGGTGAAGCTCATTCGCTCCTCTATTTAGACAGCTCTTTGACTTTACATTGACTACGGTTCTGTCAACTTACTTTCTTGAAGTGGATAAGTTCATGGTGGTCATTCTAAAAAAACTTGCGAATCTTATCATGTTGTTTCTACTCCATCATATTCAAATGCAGGACCCATACTTGGGATCGTGCCTTTGAAGCTTACTACTAGTTTCAAGTTAGACAACGGTTTGTATAATATATTCATAGGAAACTATATATCATAATTGATAACCCAAATGTTCAGAAGTCCGCCAAAAATGGTATTAAAGGGACTCAACTGCTACAATTGGAACCATGTCTGTCAAGTCGCAACCTGAAGAATAAACTAGGGTCGGAGGAAAACTCAGAGCGGAATAAAATATCCTATTGACTGAATTATAGTGTAGGAATCATGAAGTACGAGGAATATACAGTACTTTATGGACTCTTAAGAATAGAAGTAGCAAAACCTGCCGAATACATGTGTACTAATAACTGCCAAAGGAACACAAGTTGTATATAATGAGCATATGAAATGGTGTCCATGAAAAGATCATTATATCAGCAGGCATAATAACTCTGGATTCCAGAATAGAACAAATATCAAGAAGATCACATGTTATGAGCAAAGGGTTTTGGAGAATTCTAGTTGGTTTAAAACTGACTCCTTGTACTCTAATCCTGTTTAGGTTTTTTATTCCATATACCCCTCAAAATTAAACTATTATATATAATATGTGATCTTCAACGCTATGGAAAAACCCCTAAACAGGATTAGGGTGTAAGGAGTCAGCTTTAAACCAACTTGAATTCTCCAAAACCCTTGCTCGTAATATGTGATCTTCTTGATATTCGCTCTATGTGATCTTCTTGATATTCACTCTCCTCCGTGGAATCGAGAGTTATTATTCTGATATAATATTCACTGTCCTCTTGTATTTAATTTTTCCCTCCTGCATATTCAAGCTAGGGATGCGGAGGTACGATTTGGTCATTGGAGGAGTGGGGGGAGTAAATATGATAAACAATGAACTTGTCAAACCAAAAATTCTTGAATAGGAAGAATCATCCCTCAGTATGAATATTTCAGGACAATCCTACACGTGACATCAATAAAATCACTCTCTATCAGACTATCGTAATAACATTTGTTATGATACCATAATATGACACTGCTTCTTCATGGAGGATAATTTGGCAACTGTCTGTCTTTTGGCTAAATCTTTCATAAAAAGAATCCTGAATTATAGAACTTAATTGAACTTCCATTCGTATCATGCCACTAGTATAACAAGCTGATAATGTGTCTTCCACTTATTACTTGACTTTATGATAGAGTTTTAGTTATGTAGAGCCAGCAAATGATATGCTCTCCCTATATTTGTTCCAAATGTGACCAGTCTCTTTCCTTTCACTCCATATAACCTACTTCATATATGGAACTCGGTTCCAATTGTCAACACACAATTCATAATGACTCCACTAAGTCTCAACTATATTACAAGAATAAGCCCCTTATAACGAATGTGAAAAATACTTTAGATCCAGAAAATGGGAAGGTGTTGAATAATATTAAATCGTATAGCCCTCATCTCTCACCAGCACTCTTAGAGTTTTGGTGCACTGACAGGGGATTTAACATGGTATCAGAACAACAGAGGTTCAATGTCTCTGGTAAGCATTTTCAGTGGATTTTGCAAAAATATATACAGCTGTGTGAATCCAGCTCCCAATCCATAAAATGAATCTTCGACCTGTGTGTTGAATAATACCAATATATAACTCTCATCCTCATCAACACTCTAGACTGAAGGGTTATATATTTATATCATTTGACAAAGGATTTTTTACCACCTTCTGTCTGCCATGGGCATGAATTTTTCTGCCCAACTTAATAATTAATATCTCAGCTTGCCACAGTGGCATGAATGTACAAACTGCAAATGTTAAAGAAGGTGGAACTTTTTTTTTTAGATTTCTTGTTCTCACTCTTTTTTAAGCTTATTGGTGTATGTTCTACTATTCCTACTAACTGGAAGAAATTTGAGTTTCTTTTATGTTCTAATGTTCTATCAATTTTTGCTATATTCATTTGTCGAGCTTCTTCTATATCTAAAACTTATACAGCCCGGAATGATAACCTTATCTGTTGCATTTTATGTTCTGTAGAGGATAGCTATCGGATACATTATAGCTGCTTTATGTGAAATATGGTGCTCAAGCTTATACAGACAGAATGTGGGAGGTGGATTTTACAGGAACTATTATCTACAGTGGTAGGAGTATGCATTTAATTGTATTAAATTTATAGATTTGTTTGCTTGCACATGATTGTGCATTAGTTTCTCTATGCTATCTCATTATGCGAGTGAGTGAGAGTGCATGCATGGACAGGGCTTAGAAACATTGTCATGGCATGTAGAGTCGTAGACAAGACTTGTGGACAAGATAAATCCTAAAGACAAATTAGATATGGCAAGGGCCACCAGGATATGCACCAACGTTTTCGAATATAATGACTATATATCACTTTTAATTACTCTATGCAAATTACACTGTTTACGCATTAACAGATTTTCCAAGATATATGTGTTGTTAGTCAGAAAATATTTATTAGCTCCTTGTCTTCGTCCTTCCATAGCATAACTTAGTGTTGTTAAAGTCCTGCCACTACACTAAAACTCCGAAGTTGTGGTGAGGGTCAAGGTTTAAATATTTATATTATTTCAATACACCCCCTAGATCGAATGGCAATTTTGGGCTGAAAGCTGGATTTGTGCAACTTTATGATTTGCTTAAACATGTGTTGCTCTTGTACCATGTTAAACACCACTGCCAGTACACCAAAACTCAAGAGTTGTGGTGAGGGTTATTATTTCTATATATTTTCAGTAAGGCATATGAATAATATAAGTATTAACCCATAACTCTCACCAATGCTTTAGAGTTCTGTTGCAAGTGGGAGGGACTTTAACATGGTATCAACACAATCCAAGTTCAAATCTCCTCTGGCTTCAATTTAAGCGGATTTAAAAAAATTATACCACTGCGTGAATCCCTCTCAGCCCATGAAATTGGCTTTCAATGTAAATATTAACCCTTAACCCACACGAACACTAAGAGTTCTGATGCAAGTGGCAGGGACTTCAACATCAAATATATACACACAGTATACTCAAGTAGCACATTGATCAGCAATGAGCAGCTCATGCGATCCACAGAAGGATGGAAGAACACCATAATGAATTATGGGTAGAAGACACTTATAGCCAAATAAAAATAATAGTCCTAGAAAACCAATGAATTAGCCCAAGGATCTCTATTTATCATTCACTCGCCTAAACTCAGGCTACATTAGGTATCATCTTGTGATCATTCACTTTTTAAAAAGACAACCCTACTTTTTATCTTCAGATCCATTGTTTGCTCGCCCTACATTTTTTTCCGGAGCTGCATCTAAATGATCTTAAATCGTTTGAATATTGAGTACTATATACTGGCAGTCGAGTAATCTATCTTATTCTTTGTGTTTCGTTTTCTCTTAGGATTGTCATGTTTTCACTATCTGGGATACATTTGGGGCTTTTGTATGGCTTGTATGTTCCAGATTGGCAGTATAAAGTGCCACAAACAACATCTTCAAGCTATTCTCTAGGTCATGATTATTTTCTTAAATCGGTGAGATATAACTTTTGGCTTATAATTTATTTTTATTCATATGCTGTTGTGGTTCTACTTCTTGCTTAATTTTTTTAGTTTATTTACTCCAATTTGATTTTCTTAGATAGTTCACTTCTTGCAGTTGTAACCTCACAATTTTCCTTTTCACTTTTTACATATTACAGTCTCATTTGCATTGATCTAAGTCTGAATTGGGCATTTACCATGTGGATACGATACGTTCCATGTGTATGCGTATCGGTTTTGAGTTTGACATGTCCCAATCTGGTACCAATGTTACGGATACTAACCGATACCGAAGTTGAGAGTCTCTTTCCGGGTCAATTAGGCACAGAAAAATTGAACAAAAGAGATAGAACAATGGAAAAAGAGTGCTAACACAAAGATTTAGTTATGCCGAATATTGACAATGTTAGAGTGTGTCGATAATATTTCTTACCTATAAACTATAATCATAACAATTTACTCCGATTCGAAAAACAGCCGATACCGATACTTATAGGAAGGTCCTGATGCAGGACGACGACCTAGGGGAATTATTAGTATGAAATTGGGCACAAAAGCTTTGAACAATATGTGATCAATCAACGACTATAGTTTATCACAAAAATTATTGTAGAAATGCTAAACATAACAATTGATTATACATAAAAATACCAGAGTTTGGAAAAATGTAAGTTGTGTTAGATCTCAGTTACACGACTTTTGTACTCGAGATCCGATCCAGGTCAACGTTGGAGGCGTAGAAGGAAATAAGATATAGATCCACTTTATGATTTTTGGCATCACATCATATAAACCCAAAAATAGATTTTTCATTCTTCAATTCTCCAATTAATAATTTATAAACTTATATACTATTTATAGATTCTCAAGAAATAAAAAGAAGATAAAGTCAATCTCTAAAGACTTATCCCTAAGATAACTTAAAATCATAACTAATAAAACATATAAAAATAATTTCTATCTAAGATAACCAAAATAACTAAAAGATGAGAGAAAATTTAAATTGGTTTCATATCATTCTTCTTGGCTTCGAAAATTCATCTCATGGTGAATCATGTAAGCGTAAAATTCGAAAATTATGCTCCTGGTGATGTCCTCTAAATCGGCCATGACATAGGCCTCTGATTCGGTAGTCTAGTCAACACAAAGACTTCTTAAAAGACGACGAAACCCTACAACAGTACTGACGGTGGTGGAGGTGGAAGAAACAAAATGTTCAATAGGGAAATAACATCTAGCACCTCAATAAATGGTGCTCGTCTCGGTGCGTCAAAAAGAAAGCAAAACGATCGTTCCTACAATCTATTATTATTTCTTACAGACTATTACAATTATTCGTAACAAACAAATAATAGGAATTGTTCACGGGCCTAACTATTGGGATATGCTCAAAGTATTAGAAGACCTAATAAGTTCTTTAAATTCATTGGATTGATCAAATAATCTATCTAATTCTTCTAATAATGATATATAAAGGTCAAAATTGACTTTTGTTCTAAACCTAGACCTAGTTTCAACTAAGGACCTAATTCGTGTCTCAAATATGATAGGTTCATTAGATTCAACTAATTGACACTCTTAAGAATATTGTCAGCTTTTGGTTGGACTCTATTTGTGTAGATAAGTCAGCTATTTGTCTCTTCATTTGAGATTCCAATCTATTTCAAAGTTCATCTTGCTTCTTTTTGTATATATCATCAATCTTTTTAAACAAGTCGGCATAATCCATATTTAATTACTTTAAATCTTAATTGTTCCCTTAAGTCTTTACCTATGGATAAATTTTTTGCTAACCTAGAGCTTCGATACCAATTTTAAGCGGGATGAGGACCCACGGGAAGAAATGTTTAGTATGAAATTGGCGATTTAGGAAAAGAATTGGTCACAAAAGCTTTAAGCAATATGAGAACAATCAACTACTATCAATTTATCACAATGTAAAGCATAACAATATATTATAAATAAAAATACCCGAGTTTGAAACATGCAGGTTGTGTTGGATCTCGATTACGTGGCTTTTGTACTCGAGGCCCCATTCATGTCTATGTCGTAGGCGGAGAAGGAAATAAGATAGAGACCCACTTTAGGGTTTTGACATCGCACTATATAAACTCAAAATTAGATTTCTTATTCTTCAATTTCATTCACAATGACCTTTTGGATGCCAGGTTTAGTTAATCTGTTATTGTAGGAGTATTTTGCAATCCAACTCTTCTAATGTCTCCTTTTACCCGGAAGTATAAAGAATAAGCTCAAGAAAGTTCCCTTGTATTGATTTGTTAGATTCATCATGATCACCAAAAGGAAATCCTTGACGGATAATATATCGTCATGCATCTATTGATCCTTTCAAGTTTTGTTGAATTGTTTACAAAGGATATTACGGTATGCTGCTTTTGGTTCATTAAGATGTCAGAATTAGCAGTTTTTTACGACCTTGTTACAAAATTTGGAAAACTGTTCGGGCCTCTAGCATGAAGCTAAGCCTTCTCTAGCCTTTTCGAATTGCAAAATCACCTAAGAACAAAATAATCATTATCCCCTTGCACAACTATATCTGTATCAGAAAGATATAAACATAAATAGTCTGAAACGTCTTTTCCAATGCTATACTCTAACCAATAAGGATGTTTATCAAAACAAGCACATTGGAATCTTTTAAACTTTGTTTTTGGAAAATTATGTTTGTGAGGTCAACAAGGAGGATACTTTTGTTGAAAAAAGCTTTGTCAAACTTGATACCGAACATTAGGACAATATTGCATAATTTTCTTTCATAGTTTAGGATCAAAGGGAAGATCTTTTATATCTACCTCTAAGCAACTTATTTTTGAAAAAGGTTGCTATTTAATATCATCACTGTTACAAATTGTGGATGGAGGTATCTAAGATTGTTTCTTTTTAAGTACTTTCCCATACATGATTATTAATAAAATTGTTCCAATCATAATATGCTTGTAGTAATAATATAAAAAATATTCTTGTATATTTTCCAAGTATAATGCAAGGCCTATATAAATATTATATTTTATTAGTATAAAGAAAAACTTTTGGTACAAGCTGCATAACATAATGAATATATTGATCAAGGGAAAGAGCTCAGGTATGTGTTTACATTAATAGAATAATTGATTCAACTAGAACAGTGCAAGTACCTAGAAATATGCACATCACACAACCAAAGAAGTGTTCAATGATTAGATGATACGATTAAAAGGAACCTATGTTACTGACATGTGCGTTTGTTGGGCGCATATGAGATATATGTATTGTTGGTAGGGCGCTTTTGTTTAGCATTCTTTTATTTCTTTCCCAAGTAGAAAAGGGCAACGAGATCTTCCTTTTTTGAGAATGATTATGTCTTCTGACACTAGTTTAACCAGATATCCTTAAGAAGGTCCTTAAGATGGGAAGATCTTTGTAAGTTTCCTTTTAATAACTATATTACCCTTTTTAAGTTCACCAGTGGAACCACATTATCAACAATTTTGTAAGGTTTCTAGTTTTGACTGAGACAAGCCAGAGTTGGCAAAAATCTAGAAATCATGAAACTTTGGTGGTGGTGGTGGTAGTTGTGGGTGTGGAAAGGGGTAGGGGTGGGGGTGGGGGTGGGAGGTGGCGTGCAGGGTTCCTCAGTGGAATCTAATTATTGACCTACATGGGTGCCTGACAAGTAAGGCAGATGAATCTACCATCAGCTAATTATGCTTCCTATTTCAATTCGTCCAAGGTTTTCTATAAATAGGATGAGTTAGCGGTTTGATGCAAAGGAAAAAAGAGAGAAGCAAAAGACGATTTAGTTAGACAGGAGTCTAACCTGCTTCTCCTTGCTATGAGACAAAGTTGCTACAATTTATAAAATAGTCAGCATACACAATAATGGAACACTTGCTAAGATTCCTATTAGTAAACTCTGTAGGACACACCTTTTAGTAGGATTAAAATAACTTGAACCTTTTTGAAGATGTTTATTCTTTTCATAAGCAAAAATTGTTACTTTTTGTTCTTCATTCATCAACCTAATTCCAATGTTCTCCACTTCTCCGGAACCCATGTCCAATGCTTTTTGGAATAAAAGTATGACCTGATTAAGATGACATTGAGAGATTTGTCCAAAAGGATGTGGGATCCAGACCTTTGAGATGGGCTAGGTTTCTGTGAGTATGCTACATTACTATTTCTCTATGTTGCACGGACACGGGAAAATGGTGTGTGTATCCGTATCGTGTCTCTATCTGTATCCGTATTCATGCAACATAGCTATTCATTACAGTTTATTCTGTTTTTTCACACTATATCTTTGATAAATAAATAGTGAGTGGAGTGAAGACAATTAAGGCGGACTGCTTGACTATAATCAATTGCTAAACCAGACTGTATTAACTGTTCAGATTGTCGTGACTGTAGGTAAAGTGTGGGGTAAGAGGTGATCTTGGCCCCGCATGTAATTCTGCTGGAATGATTGATCGGTATGTTTTGGGCATTGAACACCTATATACAAAGCCAGCTTACAGAAATCTGCAGGTATTTCTAGTTGTGTTTTATAATTCCTTTTTTTTTTTTGGCTAGAGTTGTACATTTCCATGTTGCTCCTGGTCTTATTCATGAACAGGAATGTAGCATCTCCAGGGATCCAAAAGATGCTGACTACTTACCTTCATGGTGCCATGCCCCTTTTGACCCTGAAGGAATTTTAGGGTAAATCATTTAACTTAATTGCAAAAGAACTTTGAACTTCTAATATACTCGAGCAAATTGTTGCAAAATTTTTGCAACTATTATATATGTGTAGATGAAGGAAAATGTCAAAAAAAAGGTCAAGATTGGATTTTGAGCCTACATAAGATTGGATTTTAAGCCTACATAGGATTCGATTTCTATATATGGACACGACATGCTATATAAAGGGGTCTAGAGGTTCTCCTTGAGACATCTCATTGTGCTCAATAAAAGTTGTTGAATAAGTTCAACACAAGAGAGCTAAAGTTGTTGAATAAGTTCATCACAAAAGTTTGATAGATTTTCTTCTTCTTCTTTATCTTTGTGATAGAGAGTTTTTGAGAACAAGGGAGTGTTGAGAGAGTCATTGTAATTCCTTTGCTTCTTTATAGTGGAACTGAATCACCCTCGTCCGTGGAAGTAGGCATCTTAGCCGAACCACGTAAATCATTGTCTTTATGGTTGTGAATTTTCTCTAAGGTATTCTCTGATTTCTTGGGTTTATTTCCGCTGTGTTCCAACAATAGATGTCTTCAATGATAGTATCAATTACACAAGATGAACTTGCAATAAATAATTGATGAAATATATTTCTTTTCATTTGCATGCTAAAACAATTGTCTTATTTGCGGTGCTAGAACCGAGTGAAAGAGTGTAAAAATTCAGTAGATCATATACAAGCTTACGTGTTTCTATACATACTCATGGCAGGACTATGCATTAGTTGGAAGATATTATGCAGAAAGTAGAAAGGAACATATAACATGTAGTAAGTTACTATATTTGTGGGAAAACTTTAAGAAGCACTTCTTATGGCATAAGTTGGAGATGAAGCATCAAGAGATGACCCCTATATGGAGTTGATATGACAACGTGAAAATTCTTTGCTGTATTATGGAATAGCATGATACTTTCTTAGGCTTAAATAGGTCAACATAAGTGTAATGTTTTGAACTCGTCCAAAGCCGTACCTTCTGCGATAATTATCAGTAAGATAAAACTAATCATTCCTTGTTGAGAAATCAATCCAGTTTTGAAATTTTCTATAATTGCATGCATCTCATTGAACTGTTGAGCATTTTGAAATTTCAGCTTCATATTTGAAGCCTTTGTAGGCTGCCAGTGCAGTTGGGCTGCATTCCTTCCTAAGCTTCATTGAACTTGTTAATTTACTTGTCAAGATTCTTTGTAGCTCCTTGATGGCTGCTGTGACTTGCATAATTGGGCTTCAATTTGGTCATGTTCTCGTTCAAGTTGAGGTATGAAATTTCAAGTAATATCATATTTTCTCTGTTTTGGTACAGGAAATTAAATTGGTCCATTTTTATGTAAAAAATTATCTAATGCTGTAAGTGTTTTATGTACCAATAAGTATATGGCTCCATTTATTTTATAACTTGCAATTGTCATATGCAAAAGAGTCTATTATCTAGTTGTTTCCTATTCTATAACTGTGTCCTATTATGTACCTCCCCTCGTTCTCTATATATGTACCCTTCCTACCTCGATTACATTATCCCATTTAGTTGACTCCTCTCAACATTGTATCTGAGCAGGTTCAGCTTTGTTATTTTCAAAGTATTTCCCCCCTTCTCCAAAACCCTACGCCTAATTCTACTTCTCTTACTGCCTTCTCATCTCTTCCCTCCAGTCACCTGTCCCTCTATCCCTTACCTGACCACTGCCCTCCGCCCACCTGCAAACCCCTTCCTTACCTGATCGCCCACCCGCCAACAACTTCCTCACCCGACCACCACCTTTCATGTTAGGATTATGTCTTGTAGTAGGAACGTTAGGATATTTAAACTAAAGTTAAAGATTATAATTCATTTAAATATCTGGATTTTGTTTGTCTAAAGTTATCCAGATTAGATTGGTGGGGTGTTAATCGCAGGGAAGGGGGGAGGGTTGGGAGGTATAGGATTGGTGTTGGACAAATAGAATAGTGATGGGTTATAACCTTCTTTTTATCTTTTTTCATTAAGAATTTCATCGTATTAAAGTGATTAAAATGTTTAAGATATTGATGCGAACATAAAGAAAAGGTTCGTGGTATAAAAGTAATCAAGTGATTATAGGGAAAACTGCAATTATACATTAATGCAAATAAGTAAAAAAAAAAATCACATGTTCTACCCCTAAAACTTGGGTTTTTTGCTCCTTTTTCACCTTGATGAGTCGATGGCTAAACCTACCTGAAAGTTTAATTATATTAGAATGACTTGTTATGCCTTTGACTTCATATAAGTTGCTTGATGGATTCCCTTCTTGTGTAAATATGCTATTGTTTGTTTTTGTTCAGCCGGATTGGTATTTTCTGTTCCATGATCTTGGATGCCAACCTATTCCGTTTTAAGACTCTACAACGTCCTTTACATATAATTGATCTTGACCTGATCTTGCTTGTCTATTGTGTTTCAGGATCATAAAGATCGTCTTATACATTGGTTACTACTTTCAATTTCAAGCTTTTCACTTGGGCTTATGTTAACCTTTATGGGTAAGTTTGATCTCGCAATAGTTAGTGCAACCTCACAAGCTGTTTATTAGTTAAATTGTACTACTGTGGTAAAATCTTCTCAACTGTGTGCATCAACTGACTCAAATTTAATTCTTTATAGGGTTTCCCATCAACAAACAACTATACTCAACTAGTTACATGTTGCTAACAACAGGTGCAGCAGGATTTACTTTCTGTGTGCTGTATTTGCTGGTAAGTTTCATGCCTATTTTACTAAGTCAAAGAGTCAGGTTGTCAACTAAGTGAAACCGCTGAACCGGGTGAAGTAGATGCTAATGCTTTGTTATATTCCGGATAGCATGAACTATATTTATCAATGTTTTCAGTAACTTCTAGGTTCGTTGGAAGGGCTTCTCCCAATTGTGCAGGAGAAATTACTTCCATTCATAGCATCACATGGTGCGACGACAAGGCTTGTTGCTTGCATCCTGGAGGATGCTGGTTCGAGTAACGGAAACAATCTCTCCTTATATATGAGGGTAAGGTTGCGTACATCTTGACCCTCCCCAGCCCGTGCGTAAGTGGGAGCCTCATGGCACTAGGAACTTTTAGAAATTGCTTCATCCGATGTGGAAAGGAATATTGGATTTTTAGTCTTGGAATGGAGAGTCGAACCAACGTATATTAGTTTGTGGGTTAGAGTGGGAAAACTTTATAATTCGTACATCCAATTTATAAAGATAGTCTCCCGCCATTCTACGTGGGTCCAGAACATGGCCCTACACCTGGACAAGGCACCATGGGTTCTCATGGGCAAGTCCACCCACCTAGCATGAGCACAAACAACAAAATGGGGCCAGAAGACGAGTCACAGAGCACAGTTATCCCTTGGACTATGCATGGGTCTACCTTTATGGGGGAGATATCTAACTCATAGACCAAGGAATACACCTGAGTTGTGACTAAATGCCCAGTGGGAATCGTCAAAAGAACAGAAGAATTCAAAACTGAAGTTCTTCCAATAGAAATTTTTTTAAGCAAAAGAGCATTTTTAAGCAAAAGAGCATGTTCATTCATATAAGAGTTCACAAGTTACAGGCTCTTCAGGAGTCCTTACCAAAAAAAAAGATAGACAGATACATCATCTCTCATCCTCGCCCTCGACTTCAGGGCACCGAGGAGAACTCGGGCCCCAAGGAGGGACCCATGCCCCGAAGGTAATCAAATAGTAGGGCCTTGAATCGCATGGAGGGATCCCTCCCGCTTACCTGGCAAAGAACGGGTCCTGAAGCCTACCAAGGTCATGTCATCCAGGATTTCGAACTGTTTGTCTGAATCCTAGAACCTCTCAGCCATGGACATAATACTTTAACCTTCTCCTATACCGATTTAAGTTTGGAATTAAATGAATTAATTCCAAAATTATTAAGAAACAATTGGCAAGGGTCCTGAAGCCTACCAAGGTCATTTAAGTTTTCTTTTACATACTTTTACAACCTTACTATGCTTTTACATCCTTGATGATTGGTCTTTTTCGTTCAGTTTTCTTTGCCGAATTGACTGAAAAAGAGGCCCCCGATGTCAGCATCAGCCAGTATCGGTATCGGATCGAGACATGCCAAACCGTATCGATATCGGCCGATACTGTAATCTATGCCACCTAGCCAATGGAAGCAACGAAAAAGGCAACCCTCTCAGGGACCTTCAGAGGTGTCCCTGTTCCTGTATTGGCTTCAGCCAATTCCTCAGTCAAGATGATGGCCTTGGCCTCTTCAGCAGCAAGGCTCTCCCGAGTCTTGGCATAAGCATCTCCCTCGGCTGCGAGTTCTTTTTGGTTCTTCACCTGCCCATCAACATACAACATAGAGGCCCTGCGAGCTTCCTTACTAGCATTTTTCGTAGGCTTGAGTTTGGCCCTGAGCTCCTTCTCTTTAGCCTGGTACTGGGCCTTGAGCTCAAACTCTTTTGTCTGGAATTTAACATTGAAGAAGGTTTCGTTCTTTTGGAGCTTGGTCACTTCAGCACCCTTGATCTCTAGCTGAGACTCCTTGCTTTAAGTTCGGCTCTCCACTCTGCCTCAAGCTTGGCTTCTGTAGTTCTGTGTCCTTTCCTGGTGCCTACCTTCAAGCTCTGTAACCTTGCGCTTAAGGCTAGCCTCTAGCTTCGCTTCCTTACCTAGGAACTAATTCCAGAGTCGACCTTCCTCGCATGGAACCTGGACTCTAACTCAGCGTCACTGACTTGAAGCCTGGACTCAAGTTCCCCGTTCTTGGCCTCGAGCTTCCTATACTTTGCTTCCAACTTGGTCACCTTAACCTTGGAGACTCGGCCTCACCATATACATCGGCAAATTGTGCCTCATGTCTCTCCTAAGGATTCTTTATCCTTAATGAGCTGCTCCTTCTGGAGTGTTTTTTTTCTCCTAAGGACGGTTGTCCTAGGGCTGTGCACAATTAAATCAAACCGACCAAATCGAACCAAGCCAAACCGAACCGATTGGTTTTAAACCGAACCGATGGTTCGGTTGGTTTGGTTCGGCTTCAATTTTTTCAAAACCGATTGGTTCGGTTCGGTTCACGATTTGGCTATGCCAAAAATCGTCTAAACCGAACCGAACCAAACCAAATTATTGTTAAATAGTTAGGGTTGGCCGGTTGGGTATGGGTTCATTGGGTTGTATTATACCGGTTTGGTTCATTTATTCACATCATAGCCATTTATCAAGCTGAAGTTGAAAGAGCTCTCTCTTTAGTCTCAAAGAGGAGTGCTGGCGGCTCCTATTCTTTTCTAATTGCTCTTGTACACATGAAAGGGACTTTTGGTTGAATGTATACGAATTTATATATATATAATTGGCATTTTTCTCCACCTGCAAAGCGCAAGTTGAATTGAAGCTGCTGAATTGTATTTACTGTTGCAAAATGCAAGTTGACTGAGGTACACAAAAAAAAGCATATAATCCATTTTTTATGTGATCAAAACCGACCAAGTCGAATCGATCCGAACCGAACCAAGTCGGTTGGTTTCAAAACCGAATCGACCATTTGGTTGGTTTGGTTTGGTTTTGTTTATTTTCAAACCGATTAACTTCGGTTCGACTTCGGTTGGGACCAAATAGGTCAACCACCGACCGATGCACACCCCTAGGTTGTCCTGTAATCCTTCATGCCCTAGAACGTGAGAAAGAAGTCATCTACCAGAACGGTAAGGGTGAGGAGCTCATTGGCATAAGCTCCCAACTGCATAAAACATGGACTCTGATCAAAGAAAGTGAAAAATAAAAAACTAATAAAATACGAGGGGTATACTTAGCCATATAAGAAGCAACCCCATAGTAGATCTCGTCGATGGTCTTTCCTTGCAATGCAATGCCTACGTGCCAGCAAGAATGACCACCTTGCGAGTTCAATTCATAGCAGATGTACTCCATTCTAATAGGCTCCCTCCTCTGGGAGCATGTATTGAAACGTCGAACCAATTCTCTTTCCATCAGGAGAATCAGGAGCTTGCCCCTTGCTTCGCAAGGCAAACACGTTCTTATCGCAGACAAGATTTTCCACTGCAGCAAATATATATAGGTCGCCATCTTCCTGGACGTCCTTGTGCCGATTGAGCCTTAGTTCTAGCTCGTCCCTATGCTCTTAAGTGTGGTCAGCAATTTGGGCGCTAGGGCTGAGCATTATTTAGTTTCGGGCCGAAAAACCGAACCGAACTGAACCGAATATGGTTTTTGGTTCGGTTTGGATTCAATTTGGGTCGGGTTCGGTTTTGCAAAAAGCCAAAACCCTTAATCGGTTTTGTTTTCGGTTTTTGACTTCGGTTTCGATCTAAAATCGAAATCCGAATTGGAATATACAATTACAAAAACACCTTTAATTCTGTGATCTCTTGAATGGCAATAGGAAGACGATGTCCTTATTTGTGTTTAAATTTTTGTGCTGGAAACATTGAATGGATTGACCCATTAACAAAAGAGGCCCACAAAAAACATTGACCGGGATCTCTTCAAGACATTATAACATCTCCTTATCTGTGTTTAAACTTTCTTTAGAGCCCATAATTCCAATTTTGGATTGGCCCATTAACAAAAAAATGCCCTACAAAAGGGCCCATATAAACCGAATAAACCGAAAATCGAATTGGTTATTTCGGTTCTGTTTAAGTTTGGTTGTTCCTGGATTCGGTTCGGTTTCAGTTTATGTTTTTGTAAATTTGGTTCATTCATTTTTCGATAATTCGGTTCGGTTTGAACCGAATAAACCGAATGCTCACCCCTATTGGACGCAGTCAGCGGAACCCCCTTTTCAGGCTAGAAGGAAATGTCCTCCCTTAAGTTAGTTGAGGGCTCCTCCTCCCTAGTAATACGTCGAGTTGCCTTTCGTTAAGGGCATTGGTGTCCTCTTTTGAACCTGTACTTTAGCAAGAGCCCCATCTTGTACCTCAGTCGAGGTTCCGTTGTTACCCTGGAAGTCTTCAACAATAGAGGTCCAGGGTTAGGATCCTGAGTTCCCTCCAATGTAGGTTGAACATTGGGATTCTCTTCACCATGGGTAGGAGATAAAGGTGTCATCCTCTCCTCAACATCCTCGATGGCTAAGGGAGCAAATAGATTTTTCTCCTCCATCTAGTCCGGGTCCTCCTAGGTAGACTACCAAAGTGGAGTCAGTCTCCTTCAGGAACAAAATCGACAGATTTTCGACAGTGGGGAACCAAAAAGATTAGAGACATACCCTGACGTGCTCCCTCGCAGGGAGCGAGCTCTACGTCTTATGCTTCCTCTTTATTGCCAGACAAAGGAGAAGGGCGCTCCCCATATGGGGTCTTCCTCTTTTGATCACGAAACCTTTTTGCCAAGTCGTTCGTATTTTTAATTGGCTTCTAGGAACCTTTAGCCAGCTCTTTGGGCATGCCCCTTATCATCCTTCGTCGAATACAGAGAGCTTCATCCAAGTCGTCAACAGTCTTCTCTTGGTCTTAGACAAAGCTCGTCGGACCCTTGATTCGCTCCTCAGTAAACTAACACCAAGGAGTCTTACCAATCCACCAGAGCCCCCATCAAGTTCGTCCTGGCTTTTTGTCAGTGCCTCGGGACATGTGATGATTTCCTATGGTAACTTGGTTGTCCCGGTATTTTGCTTGGACAACTCGGAACTTTATGAGATTGTTACTACCTCAGTGGGAATAGACGAAGGGGTACTGGGTGCGTCTCCTGAGGCGGGCTCGGGCCTCATAGCCAACTCTAGTCTTGTTGTGATTGGGGAATTGAACCCAAAGGTTTGGAACTCAGCAATATGTACTAATCCAATACCAATACCTCCCTCCACAGCCTTAAGGAGGGTCTCCTTTACTTTAGCCATCCTAGTGACTATTTCAGCTGCCATCTTCTTGTTGTGCTCCTCGGTCTCGACATGGCATTGTATAGGCTCCTCCATGGACTCCCCTAATACACCAGTGAGGAGGGCCTAGGGCCTTCGCACTAATGGGCACGACATGCTTCACTATGGAGACCCATGATGGGGGCTCGAATCTCCCTGTCTCCTCCCTCTGAAGTTGTTGAGAGCCTGAGGACTAAACCAAAAGCTGAGCAGATGTAAATAACAACAATCTTAGCGAGCATTAAAATATTTTTAAGAAAAGAGAAGCAAGGTGCTCAAGAGCCTCAATAGGGTAGTTAACCTGAGCTCCTGAAGCTTGCTCTTTTGTGCATATTTTGTATGGTGAAAGGAAGGGAGCATAGAGTCTTCAAAGCTTCCATAAGGGGTTTAGCTCAGGCTTCGCTCGCACTTCCTGTTATAGGGGTCTCCAGATTGTGGGATGATCGGGGCCTCCTTCAATCTCTGTTCCTAGGAAGATAAATTTGTCCTTCCACCTTTTGTTGAAGTGTTTGACATAGGGAAGGACCATCCCTGCTTACCTTGCCTCTTTCCAAAGACATACCACGTGCAGTCTCCGCCTTGTCCCGCTACCTTAATTTCAAAGCAAGCGCGAAAGAGTGGACATTTCGAAGAAGGCGCTAAAGAGGTCCACTGGAGGGACTATCTTCCACTATGTGCAATGCGAGACGAATGACACCAAGTACCGGATGATGTTTGAGCGAGACAGCTCATGGGTATGGAGTAGAACTCCAAGATGGCTTGCATGCAAGGGTGGACTCGAAAGCGGAGGCCACCTTCAAAGTGCTTCCTATAGATCGAGTTGCCCCTTCTGCGCCCGAGAGCACTGTTTTTTTTTTTTTTGCTTGTAGAAACTATTATGGTAATTGTTTTTAGAAATTTTGTACATACTCCTATAATATGCAATCTTATTGGCACTAACCTCCGAGTAAGTCCCTCTGGTTATG